>CAJQUW010013745.1:0-22665 GCA_907163375.1 Prostheceraeus crozeri | reverse complement strand
CAAAAAAACGCTTAATCCCGTATGCACAGCAAGTAACTACCCTAGTATAGTCGTAGAACTGTCTTGCAAGACAGTTCTAGCTCTGATTTTGTTATGCACGGTTAGTTACTTCTTATTTCTGTAGCTAGACACCTCTTGATTTCTCCTAGTGAAGTCTTGAAAAAATCAAGTCAGGATCAAAGCTATCTAGGCACAATCTTATTGGTTCTCACTCAGTGTAACAGATAATACATATTGCTTATTCTGAATTCGTTTGATTTTTAAGGCATCAATTTTCTTCATGCTGATTATTTGTAAATATTTTTCATTGCCTCTCCTTCTGTCAGCTGCGGATAGTCCGTGGGCGGCTGAGTTAATTTCATAACATTTCCGCTGTCCACTTGAGTGCTTGGTTCTCTTGGCGTGTACTATTGGCAGCCGTCCAACTTGTTTATGGTTATCGTTTTAATCGTTTGTTCGGCAGTCGCCGCTGAGTTAGCGCCCTGCTGAGATGTATGTTTCCGACTGCGGAGGGAGTTTGGAGTGGGCGAGTCGTCTAAAGATTTAAGTGCGTGTTGTCGGTCTGTTTGAGCCTCATCTTTGCGTTGGCGTGATTGACTCTGATTGCGTGAGCGGATTGTGTGTGATTTGTCGGACCAATAACTGTTGCCCCGAACTTTGGGACCTCTCCTTAATATTGAGACCCTCCTAGGGGCGTACGAAGATCATCCCCATCGGAATTTCCAAGCCTACAGAGGACCGAGTGATTTTTCTTGTCCGAGCAGTTGTCTCAAGTTAACGTACATTGACCAGCCTAGTTTTTTTTTTTGACAAAGAGTTACGTATAGGGAGCATCCAACAACGAAGCCACGACAGAAACGCTCTGTAACATACGGGTGGCTTTTTAGCGTAAAGCCCTAATAATACCCCTCTAAAGCTTGTAGTTCCAAAATAAACAATATAAAGCCGAGATACTTCCAAGGAAGACTATACACGTCATAATCCTGACGCTGGCGAAGAAGACCACAAACTGCTGAATCGGACATTCGTGGGAAGATTGGGGATCGTAAACGTTGGTTGCCGTTAATCGACCAACATTGAAGGCTGAAACTCATTACGACTGGCGACACCATTTTCACCGGAATTGTCGCAGAGGAAACGAACTTTAACGTGCGCCACGGGACAGTGAAGATCAAAATAATCTGACATTGACCGCGCATTTATTGCGATCATCGAGGACGTTGCTCATCGAGTCTATTCGGGAGCACGAACCCTCCTCCACTCATCTGCCACATCTACTTCGTGCATCTCAAGTCACCACAGAATGCAGATCCGACATACGAAGGAGAGGAGCAGCCGTCCGCCGCGCCGCTAGTAGAAGGGGAATCACCGGAAGAATCGCTGCATTTTGACAGTGTATTCGAGAATTCTGTTACTGAAGGTGAGGGGAACATTATTTGACCGCCGCTTAGGAGATTGTATTGTCTTTGATTGTTGCTTGGGCTTTGTTCGCGTAGGATTGTTAGTGAGCGGAGTTGCAGTGGTTTCTGGCTGAAGTGAAGTTGATTAGGTTGTGAGTGCGGTTGAAGCTGATTGAATTTTTTGTGTCAGTGTTCTAATCGCGCTTAATACGTTCCTATTTATTCAGCATTGGTTTTTTGATTAGCTTTTCCGAGTCTATCATTTTGCCGTTTGCAATTCAAGGCCGGCAGTCAATACTCCGTTCTGTATTTAATTGCATTATTGCAGTTCATTTCATTTTTTTCACGTTTTATAGCATTCATATTTGTCTTTTACTGTAGCCCTTTTAATTTGCTTTATTGCATTTTTATTGCGTTCCTCAACGGTGTGTAAGAGCATTCTAGGAATTTTGCATCATTAGCCGTAGCTCTAGTCAATTTCCTGTTTCGTTGCATTTTCCTTGTATGATCTAGTTTGTACACTCGAACTCTGTATATTACGGTATGGGGTCTTTAGAGAATCTGATACAGAATGGGCTCTAGCATTTAGGACTAGAGGAAGACAGGAATTGAGAACTTTTGTGCAGGTAGGAGCAGCAGGAAAGGGAGCGGGTAAGGAGCGCCAGCTAGAGAGGGGCCAGAAGAAGCAGAGACCTTGCAGAGGCAGAGAGGGAAGAGCGTCGAGAGCAGGCAGAGAGAGAAGAGCGTCTCAGAATGGAAAGAATTTGTGGATAACGAGAGCAGGAAGTGTGAGTACGCGTAATTATACGACGCCTTCTCACAAAAATCCCCATAGGACCATATTTCACCGATGGGAGTGGAGCGAGCAGGCCACAGATCGTATCTAAAGCCCCAAAAATGCCCATATTTATTGATGGACGCGATGACCTCGATTCGTACCTGATGCGATTCGAGAGACTCGCAGTGGTAAGCGGTTGGGAGCAGGACAGTTGGGCTGGAGCACTTAGTGCATTGCTGACTGGCAAAGCACTCGACGCTTACTCGTGAAGCGTCATAGCAAGATATCTGCAACCACTGCATGGCGTAGTGTTTATGACGGAATTGAAGCTTTATGTCGAAGTGAGATAGTGCGACGCTGGATCCCTTGGTATTCTGCAGCCAGCGCAAAAGCCATGGAATCTCGTTTTTACAAAAAATTTAAGTTGCGTCGAATTATCGCGGCCGTAGATGGTACTCACTGTTCGATGCTTCATCCTTCAACCCATGAGCCTTCATTCATCAATCGAAAAGGTTGGCCAAGTGTTAATGTGATGATTGTGTGTGACTTGGACTACATAATCCGTTATTTTGACTGTTCATTGGCCCCTGGGTCAAGTCATGATGCTAAGGTTAATGTCGCAGTACCCGAGTAAGTTCCTAAGCTCATGCAAGCATCTAAAAGATTTCCAAGTCTTATTGGTCGTATTCCGGACGCTATGCTTGTTCGTACCTGGTGTCCTCACACCTTATCCATCTACTTTTGACTTTAGATCAAACATCAAGGACGATATCAATCACGCAAATTTGTGTGCTTCGCGGGTTATTGTTCGGAACAGACAATTGGTATCTTGAAAAATCGGTTGCCGAATTTTACAACGTCCCTTTCGATCAAAAATTGATACGTTTGGATCAATTTGCAAGGCTGCATTGTTTATGCTGTGATGCATAACATTGGCACGTCACTTTAAGCTTGAGATCTCACAAATGATGCACTATGAACCCGCCAACTTTTTTTCCAACAACCACAAGATAATTTTGAGTTGGATAATGCCTCGGAAATTGGAAACATTGTCCGCAACTCATACGTCGTTACCTTATTGTAAGAGCCTGACAATACGAACTTTTAGTGAGTTGGTCAGTGCCGTGATGAGCAATTAAAATGTGTTAGTGATAGATTTCTTTTTGATTTGTGGTGAAATTTTATCAGCTGGGTTGTAAGTAGCACATTCTCATTCCATTCTTATTTATTGCATTGAAATTTTAATGATGTCCTACATTACCTTGACAAACTGCTAACCTATTGACAGATACGCATGTAGATTACTATGTTAGGTACCTTAAGGGAGCTTGTTAGGTCCCTTAAGGTACCTTAAGAAAGTGCTCCCTTAAAATTGAAATACGCTTATCCACCTTAAGGGAGCATGACATTAGGTACCTAACCTTAAGGTAGTAAGGTTAGGGACCTTAAATTGAAATAGGCCCCAGATCAGAGACCAATACAGAGGAATGGGTCTGAGAAGCAGGGAGCACCTCGCATGCGATGCTTTGAGTGTTCTGAAGTGGGACACCGAGCGTTCAATTGTCCCAAGCGTAGAAGCAAGCGCTGTGGCAACTGTCAGGGGCCACACGATACTAGATTTTGCAGACAGTTGATAGGGCAGACTAAGGCGGCAGTAGCCGTCATGACAGATGGAGCTGCGAGACCCACCGGCGAGCAACAGGTCGGTCAGGTCGCTAGCCAGGCTGCAGACGAGCTCGCATTGAAGGATGGATCGAAGATAAAGATCATCCGCAGCTGCGGAGTGTACGCTTCGGGGTGTGATGTCGCAGAACATGCCAGTCTGCAGATGGCAAGGTCGGCAGCCATGACGTATCAGTTTTGTAGAGATAGCGGCCTGCTAACGGCATTATTGTCAAACAAAAGATTTGTAAATGACTCACAGTATACGGGAGATGTAGGGTACGTTCTGAGAGTTGACAGAACAGTAATTCAAGCACCGAAGGCGCTAATTGAGATTCGACACTCACGATGTTGAGGCGGAAAACGTTGGTGTTGAGGCAGTTTGTCTCAAGGACGCGTTGTACGACCTGATCGTCGGCAATGTGAAAGGCGTGGATGATGATAATGTACAGAAAATGGTTGAGGAGTGTGGGGTAATTACTAGGGCTGAGGAAAGTAAGCCACCACCTCCGAAACTTAAGACGAGTCAGCTTTCCGTCGGATTGAATGTCGACCGGAAAAGGCTGATCGAATTGCAGCAAACTGATAAGACGTTGACTGACCAAGTCTCTAAAACTGGCCGCGACATACACAATCGGGGAATCGCCGAAATAGGATACGAAAAGAAAGGAGAGATTTTGTATAGAACTTATCGGCATCCGAATGTCGACTTCGGGAAGATGAGGAGACAAGTACTCGTGCCTACTTGCTTACGTAACGAGGTACTTAAGGCAGCACACGAATCGATTGTTGCCGGACATATGGGAGTGCAACGAACGTTGGATAGGATTACTGCAAGTTTCTATTGGCCCGGAATTTACGCCGATGTGAAACAATTTTGTAGATCTTGCGACATCTGTCAAAAAACAGTCAAACGAGGCAGCGTGCCAAGGTCACCGATCGGCAAGATGCCACTGGTAGATGTTCCATTCAAAAGAGTAGCTGTTGATTTGGTCGGTCCGATTTCGCCGCCTAGTGAAGGAGGCCATCGTTATATTTTGACCCTCGTTGACTTCGCTACTCGATACCCAGAAGCCACTCCCCTCAAAAATATCGAAACTGAGACTGTTGCTGAAGCACTGCTTAACATGTATTGCAGACTGGGATTCCCAGAAGAAGTTCTTTCAGACTTAGGGACTCAGTTTGTGTCGAATTGCATGACTGAAGTGTCACGCTTGCTTGGGATCAAGCAGATGACCGGATCCCCATACCACCCCGAGTCCCAAGGCCTTGTTGAGAGATTTAACGGGACATTGAAAGCTATCTTGAGGCGTCTTTGCATTGACCAGCCTAAGCAGTGGCACCGATTTATTGGCCCGTTGTTATTCGCGTATCGCGAAGTGCCACAGGAGTCTACAGGCTTTTCACCGTTCGAGCTATTATACGGGAGAAACGTAAGAGGTCCGATGCAGATTTTAAAGGGACAGAGGAGTGTGAAGAGGATGACGTGAGAAATAGTTATCGTTATGTGTTCGAGTTACAGGAGCGCTTGGACTCTACTCTCAGCCTAGCAAGAGAGCATTTGTCAGCGGCTCAGACGAGGCAGAAATATTACAAGGACCGTAAGGCCAAGACCAGAGAATGCTGCGTCGGGAAGGAAGTTTTGATCCTCGTTCCCAGTACACACAATAAGTTACTCATGCAGTGGAAAGGGCCTTTTAAGATCAACGAACACCTTGGCGAATTTAATTACAAAGTCGAAATCAGGGGCAAGATCAAGACTTACCACGTCAACTTACTCAAGAAATACGTGCAGCGCGAGTCATCGCGAGACCAGAACAAAGTTTTAACGCAGCAAGCTGAAGTCATGGCTGGATCTGTCGCCGTCATAAATGACAGCGAGATCGAAGACCCCGAGGAAGAATTAATTCCACTTTACCCCTCGCCCGAAGCTGAGACTGTCAGTGACGTGATAGTAGGAGCGGATCTCACTGTTGAACAGGAGAATGATGTGAAGGCCATATTCACTAATTTTGATAAAGTCTTCTCTTACAAACCAGGGAGATGCACAGTCGCAGAGCACAAGGTCAAGTTATCCAGTCAAGAGCCCGTCGTTTCAAGGCCGTATGCTGTTCCTTACGGTCTGACAGACAGCCTGAGAAGTGACTTGGAAGAAATGCTGAGAGATGGAATTATCCGGCATGCTTCTTCATCTTACACCAGTCCGATCGTTATTGTTAGGAAAAAGAATGGTAGCAACAGAATATGCATTGATTATAGGAAACTAAACAGATTGACAGAATTCGACACTCAGCCCCTGATTCCCGTCAAAGACGTAGTAGGTAGGCTAGGAAATTACCGATACTTCTCAAAACTAGACATGACGAGCGGGTATTGGCAGATCCCAGTACACGAAGGTGACATACCAAAGACGGCGTTCGTGACTCACGACGCGAAATACGAGTTCACTCGTACTCCCTTCGGGATGAAGAACTCAGGTGCAACGCTCAGTAGGTGCTTGCGAGAAATTTTGGGCGACATGCCCCAGGTCACTACGTATCTCGGACGATATCGTTGTCCATACTGACGACTGGGAGCAGCACATTAGTGTGCTGAAAGATGTTCTCTCTCGATTGGGTGCTTCCGGATTGACGGTTAAGCCATGCAAGTGTCACATTGCTTGCTCTGAAATAGAGGGTACTTGGCCATAAGGTCCGCCGGGGCCAGGTTCGTCCGATCGAAACGAACATTGAGAAAATCATGGAAGCTGAGAGACCTACGACGAAGAAGCAGGTGAGATCTTTTCTGGGTCTTACAGGATTTTATAGAGAGTTCATCGACGATTACGCCACCAAAGCAGTACCCCTTACTGATCTTCTGAAAAGGGGGAAGCCAAATAAAGTCGAATGGGGTGACGCTCAGGACCGCGCGTATCGAACTCTCAAGGCCGCAATTGCCAATGAACCTATTCTCCGTCTCCCCGATCCGTCCTTGCCCTTTGTTTTGAGAACAGATACGTCCGACGTTGGTCTTGGTGGAGTTCTCTGTCAGAAGTATGACGATGGCCTATTTCCTGTCGCTTACGCAAGCCGGAAATTGCTGGACAGGGAAAGGCGCTACTCGGTAATTGAACGCGAGTGCCTCGCCATTGTCTTTGCCACAAAGAAATTTGCCGTGTATTTGATGGCCAGTAATTTCACATTGCAAACTGACCACGAACCCTTGACTTACCTGAATAAGGCAAAATACGGGAGTAGCCGTGTTACTCGTTGGGCCTTATACCTCATGAGTTTTAGTTTCCGGATCGAACCGATCAAGGGGAAGGACAACGTAGCCGCCGATTCCCTGAGTAGGACTGCATAGTGCCACATGTATGATAGAATGAGTTTTAATTGTATGTAATTGCATGAATTAGTTATCATTCGGCTAGTTTTCTTATACCGATGAAACGGTCACGTTTCTTTTTGTTGGCCACTTCTGCATTTTGATTATATTTCCTATCTTGTTTTATTCGTGAATAAAAACTTATGTGCCTTATCTGTTGGTTGGTTAAGCAAATTGGGAATTAGCTTCTGAGATGGGGCTGTAACAGATAATACATATTGCTTATTCTGAATTCGTTTGATTTTTAAGGCATCAATTTTCTTCATGCTGATTATTTGTAAATATTTTTCATTGCCTCTCCTTCTGTCAGCTGCGGATAGTCCGTGGGCGGCTGAGTTAATATCATAACATTTCCGCTGTCCACTTGAGTGCTTGGTCATTGGCGTGTTGGCAGCCGTCCACTTGTTTATGGATATCGTTTTATCGTTTGTTCGGCGCCGCTGAGTTAGCGCCCTGCTGAGATGTATGTTTCCGACTTCGGAGGAGTTTGGAGTGGGCGAGTCGCTAAAGATTTAGTGCGTGTCGGTCTGTTTGAGCTATCTTGCGTTGGCGTGATTGACTCTGATTGCGTGAGCGTGTGTGTGATTTGCGGTCCAATAATGTTGCCCGAACTTTGGGACCTCTCTTAATATTGAGACCTCCTACGTACGAAGATCATCCCCATCGGAATTTCCAAGCACAGAGGACCGAGTGATTTTTCTTGTCCGAGCAGTTGTCTCAAGTAAACGTACATGACCAGCCTAGTTTTTTTTGACAAAGAGTTAAGTTAGGGGTATCCAACAACGAACCACAGAGAACGCTCTGTAACACTCAGTAAAGTTGTTAAGCGTTTAAGTAACTTCTCTTTGACGATGCGATTTTCACTATTAGAAAAACATTATAGCCATGCTGCACGTGAACATCAGACGATATTACCAACGACGACAAAGTATCAACAGAAGAGAACGTCTTATCAGAGATCGATTAAATCCGATTGAATTTTATGATGACTTAGAATTCCGGAAGCTATTTCGATTCACGAAGAATTCAGTTCTTGAACTAACGAGAATATTGGAATACGAAATTGAACATCCCACACCAACTAACTCTGGATTACCACCACTTCTTCGAGTATGTATTACACTACGATTTTTTGCAACAGGATGTCATCAATTATCACTGGGTGCATGGCTAAATGTCGATCAGACAACTGTTAGCCGGACAGTTTGGCGTGTTGCATTGGCTATAGTAACTTCATTTCCTAATTCATTTATAGTCGATTCCAATTCGATCAAGGAAGGATTCTTCAGAAAATACAAATTTCCTAATGTTATCGGAGCACTTGATTGTACTCACATCCGAATCCTAGCACCAACCATTGATAAATTTCCTGACGAGTACATCAATCGGAAAAATGTTCATTCACTGAACGTTCAAGCCGTTTGCGATAGTGATTGCCGTTTCGTCGATGTGGTTGTTGCATGGCCAGGGAGCGTACACGACAGTAGAATCTTCAAACACTCCGACTTGTATGGACGTCTTAATACACGACAACTACATGGGATCCTGCTGGGTGATAACGGATACCCCTTGACACCGTTCCTAATGACTCCGTTCTTAAACCCGAAAATGAAGCACACGAATATTACACCATGCAACAAAATGCACAAAATATCGCGTGCAACCATCGAAAGAAGTTTTGGTCAAGTAAAGCGCCGATTCTCTTGTTTATCTATTGGTCTACGTTGCAGTTTAGAAAGAGTGCCATTTATCATCACTTCGTGCTTTATTCTTCATAATCTTGGAAAGGATTGGAATGATGCCGACTGTTCAGATTGCGTAGAAGACGTGGAGGACAATTCGAACGACAGTGAGTCATCGTTTCATCAAATGCCTGATCGTGTGTTCAAGGCAATGGGAGCCAGGAAAAGGAATGACATTGCTGAGTCGTTGTTTAGAAATAGATGAACTATACTCTTCTTTTGTTATACCGGTATCTGGTAATTATAAAGATGGTTTCGTTACTTTGTTTTTGTTGCTCTACACCATACGAGCGCATGTAACTAGTTGATAAAAATAATTATGAAAAACAATATGATTCTAATAGTTTTCATGATTGTGTTGAATCAGTTTGATTGGTTTTGAATTAGTTGAAAATGGCGGTAATGTATGCTCATTGACATAATTAATGAAACATTGGCATTTGGCATGGCGGACGAACGACAGCAGTCATCATCAAAGGCACGTTGACTGGAGAAAGGTATCTCAATGAAATTGTGCTTCCTGTTGTTACCCCAGTGGTCAGGGTGGAGGATCTCGTCTTCCAAGACGACAATGCAAGACCACATCGCTCCTCGGCTGTCATTGCCACTGTTAGGAGAATGAGCATTCAAACCCTTGACTGGCCTGGACGCTCACCTGACTTGTCACCTATTAAACAAGTCTGGGACGAGCTTGGGCGGCGAGTGAGAGACCGCTATTCACTTCCACCAGTGTCCCTGAAGATTCTCTCTGAAAGACTGACAGAGCAGTGGCTTCTCCTTGAAACATCCTTCATTCAGAAACTTTGTGAATCCATGCCATCTCGGATTACTGAATGTATTGAAGTTAGAGGGGGGGCACACGCGCTATTAAAGTTGAATCTGCTACATGCGTTGTTTTTCTGTGCTAGCGACTTGGTGGAGATTGTAACTAAATTATCAAGGTATCATACATACATGTATATATACCAGTCAAAAATGAAGGAAGTTAAAGAAGTAAATGCTTCAAAAATTTTGTCAATGAGTATATTTTTTAAGTATTTAACTCTTACATTCATAAAATACAATCCCATAACATAGGATACAAGTATATTGAAATACCACTCATAAATATGTCTTCATTCCAATCGCTAAGAAAAAGGTTCAGACTATTGCATTCCATTTCATTCCGTCATTAAAAAGGCAAGATATTGAAATCTAATATACTTTTTGTCAGTGACATAGCAAAAATCCAAAAGACGGTCTATGATAAATGATAGTTACACTCTAGTTGTTCAAGAAAAGTCTCACAGCAGCCAACATCAGCTTGTGTAGACTTGTCACTTCGATTCCTTCCCTTCAACTCCTTCAATCTCTCGATTTGAAGGATGAGCTTCTCCTTCTGCAAAAGAAGAACCTCGCGATGCAGCTCGTCCATTTGTTGACCATCCAAATCAGCTTCCGCTTTCCATTGACTAAGGATTCTAGGAAATTCATTTTCTCTAAAGTGTTTTGTTCTCCGAGGTCACTCAGATTGATGGTTGTGAGTAGCAGCCACCAATCACATTTCGATCAAGCCTGACGGTGCACTTTAACGGCAAGGTTATGAGGAGATTGAGACGGTGAGCTAGACTTGACTTAAAGGAGTGACTAACCGTGCATACCAGGAGATAGAACTACCTACATCAAGACTCTTCTAGCAGGACTTGTCTAGGGTAGATTCCACTTGATTTAGTTACTTACTGTGCATACGGCCCTAAGTCTCAGGTCGTTTCAAAGCACACCGGCGCCGTGGCCTTGTGGCAGTGCTCGCTCTGCGTCCGGGAGACCGTGGTTCAAATCTTGGTCGGGTCAAACCGCAGACTTTAAAGATAGGTACTCTGTATTCTTGCTAAACACTAGGCACAAAGAGAATGAATGTCGGATAAATGACAACTCGACCACATGGGAGAAAGGCTCTGTGCTTAATGTGCGTCCGAGTATAAACAGGACTCATTTGCTTATATATTTCTACACATCACTGCACTTCGTTCATCAAAGAAAATTCTCAGAGGGTGATCATCAAACTTCAAAACTTCTTTGAACAAGTAAGTGCACTGATTGTCACCAACTCGAAAGCAAAGACAAAGACGCTGAAGGTCAGAATCAGAGTCATCAATAATTTCGAAGACTCTTCTCTCGAGTCGAAGAAAGATTTGTTACATAAGTAGTCAGGGATATTGCAGCTTTTTTCCTTGAGAAAATGTCATATGGTTTCAAAATACATGGAATCAAGTTACCTGTAGAGTTGATAAGCTTTTGTTTACAATTGTCTGTATTGAGTCTACTTACTCTTAATGAGTTGAAGGCCAACAGCTGCTAGATGGGCCAGATTTCTTTCAAAGTAATGGGTTGGCTCATGCAAGCACGCTGTAAAAGTATGCATCTGTGTGGTGAATTTAAATAACACACTCCCTTTTGAAGATGGCAGAAAGCGGTGACAAGTGGTGGTGACAATTTCGTACACATGCATTTCATTTCAGTCCAATTTCATAAATTGTTGGATTCCTTACCTTCTCGTTAGCACGAGCATCCGATGAGAACATCACATACCGGTATTTGTAAGACTACGAACGAATACCAAAAGCAAATTTGACAACTTTGTTCATAGGAATCAAATTGCTCACTGTATGTGAGTCAGAGTTCTCATTGCCTTTTATCTGAGACACCTGACGTCATCCGGTATCCGTGGCGTCGTCATGTCGGATCTTCTTATTTCAGTAGCTGCGGTTTCTTGACTCGTGTTTCAGGTAGTTTACATTCCAGCCACTCAACCGTCAAGAAGAAGAAGGACTAAAAAGTGTAAACATAGAGAAACAATACGGTGAATGAATTTGCTAAGACAGTTAATTCAGGTCATGGAGAATTCCGATTTTGAAAATACATGACTATATTTGACTTCATTTTCGACTAATGCATTTTTCGATCAACTGTCCTTCAGGTGTGGAACTCTTTCCGAGGAGGGTAGGCTGAAACATGTCGTGTCGACATCCGTGATCATCTGCAGATCATTGTCAAGGGCTGCCTTATTGTATTGAAGAAGACATTCTTAAGACGATGTGATCTTAAACGTTTTCTTAAAATTTCATGAAAACAAGAGGCTTGTAAAATGTTGCTTAAATTGACTAAGATGCACGTAATGTAAATAAAGCGCGAAATAAAGTTGCTAGAGTCAATTCACAAAATATTGCCAATTCACGTTCTGCCAACGCTTCTAGACTTGCTTATCAGCGAAATTCGTCCCACATTCGCGTTTGATGATGTCCGCAAATTCAACCCATACTCGTTTTCTCCTTGCTTCCGCTCCGGTTTGTCTGTCCCTTTGTCTCATCAAAATTAAATCTAAGTAAAGGCTTTGCACTTAATGAAGGTTACATTAGTGAAGCAAGTGCCTCTCCTCCTACATCGATAAAGACCAAGATCAAACACACTATTTACGCTGTTAATTAGTTTTCTTCACTTCCTTGCTGTTCAAATACATCAACCAATGCAGCCGATTTTGACAAGCATGTACGAGAAATTCATTGCTATCAGGATTTAGCGGGAAACGTGTTTTCGGGAAATTCCAAGAATTTCTATCATTTCCGGGTAAATCCAATTTATTCCACAACATTTCTGTCTTTTCAACTTTGGGTCTCAGATTTCAGTGAAAATTTGCATATATACTCATTTTTTTACGCTGAACACGAAAATCTTAGCGGCGACCACACCAAATAAAAACTTTCCATAGAAATCTAGCACTTTTAAAATGCCATTTTCTTCTACATCTAGGTCAGAGGACAAATTGATCTCGGTCAGACAGATGTCGAACAGGAAACTCTTCGGCTTCTGCATTTGGGTTGCTGATGAGACTAGGAACCTACGATGAATGCTTGCATGCGTAAAGCGAAGTAACCAAAATGTAATGTACTGCATATGATGTCCTTTGACCGTGAGCCGCCTTGTCCTCTGACCGAGATCTTCAATTTCAACGTTGTCCTCTGACCGAGATTTATAAGGTCTCGGTCAGAAGACAAATTGATGTCGAACAGGAAACTCTTCGGCTTCTGCATTTGGGTTCATGAGACTGGAGACTTAGGGCGAATACTTGAATGCGTAAGACGAAGTGATCTAAAGGTAATTGCATACATTATAATGTCCTTTCACCGAGACCCTTGTATTCTGACCGAGATCTTTAATTTTAACGTTGTCCTCTGACCGAGATTTTTTAGGGTCTCGGTCAGAGGACATTCTCGTGGTTTTTGGAGATTTTGAGAGGGTTAATTAATATAAATGAAAAATTTCTTTTGCATAGATGTTAAGAGCATGGATCCCTCCTATGCTGTGAAATTTCATCTATTCCTGACAAAATTTCTGGTTTCAGCATCCATATGAATTTTTGGGAATATTAAAATACTCTGGTCGAAAAAACGGATAAAAATATTTTTAAATCAATATTGCTCACTTGTAACGTCACCAAACTGAATTTTCTTTACGAATTTATAAACTAGCACACTAGAGGATTCGTTTGGTGCAAAACGTTTGATGGAAAAATCAATATTCTTCGAGAAAAGATACCTCGGTCAGAGGACAGAAAACGTCTGGGTCAGAGGACATTTTTTTCATTGGACAATGGAAACCCAGCAGTGAAAATTCAATGATTATTATTAATTACAATATTTAAAATGAGACTGTCTTAAAGAGCTGATCTTCTTCTTTCAGATGATATAAATATTAGTGGGTGTATTTGAATGTAGCTGACCGAAAATCTGTGTTGAAGTGAGAATACTGTAACTTTGGACATGCTTTTTTGGTCTCTTTTCAGCAAAAAACGGCAACTTGTGAAGAAGGTCTTGGCTTTGTGACTTTTTAAAAACCATGCCATAATAGATGAGATCCTGACGGTTCGATTAAAAAAAATTGAAATCGGTTCAGAAATATGGATTTTACAAATCAAAGACACATTTTCGTCAAATGTTGTGGATTAAATTGGATTTACCCTTCCCGGGAAATTCTTCTACACAATTTTTTGAGTTTGAGATCATTAACTATGCAATTTATGAGACACTGCTACGCGAAGATGTAAAAAAGGACTAAAAATATTCTAGACGCCGAGTAACATCAAGTGGACTTAATTCTAGAACATTGTCAAACGTTTCACCAAAAATCATTTATTTGACACACTGGATGGTCAAATCTTATGAACCATTTTTGTTGAGTCCTTTTCGAGGATCTGTACTTAGACACTTTTTTGAGACAACTTAAAAATGGAGCACATGAATTTTCAAAATGAATCTATGAATCACATCATGATCATCTAGTATACCACATAGACGTCGAAAAGAGACTTGGAAATTCAAATGATGTGTAAATGCTTCTAATAAAAATGCTTCGTAGTGGCACATTTAAGTAGACATGTTTGTATACTTTCCTAGTCACTTGAATCCTCGGGTACTTAATCATCACATTTGAAGCTACTCATAGCTGCAGAGTACCATTCAACAGACACAATCGGAATGGCTACTTTTGAATAAAAATCTTGAAATTCTTCATAAACTATGCGTGAGTAGTATGGCAAACACAAATCAATCTTATCAATGTCTTTTTGAACCCACAAGTAACAATTCAGTACATCCAACTAGCCTGGCATTGTAAAAACTAAGATTTAGAAACAAGGTAGAGATCTAAGATCGACTTTACGAAATGTACACTAACGTATTACTATTACGTACACATATTGCGGGTTGGCTTCTACCGAATTCCCTCCTCCCCGAAGAACAGCGACGCTGGTAGTGGTTGTACATATTTTTACCAATCTGTTTTTACTTGCGGCCGATAAAACTTTGAAGGAGAGACTCGCATTTTTTTGCGACCATGACGTATTGCTATTATTGGTGGCAGCAGTTCCGGTGATCAGGCATGAGGAACAAAATAAGTGAGATGAGATCTTTCGATTGAAATACTTTCAAATGCATCGTATTGTGCAAGTGGTGCACAGCAGATTCGAGAGTGATGTCATCAGTTTTCGAACTACATCTTAGAAGACAAGCAAATGGCATTCACAGCACATTAGCACCATTACATATATATACAACTATTTCAAAGTCTAGAGCACGGTGATTTCAAGTTTTCAAACTATTTACACACCTCTAGTCCAGGCAATATATGTTTTAACCCGCCACAAATTGCAATAGTTTCAAGAGTGGGTTTAACTTATAGAGAAAAAAATCCCTTATCAACATATCAAAAATCTAGGAAGATCTAGTGAGTGGAACACCTTGAACTTTCTACTTGAAGTCGCGAGTTTTTTCAAAATATAAATACCGTACCTGTAGAAGTAAATTGATGCAAATTTGCCTATGGCAAGGGGAAACTAATGGAAACTAATTCTGTCACCAAAATATCCTCTTCAGCAACTACTCTCTCATAAAAACGCATAAAATTTCAAGTCTCTTAAATGAAAAATTGATTTTGAACATGTCATAATCCTGCTAGTCTGCATCAACTTTCTGTTGCAGAAGCCGTAATTTGATTCAAAGATGACCATTCTGTGCTATTGTATGCGTTTTAGCATTGAAGTAATTACATGATGGATCTTTTGGTGATACAGATTGTTTCATAAAAAATGGATCACCCTTAAACATCGCCTTAACTTCAACTTTGTCTAACTCCGCCAAACTTGAACGAATTTCTCTGAAATTTGGAAGATATGTCCGTTGTGCTTACTAATGTCATTGTTGGAAATTTCAAGCATGAATATTGAGTTGCTTTCCTGTTATAGATAAAGAAGTAGTGGATAATTTGATCTTCATTTAGCAATGTTACACAAAATCATACCTCACTCTTATAAAATTACATTTGTTTCCTTTGTTATGTAATATGTTGTTCTACAAGCCAAAAGCTATCAAGCAAAACAAAAATAAAGAAAATCGGTCAATCAGAGCCAGTATAGCACCATTATTCATCAACAATAATGTAACTGCTACATGTGATTAACAGGACTTCATGTTCCATAGCTTCCTGACTTCGTTGCGGTGGTGTTGGCAGCACTCCTGATTGCTTTCAGCTAGAAATCTATCTCTTACCGGTTGAAAACAATACAAAGCACAAATGAACAATAACGAGATCACATTCACAAAAGGCAAAGTGTCAGCCTTGCTAGAACTAGGGTTTTCTTTGCGAGCTACAAGCAAGCAACTAAATGTTCCTTACACAAATGTGCATCGATGGCATAATGATGATTTTTGACTCTGTCGTAAAGAGGGCTCTGGCCGTCCACGCAAAATATCCAAACGTAGAGACCGCCTAATTTTGAGATTTGTTAAAGTTGATCCAAGTCTCTCGTTAACTGAGATGGCTGCACTAGACTCGTCTATTTCTAAGTCCACTATTCGTAGAAGACTTATTGAGTCGAATTTCAAGAGCTGTAAGAGGCCCTCTCAGATCGAATTATCAGATCAGCATACAAAAAGACGTCTCAGATGGGCAATGAGTCATTGTCACTGGCGAAATCAATGGGATCGGGTTATCTGGTCTGATGAGGCATCAGTCCGTCTGAAGGATAGTGATGGTCGATTGAGATTATGGATAAAATCTGATCAGGAAATTCCGAGACATTTACATCGTTCCCGGGTACAAGGTGGTGCGACTCTACTGCTGATTTGAGCAGGCTTTTGGACCAATGGCCGCTCTGAACTTCACATAGAGCAAGGAACCATGAATTCTGAACGCTATGTGAATGTTTTACGAATGAACATTGGCCAAATGACAGATCAACTTGGTGATCTATCGATTTGGTTATTTATGGATGATAATGCTACGTGTCACAGGAGTAGTAGAGTCAACTTATGCAAGTCTCAATTAGGGCTTAGGACATTATCTTGGCCAGCTCGTTCTCCTGATCTGAATCCCATAGAAAATGTATGGAGTATTATAAAACGTAACGTTCGTCGTTACGTTACTGCTACCTACAGACGGCGTATCACAACTTACGTCACTGTTAAAAAGAGAGTGGAGAAAGTTAGATCAGTCAAAAATCAACGATATCATCGAATCAATGCCTAGACGAATTGGTAATGTCATTGACAATAAGGGTAGGGCCACAAAATATTAGCTTCTTAAGAACCGTTACTGTATCATAGCTTATCAGATTATATAAGGACATTTAAATATATCAGGGACATGAAATAACATGAAAAATGCTTTCTGTATCATACTTATGTTTTATTTAGTCAAATTTTAGGATGATCCACTTTTTATGAAACGGACTGTAGAAACACACTCAGATTTTCAAATTTGCATCAATTTACATCTACAGGTGCTTCAGAATGTGTATTAGATGATAAGTGTGCGGAAACGTGTCTTTGATTGAGATGCTTGAATTGCTAAGCATATTCACATGACAGTATTTGCAAAAATCCTTCAGTTATTGATTGAAAAAATGAAAGTTTGTGTCCTAGCGTGAACAAATCTTTGTCAATTTGTACCCTACAAGTAACTACTGAAGTTATCTAAAAGACAAGGGTGCATAAGCGCGTTTTCGACCTAGCGGCTTGAATAGCTATGCGTTTTCACAAGACGGTAGTTGCAGAAAGTAATCGACTATTCATGGTAAGATTAGCAGATTTGTGGCTTAACTTGTGGAAATCTGCATCCGTTTGCATCTGTAGATAGTTACAAGTATTATTGAACTAGTGACTGAGAAATCTAACCGCTTGGAAAGGACATAATTCAGAGAACATAGCTGATTTTGGTGAGAGCCATGGAGAAAGTAAATGCAGTTAAAAGCCACAGCGCTTCATTTTGATTGGCTGTTGCTATCTGAATCTGCGATTTTATTGGAGTAAGCGTGTATATATATTTCGAAAAGACTCGTGACTTTAAGTGGAAAGTTCAAGGTGTTCCACTAACTAGATTTTCCTAGATTTTTGATATGTTGATATAGGATCTTTTCTCTACAAGTTAAACCCATTCTTGAAACTATTGCAATTTGTGGAGGTTTGAGGTGTAATTCACTGTAGATTGCCTGGACTATTCTTGCACTCTTCTCATAACAGAAATGAGCAATTATTGATTAAGGTTATGTGGAGTCTTTTTTTATTAACTATATTGTGAATGATGAGAGCCATTAGAAGAGCCTTTCTGTGAATCCCACCAAAATACGTGTATATTAAAAGAAGTGGAATAGTTTTTTCATGAAACTACGTTCTATCACACTATCAACATTTGAAAGCTAAACATGTTCCTTACTTTACAAATATTACGCATTCGATTGAAGTATCCCCGATTAAGTTAAAATATCGGTTGCTCTACTTATGTCGCGGAATGAATTTCTATCTGTATAAGATCATATTGATATATTACAACAAGTATTATTTGATCAATTTTATCTCTTGCTTCAAAATAAGAACATGTACACAAGTACAAAACATAAGAGAACTAAACTGAATAATCAAAGGTGTGCGATTTCAATGGCAGAAATGTCAACCTTGTTCATCAGTCGTTCGGGTAAAAAATTACAATTTTTGTAAAAGTAGTAAAAGTGACGAAATTCGACAACGCTCGAAGGCATTTTGTCAGCGAAATAATTGCGATGAAATGTCAAACAGTCATTTTTGACCGATAGGTGCTTCTGAGTTCAATTCAAAGAATCGTAATTTTTTATTATATTATCTCAGTCAAATGTGATTCTCACTGTCTGATGCTTGTCTATTTGAATAACATATTTGCTCTGTTGTATTTCTGAACTGAACACCAAATACTACTATCCCAACAAAGCAGATATGAATGAATCATAACTCGCAATTCAATTCTGTCAAACCTTGTGTCCAGACCAAGGGAACGGCTTAACCGCACACCTTCAATTCAAAACATGACATGAGTACTCAAAATACTGTATTTCGGAATAAATCTTACTCACTAGGCGGGTAACAGGCCATTACTCCCTTATCATCCACTCTGTCAACAACCACTGTCTGCTTCCGACCAACCATTTTCTCCTTTGTTTGCCGGGGCCACTCAACTCGGCCCCGACCAAGTCCAAATACCTTCAAGTTTCGACGTCCTGCGGATGCTGGTAAGCCCAGCTGCTGCCTCAGAGTCGCAGGACAAACAGGAATGGCAGGAAGTTCAGGAGCAACACTTTCAATATCACCTTCGACGTCACACTTCACAGCAACACCACAGTCCCTTAATTTTTCACTCAAGCTACGAATCCTATCGGGTTCTTTTGCCTCATCTTCTCGCTCATCCTCAGGTCCCAATTTCCACTTGAGATCTACGTCAGGAACCAGAAGATCCACATGAACAATTGAGGAATGGACAAAGACTTGTGAGAGGCGGAAAGACATATTTTTACGCCGCAAGATGGCAACGATACTATCGCGTGCTACAGCTGACCATGATGACGAGTCTGGGCCGGCTGGTTTCACACCCAATACACGACATTTGGTTGAAGCAAGAGGGAATCCGGATATGAATGAAGAATCGAGCGGCTGGACGACGTAAGAGCACGGAACAGTTAACTCTTCTCCCGTATCGATGAACATTACCTGAAGAAAGAAACCCGGATTAGAAAATAAGTACGAATAAAGAATATAATAGGAAACTTAAGAATTGATTACATTCATGAAAAATACATCAAACATAAAGCATCACAATTCATCAATTTTACGCTCTATCTATAAACAGACCCTCATGAAACATGAATGTGTGACCACTGTCACTTTCTCGAAGATCTCAACAGTGCTTCAGTGACTGCTGTCCCAAACTCTCATTCAAAGATCTTTTAATTAGTCACTCATTTGAACGCTTTACAGTCACATGATTGATCACAATTGAGATATCTAAGCCTTAAGACGTTCTTGCCATGATCTACATGCATTCTGATAACTTTTGTATCGAAATTCACTATCAGAGGCGAACGATGTAGTGCGAGAACTACTGACGTTTTCTTCATAAATTAGCGTACCAGCTTTTACTTATTTTTAATTTGCAGATTGTCACCCAACATCAATAAAACGACAATTCATATGTGACACACCCTGTCGTCTTGGGAGTTACGGAGCTTCAAACATCACAAAATTCCTTTTGTTTATGTCGATCCATCCACTCATGAGTTTGGTACACTTAATCACGTAATGATATAACATTCATTTAATCACTCAAAATGAGATCTGTCATCTTTATGATTACTTTTTTCAAGCAGACTTCTCACGCAGTTCGTTTAGATGAGACATTTCTGGGTGCAAGTGGCTTGTCGGACTTTCTGTTAAAGTTAATGAAAGCGTCATGACAACGAGCTATGTTGTTGCAGTTGAACAGACACATTTTCCAGCTCACAAAATGTAATTCATAGAATTTCTTCTAGGTGCTGCACGGCGTCAGTAATCTGATCTTCTTAAGATCTAGCAACATCGACTTAGGTCGGTGCCTGACTGAAGAATTGGAATTGCCATCAAACAAACAGCTATTGTCCAATCAAGTACCTTTAACTTACGTCATGCGACAAGTCAGATTTCTATGGATGAAATCTGTCATTTGAAATAAATGCTGAAAATGGTACTTTTGCTGAATAGATATTGAGCCGATTCAAAGCAGTTCATAATAAGCGCTGATCTGACGAGATGAAATGGCATGCTAGATACTACAGCAATTACCAAGAATGACCAAAAAATATCACACGCGTTGGAGTGGGCGTAAATGCTGGAATCTGATGCGATTGAGGAAATATTATACAGGGTGTTTCACTTACTTGGGCCGCTCTTTGGATGAATATATCTAAGCTTTCACCTTGTCTTCTGAGACAACAATCATGAAAAACATGACAAAAGTGAGTCATTAATGTAATTCAACAATAAAATCAGCAATATTACAAGAGATTTGCGATGTGGCGGCCATTATTTGAGTAACACAGTCGGCACCGCTTCCGAAAAGAATCATAGCACTTTCGCACTTCACGAATGTCTATTCTGTCTAAGAAATCGGATATCCTTGACTCCAGTTCTTCCAACGACGTTGGACTTGGTGCACCGTAGACACTGTTTCGAACACAACCCCACAGCCAGAAATCCTTTATCGTGAGATCAGGGCTGCGGGAGGCCATTCAAGGAAGGAGCTACCCCGACCGATCTATCGATTGCGGAGTTTGGTATCCAAAACGGCCCGCGCACGCAATGAGAATTGCGCAGGAGCACCATCTTGTTGAAATATCAGCGATCTCCTTGGCTGGATGAAGGGAGCAACACATTCTTCCAGTAAAAAGGCGTAGTTTTCAGAATTAACAGTGTCGTGGATCACACGATAGGTCAGTCCGTGTTGATGCGAGATCATCACCCAGAAAGTGATTGCTGCTGACTTCATGGGCTTTTCCGTCGTCAATCGCGGATTTTCGGAGGCATAATAAATAGAGTTGTGCAAGTTCACCTGGCCGTCAAGGTGGAAGCTGGCCTCGTCGCTGAAGACGATGTTGTTTTGCTCCAATTCGGACGCTCTTCTTCGCGCTGAATAATTTGAGAGCAGAAGAAACGTCTCTTTGGATAGTCCGTGTCTTTTAGCTGCTGAACTGGAGTGAACTTCCATGGTCGAAGACCTTCGCTTTTGAGAATGCGGTTGACCGATGGCAAGGAAACGCCAACCTCGCGAGACACCTGCCGTTGAGAGCTGCAGGGTTCATCATGGAATGAATTTATCACGGATTGACGCTGTTCATCCGACACACGGCGATGACTTTGATCGGCCCCACTCTTCCTTGGATGAACGGATAGGGTCTCTAAAAAACGTTGACGCCATTTGCGTAATGTCCTGACGTGGGGTCCTTCCTTGTTGAATTTTGTGGTGAATTGCCTTAGTGCATCTTCACAATTATCAAAAGTTATTGCATACGAGACAGCGGTCGCGATCTCTTCATTTGTGAAGTCTTCCATCTCGAGTGTTAAAGTGATGCTGTGCCGTGCTTTTGTCTTTATGATGAGAGTAGAATCTAACTGAATTTAAAAATTTCATTGTGTTCGTGAAAATCATAGATATCTAACTCCCTCATCATTTCATTCATGACAGCAACTAATCAAATCAATAATTGCCTTTCAATAGACATGCAGAAACATGATTCAATATTCATTCGAAGAGCGGCCCAAGTAAGTGAAACACCCTGTATTGCAATATTATGCGCGCTCTGAATCTGATGCGAGCATCGAATTCTGATGGCTATGGATGACATTTCTCCCATTTCTAGGTACAAATAGAAAACTTTGACTATGTATTGACTACCATGAAGCTAAACAAATGAGGTAGAAGTAATATTGATGAAACTGATCATTTCCAACATGGAGATTTTTAAATTTAAATTTTTAGTCAACTTTCACTATAGATGTGATGCGATATCAAATTTCATCAAGACATGAACATGCATTTTATTGATTTAGGTACCAAAAACTGCTTAATGTTACGTGTATCAAATATTTTTTCTCAGTATCCAAAAATTTGTAATGGATTGTCAGTAAAATGAATATGTTATAAAATACAATTTTTTCATTATAAATGCCAGAGAATATACGAATTGGGCAAAATATATTTATAAAAACATTTAAGATCGTTGCAATAATAAGTTATTATCGTTTCACCGAGGAATAATTCAATAAGACATGTGCTACTCTATATAAAATATTATCTCAAACTTCAAATTATTTCCAGTGTTCCAGTGTGAGGCAGAGATAAGTTACTTTAACCT
>CAJQUW010013744.1:0-307500 GCA_907163375.1 Prostheceraeus crozeri | reverse complement strand
GCTTTAGCTCTAAACGATTTATGAAAAGAATTTGGTTGCAACTGGAAATTGAGAAAGATCCAATGAAGGATTTAAAGGATTTATGAACCATCCAACCGATAATTGAACATGGTTGTATGAAAATAACTAAACTAGAGATAGAAAGTTAAGAAAACACTAGAGTTTTTACTCTGTAACATGAAATATTCTACAGCCAGCACGTGCATTGCGTTATTTCAAACAGTATCTATGCAATGACATGCAATAAAACAACAGAATATCAAAATTACGTTTTTACTAAATATATTGGTTGAAACTTAATCACAAACTACACGCGAGTGCAATTTCCTAATTTGTTTACAAACTTAGAATTGCCGGTTTTTCCAAAATAAGCGGGCTCTGACCGACTAAAAATTCCGCTGAAACCTTGACAAAGTTCATGTAGAAAGCACACATTTTTGCAAATAATCACCTTTTCGAGTTGCCAAGGTCACATCGATTTGGCAACTCGAAAAGGGCCATTATGTAATTTTGAAATTAAGCATATTATCAATCCGAAATAATAGCACATTATAATTCATGAACGCAGAAATAGATATGTTCGAGATATATAAGTCAACAAGGTTTCACTTAAGATATCGTTTAATTGAAATGATGTTTACTAACTTCGGTCATAAAGTAGAGTTAACTCAACGTCCTGTTTATGTTGCTAGACAAGTAGCATCGACGATATATTCGTGGAGCTTGAAATTCACAATAAATTTAATGTACTTAAATATCACTCTATCAAACAAAAAATATGCACGACTGGTATTACCGAAAAAAGTTATTTGACAGTAGTATGTAATACATCTTTTTTGCTATGTGACTTAAAGCTGCACATACCAAACACATACCAGAGGCATACGAATAAGGATGAATTTGCATCGGGTCTCGTATATAAAACATACCAACCATTAGTATTTCAATGTAAAACAGCCAATCACAGATAGAATAGTTCGTATCGTTACATAACAATCACATACTAAAGTAAGTGAGATGTGGTATGAAAAACATACCAAATCTGTGTAGACATACCAGAATATCGTATCAGATGTTAGTTTCAAATTGTATGTGATTTTGGTATATGTTTGTATGTAATTTTCGTATCCTGCGATTTACAGTGTAGAAAAGATATTAAGGAAGTAGCCACAACGTAAGGTATTCTTCCAAGAGTCAAGGCATTAAATGCACATCATGTGTTGCCAATAGATATTTCAATCAAATTTCAATGACCCATTACACGTATATACAAAGATTTTTGAAAGGATCCTGGATGTTGAAGCCTGCAACCTAACATGAAATGAATGGATAGGCACAACCTTCTGTGAATGGATATGTAAATCTTAAAATGCGAGAGGCACAAGTCTCATACACTGTAAATCGCTGGATACGAAAATTACATACAAACATATACCAAAATAACATACAATTTGAAACTAACATCTGATACGAGATTCTCGCATGCTTACAGAGATCTGGTATGTTTTTCATACGATTCATACATCAATTCAATCAAATGATAGCCTTCGCGCAATCATGTTGACCTATATATCTCAAACATAACTATTTTTGCGTTCATGAATTATACTGTGTTTTTATTTCAGATTGATAATATGCTGAATTTCAAAATTACATAATGCATAATTTTTGATGGTTGAATACTTATTGATAATTTGTGAAATGCCTTAGACTTACATGTATTAAAATCGAATTCAGTATTGTAAGTTTGACTTGAAAGTCATTATCTCACTATTTACCAAACAGTAGTAACATTAGTGTAATCTTTATTGACAAAAGGCCTTAAATCAACACACTTTAGACATAATTGATGCTTTCTTTTAACATTGTGCTGGTATGGCTTTAGTATGTAAAGCATACCACACTTTAAATAACATACGACAAGCATACAACTATATACATAAATATACTAAAAAAATATATTGGTAGGCATCCTTCGTATGTGATTAGAATTGAGCGATTTACAATGTACAATATTGTCATTTTTTTATTCTTTTGCTAATTGTCCTATAGGGAAATCTAATGCATGTCAAACTGTGAATTGTGATTTCCATATATATACTTTTCACTCACTCACTCATGACCATAGCCTTTATGGAGGCCGTTGGTGCACCCATTGAAGCACATAAGATCTCCATTTCTCCCCGTCCATTCTCCTCTCATGCGCTCGTGATTGCGTTCGTCCAGTCCGCTACAGAATGGCGTCCATCCACGTTCGTCGGGGTCTTCCTCTTTGCCTTGCTCCTTCCACTTGCCCGTACATAATGTCTTTGCACAAGGCGTTTGTCTTTCTAGTGGCATGACCAAACCATTTTCGTTTTCTAATTTTTTACCGAGTTAAGTAAGCTCTCCTGTGCGCCATACCTGAGTCGGATTTCACTTCTCACATAATTATGGTCTTGTGTTCTTTCCAAGATGTGCCTAGCAGTCTTCTTTGACACTTAAGGTCAAAGACCTCAATGCGTTTTTCTGCTTTCTTATTCGGTGTCCAGGTTTCGCAACCGTATAAGGCGATGGCCTTCACAATGGCACGAAGTAGGTCGACTTTGATTTTCAAAGTGAGCTTCTTTTCTTTCCATAACGTGTCCAGTCTTGCTAATGCACTTGTAGTCATTCCAATTCTAGCGATGATATCTTTTGTTGACGCTCCATCTCAAGCAATCAACGAGCCGAGATATTTGAAATTCTTTGCTTGTTCTAGCACTTCTCCACTGATCATTATTGAGATTGGAAATTAATTGGCTGATATCCAGGCGCGAGGATTTTACTTTTTTGGACTGCTGATTTCCAGGCCGAAGGAATGCATGTAGCACGAGGAATGTAGAAGTGCTAGGTAACTATTTAGCGATTTGAAGTGCCCATAGTGATATGCAGTTGCACACTTCGTTACTGTGTGACGTTCTCCGCCGTTCACTGCAGCCACGCACAAGACCCGATGAGAACATGCATTTGGATGCGTTGCGTCTCGTTCGGTGAAAATGGACCTTTACTATGTCAGTCTCAGACTCTCAGTCATTGGAGGATAAAATCTCATGAGAGAAATCCACGGAAGGAATCTCACCGCTACAAATGCTTATTGTAGTATGCTGATTGAGTATGCGTTTAAATGCTTTAAGCCCATGACACACGATCCAATATGTTGGCCAACATGTTGGATGGTTTGTTGGTTTGGCTGTTGGATACCTATGACACACGATCCAACAGGTTGGCCAACATGTTGGATGGACGGAAATCACGACATTAAATGAGTTGAATATTCTATCAAACAAACCAACCAACATGGCGCAGTGATTGGCTGCGCGGTCGCGCACGGATGGTAACGCCATTCGATACCATGACTACGCTTTGCAGAAAATTAAGGGAATTTCACATGACGAATCTGAACGACTCAGAATCCATTAAATGTGCATCGATATGTCTTGGTCTCGTGCGACAACCGAAGCATTTCTGTCACAGTATGAGAGTCTGCCATGTTTGTGGTCAGTAAAGAGTTCCGAATATATGAATAAATTAAAACGAGAAATCGCGTACGATAAGTTATTGAGTTTTTTAAAGGAATACGACAAAAGTCTGTCAAATTTGAAAGTCGAGGATGTTAAAAAGAAGATTGATTGTTTGCGGACATCATTCCGACGGGAATACAAGAAGGTCGAAGACTCAAAGAAGTCTGGTGCCGGATGCACTGACATTTATACCCCGAGCTTGTGGTTTTACGAGAAGATGATGTTTATCAAGAATTCAGAAACCCCTAGAAGTAGCAAGTCAACTCTCGACATCACAGAATCAGAGGTAAGCTTACCGAATACATGTAGCTTATTTGTATGCATTCTAACCCCTTTGTACTAGATACTCGGACTCTTCTGCAGTGTTCCCCACATTTTCAACCTATCTTGTCTCATAAAATGGCTGTACATAATTAGCAGACTATTTGGACATTGACTTGGTCATTGTTACCGTAAAAACCGTGTCACATCTTCTTTCACATACATTTCATCACAGAGACGAATGAATTACGTTGTCAATGAGTATGTGTGATAGGAACTGGTCAAACTTATGAGCGTAATGATACAAAGGTTATTAGGATAAGAGGTGCCATTCCCGTCATTTATTGGATGGACAGCGATGTGTCACAAGGGTCTGGCAATATAGTCGATGATAAATTCATCAGTATTGTTCATTCATTTCAACCGTAGATAATTAAAAAACAAGAAACTTTTAATTTATAATGTGTGGAAAATTGTAGAATATCTGATACACATCGTGGTATACATGTATATATACGTTAATTGTACAAAAGATATAAAAGTAGATTTTAACTTCATTCTTACCGTAGGCTAAATAAAAATATGCGATTTTTCTAAAACTTTTGTATGGGTAAAATACCAAAAACTGAAAAAGATGCGTTTTAGGATTTATTATTAATCGTGTTGTTTATACAAATAATATGCCGGTACTCAACAAAAAGAAAACACACGGGAGTATACCAGAACACGTATGCAGTCCATATTTATCAATGGAAAAAATAATTATTGAATCGCTTCATTTTGCCAAGCCACTTTACCTGTTCCATTGAAATAGTTCCGATACTGTTCTCGGATATTCTTTGCATGAACAGTAGGATTTTTCGATTTCGAATGAACCAAAGATTGAACACCCTGAGCTGTGACTGAACGCCACGAACCTTCGCAGAATTCATGCGTGTCAGTGTTTTCATGATCGATCATTTCAGAGGTCATATACTTTTTGACTTTTCGCCTCAAAAAATTATGTAGCACACAACAACAAAGAACGATAATTTCGACTTTCTTAGGATCGAGACAGATAGGTGACTTGAAGATTCTAAATCTTGACACAAGAATACCAAAAGTATTCTCAATTATTCGCCTCGCTCGCGATAGTCTGTAATTGAAAATACGTTGACTTTCGACAATACGTTTTTGGTGCTTTTCAGATGAACCTTGATTGCTGTAAGGCTTTAATAAATTCGGTCCCAAAGCGAAAGCGTCATCAGCAACAAATACAAAGGGAAAACACTCCTTGCTACCTTCGACGATAGGAGATGGTAGAGGAATGTTTAAGTCGCCTTTGATCAACGCATTTTTGAAGGTGGATTTAGCGTAGACACCACCGTCTGACACTCTACCATTTGTACCTACATCAACGTATATGAATTCATAATTCGCATTTGCGACAGCCATCAGTACAATGCTGTTTGAAGATTTGTAATTATAATAATATGAGCCGCAATTAGGAGGTGGTGTAATTAGCACGTGCTTTCCGTCTAACGCTCCCAAGCAGTGTGGGAAATTCCACCGATCAGAAAATTCATCAGCTACTGATATCCATTCCTCTTTTGTCATTGGAGTCTAAAAGGAAGATAGGGACATTTAGGAAGGACAAGACTTGGTGTCGTATAAGTTGTATTCGGAATACTTCTTTATAGCATTGCTATGTCGTGAAACTACGTCAGATTGAGTTTGTGTAATTCTGTCACGTAGATTTTTTATGACACAAAAATTATTTTGATGCAATTAGCAAATGGGTATATCAAGCATAATCGATTTATTGTTTCATAACTTTCTTTTGATAACGGCATTACTTTATAATTACATTTAAAACATTTACTACATTTACTCACTTCATACCAATATTATACCGTATTTATTCACTTTTAGGAACTGTCACATATCAGTAGCACATCATCATTGTTTTCTTTTTTACTCAATAAGAGCTTGTATTCAAGCTTGTACATTTTAGGTTTCAGGATTATTCGGATAATTTCATTGTTGAATTTGCTTTATTTACTTATGCTTATTTTACTGGAACCCAAGTAGGTTAGTAAAATGCCAAGTAGGCATTAGTAAAAACAAATGCGCACAAATATATATTTATGTAAAAGTGTACGTACAGTCGTACAAATGCACCTAATATACCCTTTACAATGTATTATATCAGAACTATTATATTTTCAGATTGTTTCCATACAAGACGAGGACGAAGAAAACGAGAATTTGGAAGTAGCTGAATTGTCAATGAACTCAGAAGCAAGAACGTCTTCGCCACCTACCGGAAGAAATCGCACAAGGAAAAGAAAACCTTTAGATGAATTATTGATATTAGCTGATAAACAATTGCGGTCAACCACCATTAATGATAATGAATCTACCTTTGGTGAATACGTGGCATCAAAAATGCGATCCATAACTGATACTTATCAACACGAACAGTGTGAAAGACTGATAATCGAAGCAATTTTCAAGGCCCGGGCAGGAGAATTGCACGAGAAATCGTACATCAGCAGAAAGGACAGTTTCGTGGCAATGTTAGAATGTCCTGAAGTGACTGAGGAACAAAGTTTTAATTGATATTTTGATATATTGATTTTTTGTTAGTTTTGATTAGTAAATTTGTTTTTCACTTTGAGTACTTTTCAATGTTAACACAGATTTTTCCAGTCATGCTGACTTTGCTAACAAATGTTTTCAGATAACTGATTTCACTGATCATGTTAATTAAGGGTCAGATTACACTTACTTTAAACATTAAAAAAATATGAAAATCAATATGTATCAGTACACTGATACATTCCATTGACTGATTTAAGTTAAGGCTGAAAGAAAGTTAACTTTAAGTTAAGAAATGAAAAAGTATTTCAAATTTCGCTAAACAGAATTAGATTGATAGGCTGCACTTGATAGGTTATATAAAAATTATGATGAACTGAATATAAGGAATTCGTTTGTTTAACTTCTAATTAATATACTTATAAATACTTAACTTGTATGTCCATTGACGAGATATGTGAAAGAGAAACCTTATGTTGATGGTCAATTCCAAAATCATTCCAAATACTCAGGTGTTAGAGTAATTAATCATATATCTCTGTGCATCACCAAGAACAGCAGTGCAAGGAAAAGAAACGGTGCACCGCGCGCAGCCCTAATACAAAGAAAACAAAGGCGTACACATATTATCAAGGTAGGCTACGTACGCCTATACTTTACAGATGTATAGTTTACAAAAACATAGGCTGTGAATTTTAAGTAGAATGAAATTCTTACCTTCAAATAGTCATCCTTCAATTCGTCATATATTACCTGACATGTTTCTGGTATGATATCACTCAGGGCAGTCCTGGATATCCTCGCTGAGTACTGCATATCTGTATATGACCGACCAGTAGCCAAAAAGCGTAAGGTTGCTACCAAACGATCTTTCGCAGGAATAGGGTCTCTCATGTTTGTGGATTGCCTTGCAATCGTAGGAGCTACAAGCTTCAACAGGTCATCAAAAAGATCAGGGCTCATACGCATAAAATTCTGAAAATCAGTTTCGTAGCCATCTAATCTTAATTCACGTACCAAATTCATATGCGACTTCGTTGATCGCTTCATCAACCATTCCTTGGTCCATATTCGTCTCTTCTTCTTTAAACAAATCACAGCGATCGACGCCCACAAAAGTTTTGAATGCACCGGAGCCATTGCTAATTACAAAATGTCATACATACATTGCTGCCTAGTGGTAGACACACATATTTGATTATCAATCAATAGAATGAATCTATTTTTAGTTATCAACTATCCAACCTGTTGGATCGTGTGTCATAGGCATCCAACAGCCAAACTAACAAACCATCCAACTTGTTGGCCAACATGTTGGATCGTGTGTCATGGGCTTTAGTCAACTCCATATGCAACTGCTCGTAAAATCAGTAATTATCGCAATCAGGACTAATTAACTTAAGTTGCTGGCACGAGAGAGAGAGATGTTTATTGTTTCTTGAAATGGAAATCGAAAATTACAATACTTTTTTAACATAAAACGTTAGAGCAAAGTAACTTCTGACAATGAAGGAAATAACTGTTTAAAATCAGCCATAAAGCAGTTCACTGAGGCGTACTAAATAGATAAAGTCACGGAAATCCTTGAAAAAAAGAATTTTGTCGTATATTAGTGCGGCATAAAAGAACTGATATGCGTCCACTAGGTAAGCATGAAGCAACCAGATCTGCGATCATGGTGTGAAGTCCCTCAATGTCTTTGAAGAGTTTTCTGGGCTAGATCCATCTTCTTTCACCAATACTTGCCAATTTGATATCTTTATCTTTCATCATAAGGCATCAAGATTGATTTTTTCAAGCGAAAAGGCATCAGTGGAAGGCAGACCCAAAAAGACAGGACAAGCAGACTCCATGAGCGAGCGTTCCAAGACATTATATATGGAAATAAAGTCATTGTTCCTGATGTACGACTTCACTCGTCGAGGGATGTACATTCGCTGGAAACATTTCTTTTGAATATATTCGATATGTGCTTTCCAACGAAGCCTATTATTGAGTTGAACTCCCAAAAATCGCAGTCTTTTGAAATTTTACCATTGGCAAGTAAATGACTATTGGTTACTATTGGATTACTATTGGAAAGTAATTGATTCGATGTTACATGTGTCCATGAACAAACCACAGTAGTAATAAAACGGCGAACACCCAAACTGCGCCCCCCCTCTGGAACGTCAGAGTTGCCAGATCGTGGTGCGCTCTCCAAGCTGTCGTGGTGTGCCGGCCAGGCTGTCGTGGTGTGCCGGCCAGGCTGTCGTGGTGTGCCGGCCAGGCTGTCGTGGTGTGCCGGCCAGGTTGGAATGGTGGGAATGGCGAGACCACTCCCATCGTGTTTCTCGTCAAAAGTTGGGTTAACAAAATTTTTCCTCCCCCCCCTCGGCAGCGTTCTTCCAATTTTGGTTCTAGAGCTCGTAGAAAGTCGTGCAATAGCTCGTTTGAAAGCTAAAAGTGAGATAAATTCACTGAAAGAAACGGCTTGTTCATATATATCTTCGTTTAGATGTGAGACGCCATTTAAGATTTGGGAGATTGGCGAAAAACGACAGAGTTAACGGCGAATGTGGGATGTTTTGGGCTCTAGCGTCTAAACGGCTGCTCCAATGGTAGATCTGAGACCAGATTTGGAATCAGCGTCAAATTCTGCATCTGTGGTGTGATTTCCAGCTCAATCGGCGAGAAAAAATTTCAACATTTTTCGGAAAAACGACAGAGTTAACGGCGAATGTGGGTTGGTTTTGGGCTGCAGAGCCAAAAACAAGCATCGGAGAGCAAAACAGATTTCAGATTTGAAATCAGCGTCAAATTCTGCATCTGTATGGTGAATTTGAAAGCAATCGGAGAGAAAAAATTTTCGCTGACGTCCACCCCTCGGCACCGATCTTCCAATTTTGGTTCTGGTGATCATAGAAAGTCGTGCAATAGCTCGTTTGAAAGCTAAGAGTGAGACAAATTCACTGAAAGAAACGGCTTGTTCATGTCTGTCTTCGTTTAGATGTGAGACGCCATTTAAGATTTGGGAGATTGGCGAAAAACGACAGAGTTAGAATTTTGGACGTTTTGGTTGTAGCGTCAAAACGAAGCATCGTAGAGCAAAACGGATTTCAGATTTGGAATCAGCGTCAAATTCTGCGTCGACATGGTGAGTTTCAAGTCAATCGGAGAGAAAAAATTTTTCTTCAAAATTTTTTCGAAAAAACGACAGAGGTAAAATTTTGGACGTCTTGGGCTGTACAGCCAAAACGAAGCATCGGAGAGCAAAACGGATTTCAGATTTGGAATCAGCGTACAATTCTGCATCTGTATGGTGAATTTGAAAGCAATCGGAGAGAAAAAATTTTCGCTGACGTCCCCCCCCCTCGGCGCCGATCTTCCAATTTTGGTTCTAGTGATCGTAGAAAGTCGTGCAATAGCTCGTTTGAAAGCTAATAGTGAGACAAATTCACTGAAAGAAACGGCTTGTTCATATCTGTCTTCGTTTAGATGTGAGACGCCATTTAAGATTTGGGAGATTGGCAAAAAATGACAGAGTTAACGGCGAATTTTGGACGTTTTGGGGTGTAGCGTCAAAACGAAGCATCGGAGAGCAAAACGGATTTCAGATTTGAAATCAGCGTCAAATTCTGCATCTGTATGGTGAATTTGAAAGTAATCGGAGAGAAAAAATTTTCCCTGACGTCCCCCCCCTCGGCACCGATCTTCCAATTTTGGTTCTAGTGATCGTAGAAAGTCGTGCAATAGCTCGTTTGAAAGCTAATAGTGAGACAAATTCACTGAAAGAAACGGCTTGTTCATGTCTGTCTTCGTTTAGATGTGAGACGCCATTTAAGATTTGGGAGATTGGCGAAAAACGACAGAGTTAACGGCGAATGTGGGATGTTTTGGGCTCTAGCGTCTAAACGGCTGCTCCAATGGTAGATCTGAGACCAGATTTGGAATCAGCGTCAAATTCTGCATCTGTGGTGTGATTTCCAGCTCAATCGGCGAGAAAAAATTTCAACATTTTTCGGAAAAACGACAGAGTTAACGGCGAATGTGGGTTGGTTTTGGGCTGCAGAGCCAAAAACAAGCATCGGAGAGCAAAACGGATTTCAGATTTGAAATCAGCGTCAAATTCTGCATCTGTATGGTGAATTTGAAAGCAATCGGAGAGAAAAAATTTTCGCTGACGTCCCCCCCTCGGCGCCGATCTTCCAATTTTGGTTCTAGTGATCGTAGAAAGTCGTGCAATAGCTCGTTTGAAAGCTAAAAGTGAGACAAATTCACTGAAAGAAATGGCTTGTTCATATCTGTCTTCGTTTAGATGTGAGACGCCATTTAAGATTTGGGAGATTGGCGAAAAACGACAGAGTTAGAATTTTGGACGTTTTGGTCTGTACAGCCAAAACGAAGCATCGGAGAGCAAAACGGATTTCAGATTTGGAATCAGCGTCAAATTCTGCATCTGTATGGTGAATTTGAAAGCAATCGGAGAGAAAAAATTTTCGCTGACGTCCCCCCCTCGGCGCCGATCTTCCAATTTTGGTTCTAGTGATCGTAGAAAGTCGTGCCATAGCTCGTTTGAAAGCTAAAAGTGAGACAAATTCAGTGAAAGAATCGGCTTGTTCCTATCTGTCTTCGTTTAGATGTGAGACGCCATTTAAGATTTTGGGACATTGGCGAAAAACGACAGAGTTAGAATTTGGGACGTTTTGGGCTCTAGCTTCAAAACGAAGCATCGGAGAGCAAAACAGATTTCAGATTTGGAATCAGCGTACAATTCTGCATCTGTATGGTGAATTTGAAAGCAATCGGAGAGAAAAAATTTTCCCTGACGTCCCCCCCCCTCGGCACCGATCTTCCAATTTTGGTTCTAGTGATCGTAGAAAGTCGTGCAATAGCTCGTTTGAAAGCTAATAGTGAGACAAATTCACTGAAAGAAACTGCTTGTTCATGTCTGTCTTCGTTTAGATGTGAGACGCCATTTAAGATTTGGGAGATTGGCAAAAAATGACAGAGTTAACGGCGAATTTGGGACGTTTTGGTGTGTGGCGCCCAAACGAACCATCGGATGGGAAAACGGAGGCCAGATTCGGATTCAGCGTGAAATTCCGCATCGGTATGGTGAGTTTCAAGTCAATCGGAGAGAAAAATTTTCGCTGACTCCCCCCACCCCTCTGGACAGCTCGCTTCGATTTTGGCTTCCAGTGGACGGATTTTGTCGTGCCATAGCTCGTTTAAAAGCTAAGAGTGAGACAAATTCACTGAAAGAATCGGCTTGTTCATATCTGTCTTCGTTTAGATGTGAGACGCCATTTAAGATTTTGGGACATTGGCGAAAAACGACAGAGTTAGAATTTTGGACGTTTTGGTGTGTAGCGCCCAAACGAACCATCGGATGAGAAAACGGAGGCCAGATTCGGATTCAGCGTGAAATTCTGCATCGGTATGGTGAATTTGAACGCAATCGGAGAGAAAAAATTTTCGCTGACGTCCCCCCCCCTCGGCGCCGATCTTCCAATTTTGGTTCTAGTGATCGTAGAAAGTCGTGCAATAGCTCGTTTGAAAGCTAAAAGTGAGACAAATTCACTAAAAGAAACGGCTTGTTCATATCTGTCTTCGTTTAGATGTGAGACGCCATTTAAGATTTGGGAGATTGGCAAAAAATGACAGAGTTAACGGCGAATTTTGGACGTTTTGGGCTGTAGCGTCAAAACGAAGCATCGGAGAGCAAAACAGATTTCAGATTTGGAATCAGCGTACAATTCTGCATCTGTATGGTGAATTTGAAAGCAATCGGAGAGAAAAAATTTTCGCTGACGTCCCCCCCCTCGGCACCGATCTTCCAATTTTGGTTCTAGTGATCGTAGAAAGTCGTGCAATAGCTCGTTTGAAAGCTAATAGTGAGACAAATTCACTGAAAGAAACGGCTTGTTCATGTCTGTCTTCGTTTAGATGTGAGACGCCATTTAAGATTTGGGAGATTGGCGAAAAACGACAGAGTTAACGGCGAATGTGGGATGTTTTGGGCTCTAGCGTCTAAACGGCTGCTCCAATGGTAGATCTGAGACCAGATTTGGAATCAGCGTCAAATTCTGCATCTGTGGTGTGATTTCCAGCTCAATCGGCGAGAAAAAATTTCAACATTTTTCGGAAAAACGACAGAGTTAACGGCGAATGTGGGTTGGTTTTTGGCTGCAGAGCCAAAAACAAGCATCGGAGAGCAAAACGGATTTCAGATTTGAAATCAGCGTCAAATTCTGCATCTGTATGGTGAATTTGAAAGCAATCGGAGAGAAAAAATTTTCGCTGACGTCCCCCCCTCGGCACCGATCTTCCAATTTTGGTTCTGGTGATCATAGAAAGTCGTGCAATAGCTCGTTTGAAAGCTAAGAGTGAGACAAATTCACTGAAAGAAATGGCTTGTTCATATCTGTCTTCGTTTAGATGTGAGACGCCATTTAAGATTTGGGAGATTGGCAAAAAATGACAGAGTTAACGGCGAATTTTGGACGTTTTGGGCTGTAGCGTCAAAACGAAGCATCGGAGAGCAAAACAGATTTCAGATTTGGAATCAGCGTACAATTCTGCATCTGTATTGTGAATTTGAAAGCAATCGGAGAGAAAAAATTTTCCCTGACGTCCCCCCCCCTCGGCACCGATCTTCCAATTTTGGTTCTAGTGATCGTAGAAAGTCGTGCCATAGCTCGTTTGAAAGCTAAGAGTGAGACAAATTCACTGAAAGAATCGGCTTGTTCCTATCTGTCTTCGTTTAGATGTGAGACGCCATTTAAGATTTGGGACATTGGCGAAAAACGACAGAGTTAGAATTTGGGACGTTTTGGTGTGTGGCGCCCAAACGAACCATCGGATGGGAAAACGGAGGCCAGATTCGGATTCAGCGTGAAATTCCGCATCGGTATGGTGAGTTTCAAGTCAATCGGAGAGAAAAATTTTCGCTGACTCCCCCCCCCTCTGGACAGCTCGCTTCGATTTTGGCTTCCAGTGGACGGATTTTGTCGTGCCATAGCTCGTTTAAAACCTAAGAGTGAGACAAATTCACTGAAAGAAATGGCTTGTTCATATCTGTCTTCGTTTAGATGTGAGACGCCATTTAAGATTTGGGAGATTGGCGAAAAACGACAGAGTTAGAATTTTGGACGTTTTGGTCTGTACAGCCAAAACGAAGCATCGGAGAGCAAAACGGATTTCAGATTTGGAATCAGCGTCAAATTCTGCATCTGTATGGTGAATTTGAAAGCAATCGGAGAGAAAAAATTTTCGCTGACGTCCCCCCCTCGGCACCGATCTTCCAATTTTGGTTCTAGTGATTGTAGAAAATCGTGCCATAGCTCGTTTGAAAGCTAAAAGTGAGACAAATTCAGTGAAAGAATCGGCTTGTTCCTATCTGTCTTCGTTTAGATGTGAGACGCCATTTAAGATTTTGGGACATTGGCGAAAAACGACAGAGTTAGAATTTTGGACGTTTTGGGCTGTAGCGTCAAAACGAAGCATCGGAGAGCAAAACAGATTTCAGATTTGGAATCAGCGTACAATTCTGCATCTGTATGGTGAATTTGAAAGCAATCGGAGAGAAAAAATTTTCCCTGACGTCCCCCCCCCCTCGGCACCGATCTTCCAATTTTGGTTCTAGTGATCGTAGAAAGTCGTGCAATAGCTCGTTTGAAAGCTAATAGTGAGACAAATTCACTGAAAGAAACGGCTTGTTCATGTCTGTCTTCGTTTAGATGTGAGACGCCATTTAAGATTTGGGAGATTGGCAAAAAATGACAGAGTTGACGGCGAATTTTGGACGTTTTGGGCTGTAGCGTCAAAACGAAGCATCGGAGAGCAAAACAGATTTCAGATTTGGAATCAGCGTCAAATTCTGCATCTGTGGTGTGATTTCCAGCTCAATCGGCGAGAAAAAATTTCAACATTTTTCGGAAAAACGACAGAGTTAACGGCGAATGTGGGTTGGTTTTGGGCTGCAGAGCCAAAAACGAACCATCGGAGAGCAAAACGGATTTCAGATTTGAAATCAGCGTCAAATTCTGCATCTGTATGGTGAATTTGAAAGCAATCGGAGAGAAAAAATTTTCGCTGACGTCCCCCCCTCGGCACCGATCTTCCAATTTTGGTTCTGGTGATCATAGAAAGTCGTGCAATAGCTCGTTTGAAAGCTAAGAGTGAGACAAATTCACTGAAAGAAATGGCTTGTTCATATCTGTCTTCGTTTAGATGTGAGACGCCATTTAAGATTTGGGAGATTGGCGAAAAACGACAGAGTTAGAATTTTGGACGTTTTGGTCTGTACAGCCAAAACGAAGCATCGGAGAGCAAAACAGATTTCAGATTTGGAATCAGCGTCAAATTCTGCATCTGTATGGTGAATTTGAAAGCAATCGGAGAGAAAAAATTTTCGCTGACGTCCCCCCCTCGGCGCCGCTGATCTTCCAATTTTGGTTCTAGTGATCGTAGAAAGTCGTGCAATAGCTCGTTTGAAAGCTAAAAGTGAGACAAATTCACTGAAAGAAACGGCTTGTTCATATCTGTCTTCGTTTAGATGTGAGACGCCATTCAAGATTTGGGAGATTGGCAAAAAATGACAGAGTTAACGGCGAATTTTGGACGTTTTGGCCTGTAGCGTCAAAACGAAGCATCGGAGAGCAAAACAGATTTCAGATTTGGAATCAGCGTACAATTCTGCATCTGTATGGTGAATTTGAAAGCAATCGGAGAGGAAAAATTTTCCCTGACGTCCACCCCTCGGCACCGATCTTCCAATTTTGGTTCTAGTGATCGTAGAAAGTCGTGCAATAGCTCGTTTGAAAGCTAAGAGTGAGAAAAATTCACTGAAAGAATCGGCTTGTTCATATCTGTCTTCGTTTAGATGTGAGACGCCATTTAAGATTTGGGAGATTGGCAAAAAACGACAGAGTTAACGGCGAATTTTGGACGTTTTGGGCTGTAGCGTCAAAACGAAGCATCGGAGAGCAAAACGGATTTCAGATTTGGAATCAGCGTCAAATTCTGCATCTATGTGGTGAACTTGAAAGCAATCGGAGAGAAAAAATTTTTCTTCATTTTTCCGAAAAACGAGTTAGAATTTTTGCGATGGCTGTGGGCTGTAGAGCCAAAACGAAGCATCGGATGGGAAAATGGAGGGCAGATTCGGATTCAGCATCAAATTCTACATGGGAATGTTGAATTTCCAGCTCCATCGGAGCACTAGAACTGGAGATGGACGGATTTAAAGATTTGGATGATGGGTATTACGTCATCAGCTGATCGCCACACACTATATAAGCGGGAACCGACAGAGACTTTTCATTTAGAGGAGAGCGATTGTCAAAGGTAGGTCGTCTCTCTGAGCTCCGATGATAGCTTCGGACATTCCAAATTCCGGGTTTCTGTAAGAAACCGACTTAGAAAATTTCATTGCTGAAGTCAGCTAAGGCGTCAGACTTAGAGGTTCGTCAGGAGATGGCCTTCGTCTCCAGGCCATAAAAGAGTCCAAAACTTTAAAGGCTTGTAACTTTGCTTCTACAAGTCCGTTTGACTTGATTCAAATAAGGTTCGGTCGCTATTGACCTGCCCTAAGTGATAGACTACTTACAAAATTTCATAAGTAGTGCTAAAACGTTGAAAAATTTAAATTCACTAGTTTTGGAGGTTTTCTGGGGTTTTCGACCCTGCTGAATTCAGTTAAGACATTTATAAAGTTGTGGGAGGCGAGCTTCGGCTTGGAATTTGCAATCTTTGTAAACAATCCACTGGTTTTCATGTCAAAATCAGGGTCCGGATACCAACACAGTGATATGACGCACGCTCTGTCAGCGGGAGGTTGGATTTGTGGGCCGAGGCCTTGGAGTTGGGATAAGATCCCCTCTGAGTAATGCCTGTAACGGATTCAAAGGTTCGACACTTTCCACCAATCTCACAATTTAACTGTATGATTATAAAAATGACTGCCAATGTCGCCTGTCAGTAATTCTATTTCATCCTTCCTTTTACAGATACATAACAGATATACATAATTGGAGGAAACTCGAAGTTTCATTTTAAAAAGTGCCTACGTGGCGAAGTCAAGCGAGGTGGCGAGTTCAAGCGCCATTTAAATAAATTCACCGACACTCCCGAAGAGCATAAGGAGGTCGATGTGGTGAGCGGATGCACATCGTGCATGAAATTCGTCAGGGGAAACCTGAACGAGTCTTTCTATAAGACGCATTCAAAATGTCTCATTAAGAAGGTGAAGAATTATACCACCTCAGAGGTTGGGAAAGCCATCACCCCACTTTTCAAAAAACCTGATCAAGATGAGGAGACAGAGACGCATGCCTCAGAGGTTGGGAAGGTCATCATCCCACCTGTTGAAAGACCTCAAGTTGATCTGGATGTGGAGACAGAGTTGCAGATGGCAGTTCGTGCAATAGAAGACTGCAAGATTGATCACCCACCGTTATCTGACCTCACCTCTTCTAGCTCTGATTCGGAAATCTCCGAATCTGAATCGGAAACTGAAGAGGTGGTCGTCACTGGCAAACCCGAGGAGGCGGTCATTGCTCCTAAACCCGATGAGGCGATTGTGAAGAGTCGGGCAGTGCCAGCGCCAAAAATGCACTCCTCACCTAAAAAAGGGAGAGGCATCAAAGCCCAAGCCAAGCAGTGGGCTAAGGATGATGGTGTGGCGAGGGTTAGCCAAGAGTACGCCATTAAGAAGCTCAAGGATGAAATGAGCCGTTATAAAAACGAATGCTCAGCATTAAGGGATGAGAATTTTCAACTCAAAAAGCAGGTGGCGGAAATTAGGAGTCTTAAGGCTCAAGTACTGAAGTTGGAAGGTTTCCAAAAGAGAGCTCTAGCGAGTGAGAGTCGTGTAGAGGATCAGGCCACATGCATTAAGAACATGAAGGCGAAGGAGGCGACGCTCAAACTCCAACATGAGCAGGAGAAGATGGCTCTTCTTGAGGCGAAGAATAGCGCTGTCAAGGAGAGAAGAACAACGCTCCACCTCCCCGTAGTCGGTAGCAAAATTATAGACGATGTAATAATGGAGTCGGAGGATTTGGACAAAACGAGCGAGTGCTACGAAGGAGCAGCGCCAGATATTCGCTGTCTCCACATCAGCATCAAACACAATGGCGAGATAAAGGAAATTCGCCATCGTAAGCGAAAGTTACCAGCTAAATACCTGCCTCATCCACCACCAGCGAAGGCGCAACGAACCGCTTGATTTGATATTGTGGTAAGTCAATATTCATCTCTATCACTTGAAAAAATTTTCATCTATTTTTCCTTCTATTTTCAGATACGACGAGAACGAACCAACGGTCCTGATAAGCACCACCATGGGGCAAGACATGGTAGAACCTCCACGCGGTTTGCCCTGGGCAGTCTTCAGACTGGCGACAGTCTTTAGACTGGCGAATACTATCATGAAGTTGAATCTGCTATCAGTCAACTTGAACGTTGCGTCGCATTAGAGGGGTATATAAACCACTACCTCTCATTTCATTTCAATCATGGAGACACCAAACGCTGCAGTCAGCTCTCCTCGTGGACCGCAGTTAAGACCGCGAAATTTATTTAATGAATTTGCTAGAATAGAGGAGCAAGACAGAGTCCACAACAATCTTGCTCGGATTGGCAATGCGATGACAGCAAGTGTTGCCAATCCAATGGAATGGCGCTACATTCCACCCTCCACTCACATGCCAACTAGCATGGAAGTCGACACTGCTGAGGTTGAACGGTTTCGACTCTCTCTCAGCAGAATCGGTATGGAGTAAGATGGCTGATGACGACCCCCGAGAACGAAACACCGGCCCTGATAAGGGCCACCATGGGGCAAGATTTGATAGAACCTCCTCGCGGTTTGCCCTGGGCAGTCTTCAGACTGGCGAATACTATCATTAAGTTGAATCTGCTATCAGTCAACTTGAACGTTGTGCAGTCGATTGCTATCCCTGAAGCATTCTGATTCGCTGTTGAGCAATTCATTGTTGAAAACCCTATATAAGCCAGAAGATTGCAGCGCTTCTCATTCAATTTTAAGTCACAATGGAAGCAACATCTCCTACCAACACCATTCCCGACTTCATCATCTTCGACGAGTGGGATGAACAGGATGAGAAGGAGTGTGAGAAGAAGGGGAAGATCAAGAGGATCGTTTGGACGGATGAGGTGTGGACTCCTAATACCACCCGCATCCGAAAGGTGCCAGATGCACCACCACGGCTTAGGCGGTACAGGGTATATGACAACCTAACTGTCATACCTATTGACTTTTCAAGTCAATAGTCAACTTGTCGCCGAGAACGAACCACCGGCCATTAAGTTGAATCTGCTATCAGTCAACTTGAACGTTGCAAATGAAGTTCGGTGTAATACTTCCTTTCGATGGGCGTTCCTGTAAAGGGCGGCGGTGAAACCCGTAGCTATGTATACCGCATGGGACATTCGGCAATGGTCAATCTTGTTAAACCTCTCTGCGTCATGTTTGCAAGTGATTGCCTCTGTCTCAACGTAGTATGCATTCGCGCCAGGGTGAAATTTAGCCAACTGTCAAAGGTTGCCTTATAAACTTTTCATTGCATACGTTATGAGAACCATGAGTTCTACCTGTCTCTATCAATGAGACGAATTGATGAATGGAATGAAATGGGAGGACACTCACGCGCCACACGCAACATAACACACTTCTCTCTTCCGTAGTCTAACAAGCTCTTTACACATGGATCGCAGTCGATTGCTATCCCTGTATCAGAAGTGTAAGCTATCTTAATTTTATTTAACACTATTTCAACTACCATCATCACCCATATGAAGTGTTATAAGATTTACAAGTTAGACTAAGCGTTCTACTATTTGTAAATGAAAGATATAGTTTCAACAGTTTACAGATTAAAAATAAAGCTTCAACAGTGTGTACGTTAGAAATAAAGTTTTATCTGTTTGTATGTTAAAAGAAAGTTTCATCAGTTAGCAAGTTAAAAATAAAGTTTCACCAGTGTACAAGTTAGAAACAAAGTTTCAATAGTGTGTACGTTAGCAATAAAGCTTCATCTGTTTGTATGTTAGAAACAAAATAAAGTTTCAACAGTTTACAAGATAAAAAATAAAGTTTCACCAGTTTACAAGTTAATAATAAAGTTTCAATAGTGTGTACGTTAGAAATAAAATTTTGGCTGTTTGCAAGTTAAAAATAAAGTTTCAATAGTGTGTACGTTAGAAATAAAGTTTTAGCTGTTTGCAAGATAAAAAATAAAGTTTCACCAGTTTACAAATTAAAATAAAGTTTCAGCAGTGTACAAGCTAGAAACAAAGTTTCAATAGTATGTGTGTTAGAAATAAAGCTTCATCTGTTTGTATGTTAGAAACAAAATAAAGTTTCAACAGTTTACAAGATAAAAAATAAAGTTTCACCCGTTTACAAGTTAAAAATAAAGTTTCAATAGTGTGTACGTTAGAAATAAAGTTTTAGCTGTTTGCAAGATGAAAAATAAAATTTCACCATTTTACAAGTTAAAAATAAAGTTTCAATAGTGTGTACGTTAGAAATAAAGTTTTAGCTGTTTGTATATCAAAAACAAAGTTTCAAGAGTTTACAAGTTAAAAGATAGAGTTTCAATAGTGTGTATAGGTTAGAAATAAAGTTTTAGCTGTTTCTATATCAAAATAAAGTTTCAAGAGTTTACAAGTTAGAAATAAAGTTTCAATAGTGTATGCGTTAGAAATAAATTTTTAGCTGTTTGTATATCAAAATAAAGTTTCAATAGCGTATGCGTAAGAAATAAAGTTTTAGCTGTTTGTATATCAAAATAAAGTTTCAAGAGTTTACAAGTTAGAAATAAAGTTTCAATAGTGTGTATGTTAGAAATAAAGGTAAAACCGTTTGTGAAAATAAGATCGCAAGATTTACTAGTTTGCAAGTTAGACTAAGTGTAAATTAAAAATAAAATTATAACTGTTCACGAGTTAAAGCGTTGATGCAACGATGAACAATTAATAAGCTGAAAAGTTTTAGATTCACTTTAACATTGCCATATGTCTACAGATAGAAATGTATCACAGCAAAGCTACTTCATGAGTTAGTTTGCCAGGAGTGTATCATCTCAAACTTTTACTCCGTCGTTGAAATTTCATGACGACTTTTTTGCTAAACGAAAGTTGACACCAGAGGAGCGTAGGGGTGGGTGGTATAAAATACGCCTACAGCACTGAGAGAGTTGGAGTGCATGAGCTATGTACATTCTTTTGACGACGAGAGGAGCGATTCAGCCGATGGCGCAGGTAGTTTCCCAGAGCATGGAGGACATTGTTTAGGTGACTTTAAGGACGTATGTCGAGCTGCCCTCAGTGATAGGCTTCCAACTCATGATGAATGATGATATGCTTACGACCTACATTCAACCATTGGTGTATGCCCACACCCTTCCCCACAACGAGCTTGTCTGCTACATTGTATTCATGAGTGTGGCTCAAAGTAGGAAATTGATTGATGAGACTTTGCTGAAATATCCAAGGCGCGTATTCAAGCATGGTCGCCTACTGTTGGAGTATTATTATCAATGGCGCGACGACACACAACATTTGCCCACCCGTGTTTTACCACACCTATCAACGGAAGAATACAATAGAGCTTTAGTCGAGACGGTGAAAGGAGACGATGAGCGCTAGCGGGCGAATGAAGCATCGGTGAGAGTGGGAATCAACTTGATGCTATTCTCCAATGAGGATTGTTGTCTTATGAGAATCAAGCATTCCTTTATAAATAGAGAGCCTTCCACAGTGAGAATCATTCCATCGTTGAATCGTACAAGTGACGGACGCACTTTCTCTCTCTCTCTCTCTACATCCCTGTTATATTATCCAACTAAAATGGTAAGTCGCTACTTTCCTCCCTCTCCCCCCTTGAACGTAAACTTGATAGAATCTTTTTTAATATCAGGCATCTTCTACATCTACTACACTGACAGGACAAAATGGTGGCCAGACGTTACAAGGTTCCCTACAATCAGATCATCTACAGCTGAGACCAGTGGAAGAAACAACAAAGGTACATAATCCTACACCGCTACAGCGTAAATTTAAACAAGTCTTGCGTCATGAGGATCACAGCGTAGTACTGCAAACGGGAATGCTCCCTTCCACTGATGTGAAGATATTGAGCAATCAGTATGGGGACTACATACTCATCCCCGTGAGTCCGTACATTCGCCACCAACTTGACATTATTGAAGAGTACGTGACATTAAATATGGACATTCCTACTCCTCTTGCTCAAGAGTGGAAGGCGAGAGATGAAAAGGATACTCCCTATAGAAAGATTTGGGATGGCAATCAAATTTTCCTACCATTATCACATTGGTGTAGTTATTATAAAAAGGATGGAGATCAATCAATACCCATCAGATGTGATGAGCTCGGAGAAGGTACTTGGGATATCATTTTCAAAGTGAATGGGCTATGTTATGGTCAGCACAAGGATAACAAAATAGCCTCTCTCTCGATACACACTGAATCCATCCTATATATTCCAAAGCCACCCAGCGTAGATGACATTATTGACGAAATCCTTAACGGGGGTGGTACGAAGCGCAAGTCGGACAAGAATGCTACCTCCAAACGCAAGTCAAGGAAAGAGAATTGCCAATCCTTTCCTAACTCTACCCTATGACAATTCGCTTATGTGCTTTGAGTGTCGTGGACGTGGTCTTATTAGATACATTTTACTTCTTCGTTGCCATCATATCATTTGTGTATTTTGTCGTGAAAAGCATCAATGTAATTCTTCATTTTGTGATATGTTATGGAACGTTTCCTTAGATGTGTAATTTCCGTTTTAGGCTTCTATCATCATTTTTATGGATTGTGAGGGTGAACCTGTACAGGAGCTCAGTGCTATTGCTATGAACAATTGGACATATCAAATTGTTAGTGTCTATCATCAACATGCCAACTGTGATCCCAATGTTGATCAATGGGCGAGAAAACACATTCATGGACTTAATCTGAAATATTTGCAAGACTATGGCTTTTCTTGTGAAACTGCTCTTCTTATTGACTTTAAACGATGGTTAGCTGCTTTCAATGTTATACGCATCCTTTGTAATAATCCTGGTAAGGAGAGGAAAGTATTTCCCAATCTAGCCATTAATGATATTTTGCTCCCACCTTGGGATAGTAGAGTGAATCAACACTATCATGAAGTCACGAAACGTTTTAAGGATTTGTGTGTTCCTATTTTGTCTGTTCGTTGTAGTAGCTACGTTCATAACCAATGCTTCTTTCCTCCTTACCTCAACACTGCCAAAGTCCTGTATGGTTATCATTGCTCGCTATATGACAGTTACCAGCTGTATCTATTTTATCTGTTTCAAACCATTGATTTGTAATGCATGCTTGTTACAGTTATTCAATAAATGTTATTATGCGAAGAGTTGTTGTTTTCATGCAACGGATGGGTTAGATGAAGGGTGATCATATCTTTTTCAAATGACTGTGGAACATCGATTTCCATGATGAAGATTTAGACAGTTAGATTCGATGACGAACAAGATTTACTAGTTTGGAAGTTAGACTAAGCGTTCTATTATTTGTAAATGAAAGATATAGTTTCAACAGTTTACAGATTAAAAATAAAGTTTCAACAGTGTATGTGTTAGAAATAAAGTTTAAGCTGTTTGTATGTTAGAAATAAAATAAAGTTTCAAGACTTTACAAGTTAAAAAAAAAGTTTCAACAGTGTGTACGTTAGAAATAAAGTTATATCTGTTTGTAAAAGTAAGATTGCAGGATTTAATAGTTTGTAAGTTAGACTAAGCGTTCTACTATTTGTAAATGAAAGATATAGTTTCAACAGTTTACAGATTAAAAAATAAAGTTTTAATAGTGTGTATGTTAAAAATAAAGTTTAAGCTGTTTGTGTGTTAGAAATAGAATAAAGTTTCAACAGTTGGTAGATTGAAAATAAAGTTTCAACAGTGTGTACGCTAGAAATAAAGTTTTATCTGTTTGTAAAATGAGATTGTAGGATTTACTAGTTTGCAAGTTAGACTAAGCGTTCTACTATTTGTAAACGAAAGATATAGTTTCAACAGTTTACAGATTAAAAAGAAAGTTTCAACCGTGTGTAGGTTAGAAATAAAGTTTTAGTCGTTTGCGCCTTAGAAATAAAATAAAGTTTCAACCGTTTACAAGTTCCAAATAAACTTTCAACAGTGTGTATGTTAGAAATAGAGTTTTATCGGTTTGTAAATTAAGATCATAAGATTTACTAGTTTGCAAATTAGACTAAGCGTTCTACCATTTGTAAATGAAAGATATAGTTTCAACAGTTTGCAGATTAAAAAATAAAGTTTCAATAGTGTGTATGTTAAAAATAAAGTTTAAGCTGTTCGTGTGTTAGAAATAGAATAAAGTTTCAACAGTTTGTAGATTAAAAATAAAGTTTCGACAGTGTGTACGTTAGAAATAAAGTCTTAGCTGTTTGTATGTTAAAAATAAAGTTTCAACAGTGTGTACGTTAGAAATAAAGTTTTATCTGTTTGTAAAATGAGATTGTAGCATTTCTTAGTTTGCAAATTAGACTAAGCGTTCTACTATTTGTAGACGAAAGATATAGTTTCAACAGTTTACAGATTAAAAAGAAAGTTTCAACAGTGAGTACGTTAGAAATAAAGTCTTATCTGTTTGCATGTTAGAAATAAAGTTTTAGCTGCTTGTATGTTAGAAATAGAGGTATAACAGTTTATATGCTAGAAAGAAAGGTATAACTGTTTGCAATATACGATCATAAGATCTACTGGTTTGCAAGTTAGACTAAGCGTTCTACTATTTGTAAATTAAAAAAAATTATAACTGTTTACAAGTTAAAGCGTTGATGCGATGATGAACAATTAATAAGCTGAGAAGCTTTAGATTCACTTTAACATTACCAAATGTTTACAGATAGAAATGTATCACAGCAAAGCTACTTCATGAGTTAGTTTGTCAGGAGTGTATCATCTCAAACTTTTACTCCGTTGTTGAAATTTCAGTTTTGTACATATTTGAAGTATCATCTTTGCGGTTTGTTCTTAATGTGTTTACGATGAACGCACACATGAGTCTTATGACACTATGGTTGTATCTTATACGTTTCGACAAAGACTGAGCGAAGTAAATAAAAATCTAAGTTGAAAATCTCTGAGGTTGTATTATCAAATATCTTAGTATTATACAAAGTTGAGAATGTAAGTTGAACATTTTATCGGAATGTTGTTTTAAAATGAAAGTAAGAACTTCATCGTATGAGTATTCAAAGCATGTTTTGCAAATCAAACGTGTATAGTACTGACTTAGCCACAGTGTCAAAGTACAACCATAGTGTCATGAGACTCATGTGTGCGTTCATCGTAAACACATTAAGAACAAACCGCAATAATGACACTTCAAATATGTACAAAACTGAAATTTCAACAACGGAGTAAAAGTTTGAGATGATGCACACCTGACAAACTAACTCATGAAGTAGCTTTGCTGTGATGCACTTCTATCTGTGAACATGTGGTAATGTTAAAGTGAATCTAAAGTTTCTCAGCTTATTAATTGTTCATCATCGCATCAACGCTTTAACTTGTAAACAGTTATAATTGTTTTTTAATTTACAAATAGTAGAACGCTTAGTCTAACTTACAAACTAATGAATCTTATGATCTTATTTTACAAACAGTTATACCTTTCTTTCTAGCATATACACTGTTATACCTCTATTTCTAACATACAAGCAGCTAAAACTTTGTTTCTAACATATAAACAGATAAAACTTTATTTCTAACGTACACACTATTGAAACTTTATTTTTAATCTGTAAACTGTTGAAACTATATCTTTCATTTACAAATAGTAGAACGCTTAGTCTAACTTACAAACTATTAAATCCTGCAATCTTATTTTTACAAACAGCTAAAACTTTATTTCTAACGTACACACTATTGAAACTTTATTTTTAATCTGTAAACTGTTGAAACTATATCTTTCATTTACAAATAGTAGAACGCTTAGTCTAATTTGCAAACTAGTAAATCTTATGATCTTAATTTACAAACCGATAAAACTCTATTTCTAACATACACACTGTTGAAACTTTATTTTGAACTTGTAAACGGTTGAAACTTTATTTCATTTCTAACGCGCAAACGACTAAATCTTTATTTATAACCTACACACGGTTGAAACTTTATTTTTAATCTGTAAACTGTTGAAACTATATCTTTCGTTTACAAATAGTAGAACGCTTAGTCTAACTTGCAAACTAGTAAATCCTACAATCTCATTTTACAAACAGATAAAACTTTATTTCTAGCGTACACACTGTTGAAACTTTATTTTTAACATAGAAACAGCTAAAACTTTATTTCTAACGTACACACTGTTGAAACTTTATTTTCAATCTACAAACTGTTGAAACTTTATTCTATTTCTAACACACAAACAGCTTAAACTTTATTTTTAGCATACACACTATTAAAACTTTATTTTTTAATCTGTAAACTGTTGAAACTATATCTTTCATTTACAAATAGTAGAACGCTTAGTCTAACTTACAAACTATTAAATCCTGCAATCTTATTTTTACAAACAGATATGACTTTATTTCTAACGTACACACTGTTGAAACTTTTTTTTTAACTTGTAAAGTCTTGAAACTTTATTTTATTTCTAACATACAAACAGCTTAAACTTTATTTCTAACACATACACTGTTGAAACTTTATTTTTAATCTGTAAACTGTTGAAACTATATCTTTCATTTACAAATAATAGAACGCTTAGTCTAACTTCCAAACTAGTAAATCTTGTTCGTCATCGAATCTAACTGTCTAAATCTTCATCATGGAAATCAATGTTCCACAGTCATTTGAAAAAGATATGATCACCCTTCATCTAACCCATCCGTTGCATGAAAACAACAACTCTTCGCATAATAACATTTATTGAATAACTGTAACAAGCATGCATTACAAATCAATGGTTTGAAACAGATAAAATAGATACAGCTGGTAACTGTCATATAGCGAGCAATGATAACCATACAGGACTTTGGCAGTGTTGAGGTAAGGAGGAAAGAAGCATTGGTTATGAACGTAGCTACTACAACGAACAGACAAAATAGGAACACACAAATCCTTAAAACGTTTCGTGACTTCATGATAGTGTTGATTCACTCTACTATCCCAAGGTGGGAGCAAAATATCATTAATGGCTAGATTGGGAAATACTTTCCTCTCCTTACCAGGATTATTACAAAGGATGCGTATAACATTGAAAGCAGCTAACCATCGTTTAAAGTCAATAAGAAGAGCAGTTTCACAAGAAAAGCCATAGTCTTGCAAATATTTCAGATTAAGTCCATGAATGTGTTTTCTCGCCCATTGATCAACATTGGGATCACAGTTGGCATGTTGATGATAGACACTAACAATCTGATATGTCCAATTGTTCATAGCAATAGCACTGAGCTCCTGTACAGGTTCACCCTCACAATCCATAAAAATGATGATAGAAGCCTAAAACGGAAATTACACATCTAAGGAAACGTTCCATAACATATCACAAAATGAAGAATTACATTGATGCTTTTCACGACAAAATACACAAATGATATGATGGCAACGAAGAAGTAAAATGTATCTAATAAGACCACGTCCACGACACTCAAAGCACATAAGCGAATTGTCATAGGGTAGAGTTAGGAAAGGATTGGCAATTCTCTTTCCTTGACTTGCGTTTGGAGGTAGCATTCTTGTCCGACTTGCGCTTCGTACCACCCCCGTTAAGGATTTCGTCAATAATGTCATCTACGCTGGGTGGCTTTGGAATATATAGGATGGATTCAGTGTGTATCGAGAGAGAGGCTATTTTGTTATCCTTGTGCTGACCATAACATAGCCCATTCACTTTGAAAATGATATCCCAAGTACCTTCTCCGAGCTCATCACATCTGATGGGTATTGATTGATCTCCATCCTTTTTATAATAACTACACCAATGTGATAATGGTAGGAAAATTTGATTGCCATCCCAAATCTTTCTATAGGGAGTATCCTTTTCATCTCTCGCCTTCCACTCTTGAGCAAGAGGAGTAGGAATGTCCATATTTAATGTCACGTACTCTTCAATAATGTCAAGTTGGTGGCGAATGTACGGACTCACGGGGATGAGTATGTAGTCCCCATACTGATTGCTCAATATCTTCACATCAGTGGAAGGGAGCATTCCCGTTTGCAGTACTACGCTGTGATCCTCATGACGCAAGACTTGTTTAAATTTACGCTGTAGCGGTGTAGGATTATGTACCTTTGTTGTTTCTTCCACTGGTCTCAGCTGTAGATGATCTGATTGTAGGGAACCTTGTAACGTCTGGCCACCATTTTGTCCTGTCAGTGTAGTAGATGTAGAAGATGCCTGATATTAAAAAAGATTCTATCAAGTTTACGTTCAAGGGAGGAGAGGGAGGAAAGTAGCGACTTACCATTTTAGTTGGATAATATAACAGGGATGTAGAGAGAGAGAGAGAAAGTGCGTCCGTCACTTGTACGATTCAACGATGGAATGATTCTCACTGTGGAAGGCTCTCTATTTATAAAGGAATGCTTGATTCTCATAAGACAACAATCCTCATTGGAGAATAGCATCAAGTTGATTCCCACTCTCACCGATGCTTCATTCGCCCGCTAGCGCTCATCGTCTCCTTTCACCGTCTCGACTAAAGCTCTATTATATTCTTCCGTTGATAGGTGTGGTAAAACACGGGTGGGCAAATGTTGTGTGTCGTCGCGCCATTGATAATAATACTCCAACAGTAGGCGACCATGCTTGAATACGCGCCTTGGATATTTCAGCAAAGTCTCATCAATCAATTTCCTACTTTGAGCCACACTCATGAATACAATGTAGCAGACAAGCTCGTTGTGGGGAAGGGTGTGGGCATACACCAATGGTTGAATGTAGGTCGTAAGCATATCATCATTCATCATGAGTTGGAAGCCTATCACTGAGGGCAGCTCGACATACGTCCTTAGAGTCACCTAAACAATGTCCTCCATGCTCTGGGAAACTACCTGCGCCATCGGCTGAATCGCTCCTCTCGTCGTCAAAAGAATGTACATAGCTCATGCACTCCAACTCTCTCAGTGCTGTAGGCGTATTTTATACCACCCACCCCTACGCTCCTCTGGTGTCAACTTTCGTTTAGCAAAAAAGTCGTCATGAAATTTCAACGACGGAGTAAAAGTTTGAGATGATACACTCCTGGCAAACTAACTCATGAAGTAGCTTTGCTGTGATACATTTCTATCTGTAGACATATGGCACTGTTAAAGTGAATCTAAAACTTTTCAGCTTATTAATTGTTCATCGTTGCATCAACGCTTTAACTCGTGAACAGTTATAATTTTATTTTTAATTTACACTTAGTCTAACTTGCAAACTAGTAAATCTTGCGATCTTATTTTTACAAACGGTTTTACCTTTATTTCTAACATACACACTATTGAAACTTTATTTCTAACTTGTAAACTCTTGAAACTTTATTTTGATATACAAACAGCTAAAACTTTATTTCTAACGCATACACTATTGAAACTTTATTTCTAACTTGTAAACTCTTGAAACTTTATTTTGATATACAAACAGCTAAAACTTTATTTCTAACGTACACACTATTGAAACTTTATTTTTAACTTGTAAACTGGTGAAACTTTATTTTTTATCTTGTAAACTGTTGAAACTTTATTTTGTTTCTAACATACAAACAGATGAAGCTTTATTTTTAACTTGTAAACTGGTGAAGCTTTATTTTTTATCTTGCAAACAGCTAAAAGTTTATTTCTAACGTACACACTGTTGAAACTTTATTTTTAACTTGCAAACAGCTAAAACTTTATTTCTAACATACACACTATTGAAACTTTGTTTCTAACTTGTACACTGGTGAAACTTTATTTTTAACTTGTATACTGGTGAAACTTTATTTTGTATCTTGCAAACAGCTAAAACTTTGTTTCTAACGTACACACTATTGAAACTTTATTTTTAACTTGTAAATTGGTGAAACTTTATTTTTTATCTTGTAAACTGTTGAAACTTTATTTTGTTTCTAACATACAAACAGATGAAGCTTTATTGCTAACGTACACACTATTGAAACTTTGTTTCTAACTTGTACACTGGTGAAACTTTATTTTTAACTTGCTAACTGATGAAACTTTCTTTTAACATACAAACAGATAAAACTTTATTTCTAACGTACACACTGTTGAAGCTTTATTTTTAATCTGTAAACTGTTGAAACTATATCTTTCATTTACAAATAGTAGAACGCTTAGTCTAACTTGTAAATCTTATAACACTTCATATGGGTGATGATGGTAGTTGAAATAGTGTTAAATAAAATTAAGATAGCTTACACTTCTGATACAGGGATAGCAATCGACTGCGATCCATGTGTAAAGAGCTTGTTAGACTACGGAAGAGAGAAGTGTGTTATGTTGCGTGTGGCGCGTGAGTGTCCTCCCATTTCATTCCATTCATCAATTCGTCTCATTGATAGAGACAGGTAGAACTCATGGTTCTCATAACGTATGCAATGGAAAGTTTATAAAGCAACCTTTGACAGTTGGCTAAATTTCACCCTGGCGCGAATGCATACTACGTTGAGACAGAGGCAATCACTTGCAAACATGACGCAGAGAGGTTTAACAAGATTGACCATTGCCGAATGTCCCATGCGGTATACATAGCTACGGGTTTCACCGCCGCCCTTTACAGGAACGCCCATCGAAAGGAAGTATTACACCGAACTTCATTTGCAACGTTCAAGTTGACTGATAGCAGATTCAACTTAATGGCCGGTGGTTCGTTCTCGGCGACAAGTTGACTATTGACTTGAAAAGTCAATAGGTATGACAGTTAGGTTGTCATATACCCTGTACCGCCTAAGCCGTGGTGGTGCATCTGGCACCTTTCGGATGCGGGTGGTATTAGGAGTCCACACCTCATCCGTCCAAACGATCCTCTTGATCTTCCCCTTCTTCTCACACTCCTTCTCATCCTGTTCATCCCACTCGTCGAAGATGATGAAGTCGGGAATGGTGTTGGTAGGAGATGTTGCTTCCATTGTGACTTAAAATTGAATGAGAAGCGCTGCAATCTTCTGGCTTATATAGGGTTTTCAACAATAAATTGCTCAACAGCGAATCAGAATGCTTCAGGGATAGCAATCGACTGCACAACGTTCAAGTTGACTGATAGCAGATTCAACTTAATGATAGTATTCGCCAGTCTGAAGACTGCCCAGGGCAAACCGCGAGGAGGTTCTATCAAATCTTGCCCCATGGTGGCCCTTATCAGGGCCGGTGTTTCGTTCTCGGGAGTCGTCATCAGCCATCTTACTCCATACCGATTCTGCTGAGAGAGAGTCGAAACCGTTCAACCTCAGCAGTGTCGACTTCCATGCTAGTTGGCATGTGAGTGGAGGGTGGAATGTAGCGCCATTCCATTGGATTGGCAACACTTGCTGTCATCGCATTGCCAATCCGAGCAAGATTGTTGTGGACTCTGTCTTGCTCCTCTATTCTAGCAAATTCATTAAATAAATTTCGCGGTCTTAACTGCGGTCCACGAGGAGAGCTGACTGCAGCGTTTGGTGTCTCCATGATTGAAATGAAATGAGAGGTAGTGGTTTATATACCCCTCTAATGCGACGCAACGTTCAAGTTGACTGATAGCAGATTCAACTTCATGATAGTATTCGCCAGTCTAAAGACTGTCGCCAGTCTGAAGACTGCCCAGGGCAAACCGCGTGGAGGTTCTACCATGTCTTGCCCCATGGTGGTGCTTATCAGGACCGTTGGTTCGTTCTCGTCGTATCTGAAAATAGAAGGAAAAATAGATGAAAATTTTTTCAAGTGATAGAGATGAATATTGACTTACCACAATATCAAATCAAGCGGTTCGCTGCACCTTCGCTGGTGGTGGATGAGGCAGGTATTTAGCTGGTAACTTTCGCTTACGATGGCGAATTTCCTTTATCTCGCCATTGTGTTTGATGCTGATGTGTAGACAGCGAATATCTGGCGCTGCTCCTTCGTAGCACTCGCTCGTTTTGTCCAAATCCTCCGACTCCATTATTACATCGTCTATAATTTTGCTACCGACTACGGGGAGGTGGAGCGTTGTTCTTCTCTCCTTGACAGCGCTATTCTTCGCCTCAAGAAGAGCCATCTTCTCCTGCTCATGTTGGAGTTTGAGCGTCGCCTCCTTCGCCTTCATGTTCTTAATGCATGTGGCCTGATCCTCTACACGACTCTCACTCGCTAGAGCTCTCTTTTGGAAACCTTCCAACTTCAGTACTTGAGCCTTAAGACTCCTAATTTCCGCCACCTGCTTTTTGAGTTGAAAATTCTCATCCCTTAATGCTGAGCATTCGTTTTTATAACGGCTCATTTCATCCTTGAGCTTCTTAATGGCGTACTCTTGGCTAACCCTCGCCACACCATCATCCTTAGCCCACTGCTTGGCTTGGGCTTTGATGCCTCTCCCTTTTTTAGGTGAGGAGTGCATTTTTGGCGCTGGCACTGCCCGACTCTTCACAATCGCCTCATCGGGTTTAGGAGCAATGACCGCCTCCTCGGGTTTGCCAGTGACGACCACCTCTTCAGTTTCCGATTCAGATTCGGAGATTTCCGAATCAGAGCTAGAAGAGGTGAGGTCAGATAACGGTGGGTGATCAATCTTGCAGTCTTCTATTGCACGAACTGCCATCTGCAACTCTGTCTCCACATCCAGATCAACTTGAGGTCTTTCAACAGGTGGGATGATGACCTTCCCAACCTCTGAGGCATGCGTCTCTGTCTCCTCATCTTGATCAGGTTTTTTGAAAAGTGAGGTGATGGCTTTCCCAACCTCTGAGGTGGTATAATTCTTCACCTTCTTAATGAGACATTTTGAATGCGTCTTATAGAAAGACTCGTTCAGGTTTCCCCTGACGAATCTCATGCACGATGTGCATCCGCTCACCACATCGACCTCCTTATGCTCTTCGGGAGTGTCGGTGAATTTATTTAAATGGCGCTTGAACTCGCCACCTCGCTTGACTTTGCCACGTAGGCACTTTTTAAAATGAAACTTCGAGTTTCCTCCCATTATGTATATCTGTTATGTATCTGTAAAAGGAAGGATGAAATAGAATTACTGACAGGCGACATTGGCAGTCATTTTTATAATCATACAGTTAAATTGTGAGATTGGTGGAAAGTGTCGAACCTTTGAATCCGTTACAGGCATTACTCAGAGGGGATCTTATCCCAACTCCAAGGCCTCGGCCCACAAATCCAACCTCCCGCTGACAGAGCGTGCGTCATATCACTGTGTTGGTATCCGGACCCTGATTTTGACATGAAAACCAGTGGATTGTTTACAAAGATTGCAAATTTCAAGCCGAAGCTCGCCTCCCACAACTTTATAAATGTCTTAACTGAATTCAGCAGGGTCGAAAACCCCAGAAAACCTCCAAAACTAGTGAATTTAAATTTTTCAACGTTTTAGCACTACTTATGAAATTTTGTAAGTAGTCTATCACTTAGGGCAGGTCAATAGCGACCGAACCTTATTTGAATCAAGTCAAACGGACTTGTAGAAGCAAAGTTACAAGCCTTTAAAGTTTTGGACTCTTTTATGGCCTGGAGACGAAGGCCATCTCCTGACGAACCTCTAAGTCTGACGCCTTAGCTGACTTCAGCAATGAAATTTTCTAAGTCGGTTTCTTACAGAAACCCGGAATTTGGAATGTCCGAAGCTATCATCGGAGCTCAGAGAGACGACCTACCTTTGACAATCGCTCTCCTCTAAATGAAAAGTCTCTGTCGGTTCCCGCTTATATAGTGTGTGGCGATCAGCTGATGACGTAATACCCATCATCCAAATCTTTAAATCCGTCCATCTCCAGTTCTAGTGCTCCGATGGAGCTGGAAATTCAACATTCCCATGTAGAATTTGATGCTAAATCCGAATCTGGCCTCCGTTTTCCCATCCGATGCTTCGTTTTGGCTCTACAGCCCACAGCCATCGCAAAAATTCTAACTCGTTTTTCGGAAAAATGAAGAAAAATTTTTTCTCTCCGATTGCTTTCAAATTCACCACATAGATGCAGAATTGTACGCTGATTCCAAATCTGAAATCCGTTTTGCTCTCCGATGCTTCGTTTTGACGCTACAACCCAAAACGTCCAAAATTCGCCGTTAACTCTGTCGTTTTTTGCCAATCTCCCAAATCTTAAATGGCGTCTCACATCTAAACGAACGAAGACAGATATGAACAAGCCGTTTATTTCAGTGAATTTGTCTCACTCTTAGCTTTCAAACGAGCTATTGCACGACTTTCTACGATCACTAGAACCAAAATTGGAAGATCGGTGCCGAGGGGTGGACGTCAGGGAAAATTTTTTCTCTCCGATTGCTTTCAATTTCACCATACAGATGCAGGATTGTACGCTAATTCCAAATCTGAAATCCGTTTTGCTCTCTGATGCTTGTTTTTGGCTCTGCAGCCCAAAACCAACCCACATTCGCCGTTAACTCTGTCGTTTTCCCGAAAAATGTTGAAATTTTTTCTCGCCGATTGAGCTGGAATCACACCACAGATGCAGAATTTGACGCTGATTCCAAATCTGGTCTCAGATCTACCATTGGAGCAGCCGTTTAGACGCTAGAGCCCAAAACATTCCACATTCGCCGTTAACTCTGTCGTTTTTCGCCAATCTCCCAAATCTTAAATGGCGTCTCACATCTAAACGAAGACAGATATGAACAAGCCGTTTCTTTCAGTGAATTTATCTCACTTTTAGCTTTCAAACGAGCTATTGCACGACTTTCTACGAGCTCTAGAACCAAATTTGGAAGAACGCTGCCGAGGGGGGGAGGAAAAATTTTGTTAACCCAACTTTTGACGAGAAACACGATGGGAGTGGTCTCGCCATTCCCACCATTCCAACCTGGCCGGCACACCACGACAGCCTGGCCGGCACACCACGACAGCTTGGAGAGCGCACCACGATCTGGCAACTCTGACGTTCCAGAGGGGGGGCGCAGTTTGGGTGTTCGCCGTTTTATTACTACTAACCACGGTAATGAATCGGGCCGGCAGTTTTGTCCTGGTTTAGCGACAAATCTTATATAGCGACGAGTCTTATGTCACACAGATGTCATCACATGCATGCTTTGTTCACTCATTTATCACGCGGAACCAGTCTATAGGCCTATACATGTACAATGCAAATTACATGTAGCCAATAGACGTGCTGATTTCTCAGGAAACGTGTACATAGCTAGGCCACCTTGAAACATTAAAACAGTGCTGTCGGGCCCTTGATCCCACCCAAAGTTGCTGTTGTATATCAATTTGTTATCAATACATCCAAAGTTACATTTTGAGGCCTATTATGGCCTGCCAAGTTATAATAGAATAGAAATTTTTTATTTCCATAAATAGAAATCAAGTGATAGCATAAGTCATAATAAAGTCAAGTTTTACAATCAAATTACGTTAGAAATCAGCTTGACAACTCAATGTACCCATTTAAATACAATGACATAAACACAAAGAAAGCATCACATCGGCGTTTGGTTTTGTATGAATCAAATATTGTTCGACCTGATCGTTTGCTGGTCGACATATTTTGGACCATTTTTTCGGACCAACAATGTGTCCTCCTGCCCCACCGGGACCTTTGCAGCATGCACGCTTTCGTGAGTTGTGCATGCGAATTAACGCACACAACTTCTAAGCGTCAAACCATTGCCACCCGTTCAAGTACTAACTCGGTCTGGTCTCGCCGACTAGACGTGATCTCGACTATTCAACATCTACATGCAAGTTATCAGCAGCCGGGACCTAATAAAATGGATTGGAAATAATACATAGACAAATGTAAACTACCCATTAGCAGTAGGCCTATCTCTTTCTGTTATGCAACTTAAGGTAAGTAAAACTAAAGCTGAGAATGACTTAATAACTTATTTCTCGATACTTCGTCTACCACTTAACTTCTCAGCAGATATGCTACATTAGGGGATGCAGATAAATAATGATGCTACCTATAATAGATGAATATCAATAAAATAGATTGAAAATAATGAAACTACTTGACATTCCATTAAAACATTTTATGTGTCAATAGCATATGGATTCTTTTACATGTCATCCTTTTTGATAACTTTCATGTCTGTAATATTTTCTTATACAACTTTTTGTATTATTATTTTCATTGTAACTTAACCTGCATACACAAACTGAAAGATTTTATTAAAGATTTTTTGTATTGTTATAATTTTATATTAATTTATTTTTTGTGGGTTAAATAGCATTTTCTGAGGTCTCCTATCGGATCACCGGATATTCAGCTCATGATCCAATAACTGTCATCGGATCGGCTCATATTCACGACTATTTGTAATCGGATCGGCTCCGGATCATGGGCATGAGCCGATCCGATGATATGGTAAATGATCCGATAACTTTATAGTAGGTTTTCTTCTCCTGAACCAGTATGCTAAGATATTTATGTTTGGAAATTTAATTAGACATATAATGAATTTCAGTGTTACTTTAAAGTTCAAATATAGAAAAAGCAGGTTACGCTCGACTAACCTAATATATATATATACTATCAATAGTACCTTTCATACAGCTGATTGAAAGGCTGTTCTAAGCCCATTCTTTCTTTATTTGGCGATTAAAAAGATTGCATATGATTATTGATGTGTGCGTGTGAGTTATTGCGAATGGTTCAAGTTCGATATTGATTGGTCGACGCATGATTTTCACTTACACATTTATTGACTTTCTACGTTTACTTGCAATCGTATTACAAAATTTTGAATCAAATTGAGACGAATTTTGTGATTTGTTGACGGTTTTTTATATTTTGTTACACCAGATTTGGTACCATTTTTGAAATACAAATGATTTCTATGAAAATTCAATTATAATTCAGAAAGATAGATTGAATCGATGGGGTACTCTTTCTCATCCATATAACCCACACTTATTTATGCAGCTACGTTTTTCATGCATTGAATTGAATTTAATATTATGTTCATTTTGAACCTATAGGCCGACAAGTAGCTTCAAAAACTTCAAATATTCATTATAAAGAAGACTTTTGCCTTTTATTCTTTGCATCCCTTATTTTTCTGATCAGTCCACTGACATTATGCTGTTGAAAAATAAGTCTGTCTGGATTCCGAATTCTGAAGATGGCAATGGTATTTATTGTGTATATAGTGACCGAAAGTATCTTCTTACTTGAAATTAAGAATATGCCTACATATTAAATGTAAGAATTACTACGTTATACTAATTTACCTGTGAATGTTTCTGTTGATGATATGTTAGCAGCAAATGTAGACCTATCTTGTCTCATAAATGTATATTTATTTTTCTAGTAGGCCTAGACTAGGATTCCTCAAATAGGAATCAACCTTTCACGATTACTATTTTGACAGATTATGTCCTACATAGGCCCCTATAACTTTGCAATTAAGTGTTCTACAGGGTGCGGCAGAAAAACCAAGTGTTTTTAATTTCTCTGTATCTCATTACATTTAGAAATAAAATAGAAATAACTGATGTCAATGTGTTCTTTAGGTCATAGCATTTACGTTTTTGTCCACATTGGACCACAATTTATTATTTTTTGTAGCAGTTTTTTTAAATTAATAATTATAGTCATTTTCCTCTTTTATGCACTTAATGAAACGATGTTACAGTAAGAACCTAAGTGCTTTGAAAACAAAAGCTTTTAACACATTCAGTTTATTATGCATAGTGATCAAAAGCACACTTCCACCTTAATGGCTCTGTCAATAAGCAAAACTGCAGATACTGGTCATCGGAGAATCCCCGGCTTACTCATGAAACACCTTTACACAGCCCCAAGGTGACCGTATGGTGTGCAGTTGGAAGATTTGGCATCATCGGACCTTACTTCTTTGAAGAAGGAGGAGTTACGGTAACCGTGACATCTGAGCGTTACGTCAAAACGTTTCTCATCCCGGAGAGTAGTAATAAAACGGCGAACACTCGACCGGCGCGCCCCCCCTCTGGAACGACAGAGTGTCGTGGTGGTCTTGGGCGACCGCCAGGATTTGTCTTGAGGCTATAGTGTGTGATGTTTTTCGTGCAATCTGCTGAATGTTGGGTTGTAAAATGGGCTGTTTCGAGTGGAAGGAGTGCTCGGATGTGAAAACGGAGGCCAGATTCGGATTCAGCGTGAAATTCTGCATCGGTATGGTGAATTTGAACGCAATCGGAGAGAAAAAATTTTCGCTGACGTCCCCCCCCTCGGCACCGACCTTCCAACTTTGCTTCTAGTGGACGGATTTTGTCGTGCAATAGCTCGTTTGAAAGGTAAGAGTGAGACAAATTCACTGAAAGAAATGGCTTGTTCATATCTGTCTTCGTTTAGATGTGAGACGCCATTTAAGATTTCGGGACATTGGCGAAAAACGACAGAGTTAGAATTTGGGACGTTTTGGGCTGTAGCTTCAAAACGAAGCATCGGATGGGAAAACGGAGGCCAGATTCGGATTCAGCGTGAAATTCTGCATCGGTATGGTGAATTTGAACGCAATCGGAGAGAAAAAATTTTCGCTGACGTCCCCCCCTCCCCCCTCGGCACCGACCTTCCAACTTTGCTTCTAGTGGACGGATTTTGTCGTGCAATAGCTCGTTTGATAGGTAAGAGTGAGACAAATTCACTGAAAGAATCGGCTTGTTCATATGTCTTCGTTTAGATGTGAGACGCCATTTAAGATTTTGGGACATTGGCGAAAAACGACAGAGTTAGAATTTGGGACGTTTTGGGCTGTAGCGCCAAAACGAAGCATCGGATTGGAAAACGGATTTCAGATTTGGAATCAGCGTGAAATTCTCTATTTGTATGGTGAGTTTCAAGTCAATCGGAGAGAAAAAATTTTCAACATTTTTCGAAAAAACGAGTTAGAATTTTTGCGATGGCTGCCTACTGTGGAGCCAAAACGAAGCATCGGATGGGAAAACGGAGGCCAGATTTGGATTCAGCATCAAATTCTACTTTGAAATGATATATTTCCAGCTCAATCGGACCTCCAGAATCGATGATAGAAGCGTTTTAAGTGTTTGGATGATGGATATTACGTCATCAGCTGATCGTCACAAACTATATAAGCTGGGAACCGACAGTGAGTTGTCATTCAGACAAGAGATTGCCAAAGGTAGGTCGTCTCTCTGAGCTCCGATGAATAGCATCGGACATTCCAAATTCCGGGTTTCTGTAAGAAACCGACTTAGAAAATTTCATTGCTGAAGTCAGCTAAGGCGTCAGACTTAGAGGTTCGTCAGGAGATGGCCTTCGTCTCCAGGCCATAAAAGAGTCCAAAACTTTAAAGGCTTGTAACTTTGCTTCTACAAGTCCGTTTGACTTGATTCAAAAAGGTTCGGTCGCTATTGACCTGCCCTAAGTGATAGACTACTTACAAAATTTCATAAGTAGTGCTAAAAAGTTGAAAAATTCAAATTCGCTATTTTTGGCGATTTTCGGGGTTTTCAGACCTTCTGATTTCAATAAAGACCTTTATAAAGTTGTCAGAGGCGAGCTTCGGCTCGAGACTTGCTTCCTGATGTAAATAACTCCACCGGTTTTCATGTCAAAATCGGGGTCCGAATACCAACACAGTGATATGACGCACGCTCTGTCCGCGGGAGGTTGGATTTGAGGGCCGCGGCCTTGGAGTCGGGATAAGATCCCCTCTGAGTAATGCCTGTAACGGATTCATCAGCCTAGCTTGTCTATCCTCAAGTATTGAATGACATATTAGTTGTATTTTTAAAATGATTGTCAATGTTACTTGTCAGTAATTCTATTTTATCTTTCCTTCTACAGAATATGGGAGGCAACTCAAAATTTCTATTTAAAAAGTGCTCTTGAGAGAAGTGAAGAGAGGTGGTGAGTTTAAACGCCGCTTGAATAAGTATAAGAACACGCCTCACATTCATGTTGAGAAAGGTGTTGTTTCCGGCTGTACACATTGCCAAAAATTTTTAAGAGGCAAGCAGCACGAACAATTTTATGAGAGGCATCAGAACTGTCCAGTTGTGAAGTTCCCAAATTATACAACTTCGGACATAGGCAAAATCATAGCCCCTATTTTGAATTGGTCGATTTGGATCAAGAACTGCAGAATGCAATTGCAGATATCATAGATCCTCCTGTTAAGACTACAGGAAATGAAGAATTGCAGAATGCAATAATAGCCGATCCTCCTGTTCCGACTACAGGAAATGAAGAATTGCAGAATGCAATAATAGCCGATCCTCCTGTTCCGACTACAGGAAATGAAGAATTGCAGAATGCAATAATAGCCGATCCTGCTGTTCCGACTACAGGAAATGATCTAAGCAGTGATTCGCAGTGATTCAGACACCTCAGACGAGTCCGACTCTGAGGAGGTTGTAGTGCCCGTTAAAGGAATAGCGAAGCCAATCAGCCAATCTTCCCCGAAAAAATTGAAGGGGATTAAAGCCCAAACTTTAGCCTGGAATAAGGACGATCAGGCTGCCAAAGTTAGCCAGGAGTTTGCGCTCAATAAATTGAAAGATGAGCTGAGTCGCTTTAGAAACGAATGCGAGACTTTGAGAGGTGAAAATTTTAACCTGAAAGCTCAAGTCCAGGAAATCAAGAACCTCAAAACGCAGGTCATAAATTTGGAGGCTTTTCGGGATAGGGCACTGCAAAGTGAAAAGCGAGTTGAAGAGCAGGCAGCAAATATTAAAAATTTAAAATCACAAGAAGGGGTGCTTAAGCTCAAGATTGAGCAACTAAAAATGAAAATGGTTGAGAACGAGCAGCACAAGGAGAGAAGAACAACACTCCACCTACCAATTATCAACAGCAGGATTGTTGATGACATTTTGCTGCAAAGTGAGGATGTCGACAGCACGTTCGAATGCTACGAGGGAGCAATGGCGGAGATGCGCTGTCTCCATGTCTCCATCAAGCATGATGGTGACATCAAAGAATTGCGCCACCGGAAGCGAAAACTGCCGGCCAAGTACTTGCCTCAGCCACCACCATCGAAGGGGTCACGAACCGGCTAAATTTCTCTTATGGTAAGTTAATATCATCTCTATCACTTGAATATAATTTCATCTATTTTCTTTCTATTTTCAGATGCGACGTGAACGAACCAACGGCTCTCTTAAGGGCCACCATGGGGCAAGACATGATAGAACCTCCACGCGGTTTGCCCTGGGCAGTCTTCGGACTGGCGAATACTATCATTAAGTTGAATCTGCTATCAGTCAACTTGAACGTTGCAAATGAAGTTCGGTGTAATACTTCCTTTCGACGGGCGTTCCTGTAAAGGGCGGCGGTGAAACCCGTAGCTATGTATACCGCAAGGGACATTTGGCAATGGTCAATCTTGTTAAACCTCTCTGCGTCATGTTTGCAAGTGATTGCCTCTGTCTCAACGTAGTATGCATTCGCGCCAGGGCGACATTTAGCCAACTGTCGAAGGTTGCCTAAAACTTTCCATTGCATATGTTATGAGAACCATGAGTTCTACCTGTCTCCATCAATGAGACGAATTGATGAAAGGAATGAAATGGGAGGACACTCACGCGCCACACGCAACATAACACACTTCTCTCTTCCGTAGTCTAACAAGCTCTTTACACATGGAACGCAGTCGATTGCTATCCCTGTATCAGAAGTGTAAGCTATCTTAATTTTATTTAACACTATTTCATCTACCATTATCATCCATATGAAATGTTATAAGAATTGCAAGTTAAATTAAGTGTGCTACTATTTCCAAATGAAAAAGTATACATGCTCATTCAAGTAAGTCAGTATGAAAGCAAAGATAATACGAAATAAAAATTTATTATGGCATGTATTTCAAAAGGTCTTCATCGTCAATATCGTCCCAGAGTCTGGCTTCACATAGATAACAAAAACAGTTCAGTTGCTTTAATCGTTCTTCCACTGCGAGCCTCACTTTGTCGATATACTCCCACTCCGCCATAGTTCGTGGCTGGGAGTTAGGGGTGTACCACTCCCATAATTGGTGGAGGAATTTCGTGCGGGTGATCTCCATCACATCGTCAGTATCGTACTGGAGATACTTCCACCTCACGCCTGTTAAGTCGGGACACTCCTTCTCACATACACTCTCCTCTTCGTCGTCCGCTGGTAATGACAACTTTCTGATATTGTCCAGTCGGTACACCTTCTCTACCTTCCCCTTCGTTGGAGCGTTTGGTGCAACGAGCGCCTTTGGTGTTGAGCATGGAGAAGAGAATCTTGTGTTTGGTGTTATCGGAGGGCTTGTCATGTTGACTGTGAATAATAACTTTGAAATGTTTTCTAATTCTTAAGTATCAACAAGCAACCAATCAGAATCAACAGCCAATGAATGATGAATATGAAAGTATATATGTAAAGTGACATTCGTGTCATTTCACTCTGTCTTTGTGACATATAAGTGAAGTGTTCTCTGGCGAATTCTATATTTGAGGCGTACAAGTGAACTGCTCTCTCGTGAATTCCAAATTTGAGTGAAGTCTCTATCTTGTTGAAGTATCAACCTTAAACTTGATTTCGTTGAAATGGTAAGTTGAAGATTTCCTCTCTCATCTCCCTCAAACGTGTGGCTAATAGCATCTTCCTCAATTTCAGGCATCAACTTCATCACCAACGCCCTCCCTTCTCGAGGAAAGTTTAGAGTTGTTGAGTCAAGGTAGGTTGTAACAATACACTGAGACTTGAACAGAGATGAAAGAATGATTTCTCTTTCGGGTGATACCAGTCCCATTTCGAGCGAGTTGGATAACAACAGCGACTCCATGTCAACATTGTCGCGGGAATGCAACGATCGGGAATGTGCTGACTGTGGACACATCTTCACGAGGAAGCGTGATCTCGCCCGTCACATCAAGCGAGGTGTTTGTAGACCTAAGTCAGCATCAATCTCCGAAGGTGGGGATGATTCTGTTAACGATGTCTCCTTTTCTTGCGATTTATGCATTCAGTCTTTTGAGTCACATTTTGAACTATCTTCACATAGACTTCGACATACACACAGTGACGATAGTTATACTAACAGCGCCTCCTCTATCCGACTCTCTGAAGTGTCGATAAATAATTTAGTGAGGAACTACCAGATGGACTCCTCAGAAACCATTACTGACTTTGAAGAATGGTTTCATCAAAATTCATCTTTGATTGGTGCACTCTTCAACAATTTAGTCAATTTTAGAATGAAGGCGCTCATCTATCTCAAAATAAAATATGTAAAAATCGACCACCATACCTGCCAAATAGTAGAGAGGTTGGAGTTTCACATACCCTCCTCTCCTGCAACCGAAGTTGTAGACTGCGAGTCTTGGATAAATTTTCATATCCAAGGGTTAAAATTAAACATAGATAAATTTAACGAGCGTGATAGTGGTCTCGTTTTTGATGGTATTGAGACTGCCATGATTAAAATCACTTTATTAGAGAACTACTCTGGACGAGACTCCTTTAAACTTCCGAAAAATTTAAGAAATAAAGCAGCAGTCATTTCTATAGATTGCGAATCGCAATGTTTTAAGTATGCCGTCCTCTCCATTCTCCACTATAATGATTTACAGTATAGCCGATACCGTAAGAGTAAGTATCAACAGTGGGAGAATGAATTAAAGTTTGATGACTGCAATAGTGAAGATATGAAAATTAAAGATATAGAAAAATTTGAAAAATTGAACAACATCAAAATAGTTCTCCATGTTTGGGAAAAGGGATTGAAGGGTGTCCGCTACAACTCGCGTTCGAGTTGTTATGACCACGTTGTCAACCTTTTATTAGTAAGACAGGATGATAGTGAGGAATGGCACTACTGCGGTATTCCCAAAATCTCTCGCTTATACCACCACCTAAGAAATTCTAGCTCATCAGAGATTTATTACTGTGACAGATGCATTCGGAACTTTAGGAGTAAAAACAAATTTGAAACTCATTACGAATGGTGTAAGCGAGGTAAACTACAAATGGAGCGCATGCCCAAAGATAAGGAGTTTTCATATAGAGAGAATGGCGATGAACTAAGTCCTCTTCGTGTCATCTATGCCGACATCGAATGCTATATCGATGATATCATCCACAAGCCAGCAGCCATATCCTGCTATGAAGTATGGCATGACCATTTCCAAAATAGAAAAAATAAAATGCACGTCTGGCAAGGTGAGGATTGTATTTACCAATTCCTACAATTCCTCGAACAGGCTGTAAAATTTCAACAAAAGTATGATGGTGAACTCTATCGCAGATCATTGCATATGACAGCAGATGATCAAGCAAAATTTGATAGTTGCAACGTTTGCCCCAAATGTAGGAAAACATTTGACGATAATAAGATTAAGAAAGTGGGCGACCATGATCACATCACTGGTAAATTTAGAAACGCACTCTGTTCAAAATGCAATTTTTCACTTAGGATGAAACGGCGTACATTACCCGTCATTTTCCATAATTTCAAGGGCTACGACAGCCATATGATAATAAAAGGAGGTTTAGGTCAAATGAAAGAGTGGAAGCTTGATGTAATAGCACAAACGAGAGAGAAGTTTATGGCCATGACAGCAAAAGTGCCTGTCGATAAAACTAAAGAAAATAGGGCGGTCTATTTTGATATAAAATTTTTAGACTCCTACCAATTTATGACTGCATCACTGGCCTCTCTCGTACAAAATCTAAAGTCTCTTCCACTAACACAAAATCTTAAGAAACAATATCCAAATCTAACTGATGAAGTCATCACACGGAAAGGAGTCTTTCCATATGCATATTTTGATGCGATTAGTAAACTCGGCGAGACTTCTCTTCCGCCCATAGATAAATTTAAAAATGATTTGACCGGCGCAGAATGTAAGACCGAAGATTATGATCATGCACAAGATGCATGGATAAAATTTGACTGCCATACATTTGGCAAATATATGATTGCCTATCTTAAGTTAGATGTATTTTTGCTGGCTGATGTATTTCAGGAGTTTCGACGAGTGGCATTAGAAGAAGATAAGTTAGATCCCGTCCACTTTGTCAGTCTGCCAGCCATGTCATTTAAGTCTGCTTTTAAAATGACTGGTGAGACCATTAATCTCTTACAAGATCCAGAGATGTATAATTTATTTGAGCGAGGAATTCGCGGTGGTCTCACATTTGTAAATAAACATAGGTTAAAATCAAAATTAGTAGGCGATGATCAGACTCATCTTAAGTATTATCACCAAAATAATTTATATGGTAGTTCACTATCCAAACCACTCCCTGACTCTGAGTTTAGCTGGTTAGATGATAGTGAAATTCAGCATCTCTCCAACCCTTCTAACATACTAGCAATTCCAGATGAAGGTGATTGGGGATATTATTTTGAGATAGATCTAATCTATCCAAACAATATTAAACATAAAACCGTAGATTTCCCACTCGCACCCGAATCAGGTGAAGTGACCAAAGATATGTTTTCCGACTTTATGAAACAATTTCATAAAGATTTAGAATCATGCGGTCAAGCCGACTATAAGCCTTGCCGCAAACTTTTACTCACCCAGTATGATAAGGAAAACTATCTAGTCCACTTTAGCATCTTAAAATTTTATTTAGAAATGGGTATGATTTTAAAAAGAGTTCACCGCATTATTAAATTTAGACAGAAAGCCTTCCTCAAACCATATATTGATAGCAACAGCCAGAAACGTGCACTAGCCCAAAATAATTTTGAAAAAGATTTTTATAAGTATAAGAATAATAGTCTATTTGGTAAGACGATGGAGGATGTTAGAAAACGTGTAAACTATAAACTAGTCAATGATGTTACAAAATTTAAGAAATTGGTCTCATCACCTCTATTCATCGATAGAGACATTATCGATGAGGACCTTGTAGGTGTTAAAATGATAAAATCTGAAGTTGAGTTGTGCAAGCCCATCTATATTGGTCAAGCTGTACTAGATTACTCTAAGCTTGAAATGTACCAACTCTTTTATAAAATACTAAAACCATGTCCTCTCGTAAAAGAGGTTCGTTTGTTGGGTGGTGATACAAATAGTTTCTTCTTAAGTATTACCACTCAAAAAGATTTAAATTTCAATGAAGTAGGAAAATCTTTAGAAAGATATTTTGATACATCAAATTATCCTACTGATCACCCACTCTACTCCATCAAAAATAAGGCAAAACTTGGCTGCTTTAAGGATGAGACAGCAGGGAAGGAAATAGATGAAATGATTCTCCTCCGTCCAAAAATGTACAGTATGAAATTAAAGGATAGCGACGATAGTATTAAGCGCGCTAAAGGCATATCAAGATCATTGGTGTCTAACATGAAACATAAAAATTTCAGGGAAGCCTATAGAAATAAAAATATAACGTTTGTCAATATGACAATCTTAAAATCTAAGTCGCATGAGATCAAAACTCATACTTTTAGGAAACGGGCGCTTTCAGCATGGGAGGATAAGAGGTGCTGGTTAGAACATAACATATCTCTTCCACATGGACATCCTGATACAGACATACCACCACCCAAAAGAATTAAACTCACACTACCACATTCAGGAGACGTCTTAGCATAATCATCCTTAACTTAGTATTTTCATGTTGATTTCTGTAGATAAACACTGCTGTTTTATGTATCGCTTTAGATCGCTTCTTCCTTGTGAATATATGCCTACAGTCAGCCCATTCCCCCTATATCTGTGAAAAGACTTTTTCATACACATATTTTTATTTCAATAAACATATCACAATGACTTCACTTTGTTTTCCGAAACACTAAAGTTACGAGGGATTTAGTATCTTTCACATGGATGCACTCTTGTAAACCATTGGTAATTTTGATAGCAATAGAGGGTATAGTTTGTTTGACGACGGGATGATAGAAAATAGATTGAAACATCTTCTCGACTATTCCATATGAAGCGTCTTTATCATGAATGAAATCACGTAAAATGTATTCTTTTTTCTCACCAACAGAAATAGGTAGAATCAAATCACTTTGAATGTAAAGGTGCTGTTCATGTTTATCAAGTGTCATTGGTGTTTCTATACCAATCGTATGCGCAGCAGTAAACACAGTTTGTAGCATTGAAAAACCAAAGAGTTTTTTCAAATTTTTACTCAATTGACATTGAATGTCATCACCCAGTCTCAGAACAACGCGTTGATTTTCAATTGAAAACGAAATGTGGTGTGTCTTTACATCATATTTACTTTTCATCACATGCTTCAACTTCTGTTGTATATAAGGATTTACTACATGAATGAAGCTTTCAACTGTATGATATAGACGCGGCATTACATTGATAGCAACTTTAGATTCTTCATAAGACTGGTAAATTTTCTTGATGCGATCGCCATAGATGTCCACCCACCATTCATCATTAACTGAATCAGCTTTAGTGTGATATTCATGAGAAGCATACACCACACCGCTTCCAATAATAGGTGTATAATGTCTTACAAAATGACGCAAGGTTGGAGAGAAATAAACTGTAAGTTTGTCATTATATTTCTGAATAACCAACTTATTTTTGTCCGCCATAATTTTCTCTCCATACTTCTTAGCCACAGTCTCATTCCATCGTTTTACTAACTCAATAAGTGATAAAGGTTGAACACCACGCTTTTTCAAAATGATGCGTTCTTCGCATTCTACAACATCTTCATCAAATATTTTAAATTTATAATGAAATTTGTTGATTCGATTTGAATAAACTTTTTTAACATTTGCAGTAGCAATTGACGTTAGATGTAGTCCATGGCCAAAACCGAGATGTGGATAGAATTCATTATCCAACCTCAGTGTAAGACCTTTAGTAAAAGAATGAAAGCGAAGGAACTGTCTCCCACTCCAATGATAGATAGTAAACTCATAAACTTTCTGATCCTTATTCTTCATGATGGAAGTATTACCACTGTTGAATGCCTTAATAATTTTCTCATTCCCAAATGGACCATAATAATCTGATTTTATCTGAATCCATTCATAGTTCCACTTTCCATCTGACGTTAAATTTTATGGGAACTGGAATGCATTATTCATCGTTATTCCATCATGGGTGCGAGGAGTCAATATCATTTCTTCCAAATCATTCACATTCTGAATATTGCTATCATAGCAAATACTAGAAACGCCAACCTCCCATTCACCTTCTAAATGTAGTGGGCGATTTAATTCTACTCGATAGTCTGATGGTTTATTTTTGGGAAATTTATTCATAGAAGCATTACTGGGTAAGTAGATTAGAAACGAGTCCTTATTTTCACTTTCCATATTATTCACATTGGAAAAATATATTAGCATACTTTTGCATTAACTCTTCATTCGGAAATGGAGTGTGATACTTGTCACAGCATCTTTATGAAAAGGAATCAACGCACCAGCATCGTCATAAATGGCAATATCAATTTGTGGGATGTAGTTTGATTTCAGCTTTGTATAATGCACTTTCTTGAAAGTATGCTCAGATAAAAGACTGCAGCTTTTTTGGCTGGTATGGTATCATTGCTAGCAATGGAGCTTCAACATCTCCCACACGTACATCTTCACCAATATTGGAATATATCTGAAAATAGTTAATACGACGCGATAGCGACATGTCTGCGCTAGCTTTGGTTACAGTACCACTTTTAAAGATATTTTGATCAAAACCCAAAATGTCCATTAGAGTTTTATCCATAATTAGTTCAATACCTTTTCCACTTATAGTGATAGACAAAGTACCTTCTTTTTCAGAAAATGAAATATGTTGCTCATTAATCACTTCATTTAAATAATCTACAACCAATTTAACCGAAGTAATAATGCGAGGCATCAACACTCTTGTTTCATGTAAGATACCACCTAAAGGCTCTACACACTTTCTGTATAAAGATACGGTCCATTCTGTATCAAATTGATTTGGCCTTTCACATGGTAAATGTTGCATATCAGATTTTCCATGAACAGCTGCAGAACGATGTCGTAAGAACTGATGAAAATCTTTTGAACAAACTAATACTAGATCATCATCATTTAATTTACTTATTGCAATATGATTAGATGATTTGATATAAGTCAATGTTGCCACTTGTTTACCATCAACTCGAAGGAGATAATTAAATTTCTTCAATAATGTTTCAGGAGTCATGTTTGTCTTTCTTGGCTTAATCACAATCTTCTTCACCAACGTCTTCTCATTGTTTGGAATAAGATCTACATAATAAGCTTCCTCTCGATATATTAACTGTTTATGACCACTTATGTGGTAATTAACGTTAAAATTATCATAGCTTGTTAAGGCGCTAGCGAGGTAACCTAAATCATTTCTTAAACTTGGACTTAAACCAACAATCCAATCTTTCTCAACTACATGATGTACATAATTATGATCATCATTGTGCGGAGTAAATTGGACAATATGTTTACACGCTTTATTCAAGAAATCATATATAAACTTTTTACATGATAAGAGATCTTTCTTTGGCCACTGTGGAATGTATACTCGGCACCCCTTTTCACATTGGTAAGCAGCTGTACGTCTCATATTAATAGTCATCACCTCATGATCAAAAGTATAGACACAGTTGCTATAAACAAGTTTAGTGACACCCACTTCCCAATTTCCATTTAGCTGTTGTGCATGATCAATGGGAGTAGAAAAGAGTGCGGCTCGATTACTAGCAAATCTCTTTGTAGCCGCATTGCTAAGCAAAATATGATAAAACGACATTTTTATATTGCTGATCTCCGGCTTTGCATAACATCATGAAGACTTGGATTTTGGACTCTCTACAATATATCAGAGTTGATCGTGATGGAAACGTACACTTCAAAAATTCTCATGGTCATACATCAAGAGGTATTACATTAACATGGCGACAATTTGTCAACCTCAATGATATCATGAGGGATTTGGAATATTTTGAAACATTAAGATTCATCTCCTTGGGTGATCAAGTTTGGCTTCAACATTACAGAAATGAAATTCAAATCTACCATTCTCATTCCGCAAACTGTTTCTCATTTCGCAAATACAATTGGGAGAAGTATAGAAGATACATACATCGCTCCATCATGACATTTATTCGTCGTGAGTTCATCGCCCTACTATGCAAATCTTAATCAGACATGACTACCACGCACCATGAGTTGGAAATTAGATTACCTACAACGTATTGAAACGGATCATGATCGAAACGTCTATTTCAAAGATTCAACTGGAAATGTGAGAAGAGAGTTTGCTTTATCTTATCGTCATTTTCAATCTGTACATCATATCATGAAGGATTTGAAATACTTCTATATGAAAAGACATTCACGTATTGGAAATCGCATCTGGTTGCGCGTCAACAATCGGCGAATTCAACTCTATCATTCCCAACTTCATACTAACTTCACATTTCATCAAGGTAGTTGGGAAAAGTATAAAAGGAAGGCACATCGCTCAATTTACTCATTCTTTCATCATGAAGCGCCATCGCTACACCATCGTCAACATTCTCCGTCGCTTCAGACTCTACACCAAAATCGATCTCACAACATTACACCAACACCTTCCAAACAGCAAGTATTACCCGGGCCGACCTCAAATGTTAGTGGTGAAGATGAACAATTCACGGAATCTTCAACTCTTCCCAAATGGGATTGTACAGATTCTCGGCGCCCTTTCTCATTCATCGGCGCAGTCAATGCGCTTAGAGCTACAAAGACTACTACGTCGGATATGGAAGAGGGAGAGGTGTGTGATGTCGAATCTGACTGTGGACAATATGGTGATCTCTACTCAATTGAGTGAAAGTGTATCATTCTTGAAGATTCGTACCAGCAGTTACAATTTGTGTTATGAACCCGAACTTTTTCCTGCAGCTCTCATTAGTTGTTGGTTACCTGTGCATGTGGCAATCTTTCATAATAGTAAAGTGATCATTACTGGACTAAAATCTCATGTACAAGCAAATGTGATCCTAGACTATCTCATTGAGTATGTACGTACCCAGCGGATTGTAAAATAAAAAACAATTTTTCCAACATGATGTTTTTGTTTCAAATCATGATAGAACTTACAAATCATTTTTTCATTAGAGGATGGATTACATGAAACGTTTTGAATAACAGATGCAAATCGAGATACATGTAAACGTTTTAAGATGAAGTACAGTACAAAAGCACCACACGTTGATGAAAGTGGATGTTGTAGTATGCGTTCATTTCGCTGATATTGACGCGTATGTTTTCTCAACCACTGCTGTGTTGGTATATTTGGAGGTTGAGCAAGAGAGTCAAATAGTTCACCACGTCGGTCTTCTCCAATAAAGATCGCTTTCCAATGCTCATCGCCTAAATTCTGCGAATGAGTGTTTAGCACAATAAAGATGGGATAGTGATTTACTGCAGGTGGTAAGGTATCGAGTGAATAGACATTATCGAAAGCTTTCAACGTCGCTTCGTCCGCATTACGCTGCACTTTAGTCTTAATATCGTCAGCAGTCAACCAACTCATTAACGATTATACTGAAGAATCACGTCACGATACTTCGTAATTTCAATATTTGAATCGAAGACTGCATAAATTAATACATTGATCGTCTCAGGTAGTGTTCTTTTGAACGTCAAATCCAAACGAATATTATGAGGCACATTCGCTTGACGATAGGGGGCACTAATATCGCTGTCAGCAGTCAAATCATATGCATAAATAGTATATCCACTCTTAAACTCTTTCATAGTGAGTCCGTTGGTGTCATCCGTATTGTAAAAGCCAAAGACATCCATAAAATCAACATAACTGCGCATAAATTGATCCGCAGCAAAATCTGGTTTGTAGGGTGGACCAGGATGACTCACACCATTTACACGTAAAGCAATTTCACTTAACTGATTGTGTTTAAAATTGAAAGGATTCTTCTTTATATTACCATTAAATGCATCATTTTCAACCATTGCCACCATGAGGAGCTTCGGTGCTTCCGATGGAAAGAGGCCATCTTTCATGAAACTCTTTTGATCTTTTGGAATTGTAAAGGTGAGAAGCTTTGTATACTGAACGGGGTAAATGGCATTTTGGCGGTTAAGACCTTCAGCATGTCCTCTAATGACACTTGGATTCGGTACTACTCGACGAATGTAAAGTGCAATATCTTCCAAATGAATTCTAAAATTGTCAACTTTAGCAAATGCATTCAGCGCAAATTCAGGCTTATTCAATGTCAGCTTGAGTCGCATGCTGGTATTACAGAGTAAAAACTTTGACTGTCTAAAGAAGTCTAAATTCAGCGGACCATATAGCTGACATACTCTACTATCTTTAATCATAGCAGATCGCTTTACAAAGCCACTGTTTGTTTCAACATCAAATTTTCCTGCTTCATTTCTGTACCATCCCAAGGCTTCCATATGACTTTTTTGTGCTGCTGGATGAAACTGTGATACATGATTGAAATATGATTTATAGGGATAATCGCTTTGACCACCTTCCACCTGCTGCTCTCCAATCGTTAGAGAAACATCGCGAAGTAATGTAGTCAATGGTAAATTGTTCAGTCCAACTTTATGTGCATCGTCAATAGCAGTTCCATCTGCTTGCTGAATTCTAAACCTCAAATCAAGCATCGCATAACTCAAATCTATGTAGTCATCACTACCACCAGGAATAACAAATTCAATGGGGCCAGCATTCTCAGCTGTTCGAGGATGATAATCTACAATACTTGAACTAAGAATATCTGTCTGTATGGCTTGTTGATCAAACAAACAAAAACCGGAAGTTTTACACTCCATGATTAGAAGTTATAGCAGCGTCGTCGTTTAGCGCCTGATGAATGATTAGAGCCTCTGCGACGTTTGCGTGAATGCCTTTTGACTGAAGATCGCACCTTACCAGCTCCGCGATGTTTCCTCCTTCCTTTTTTCATTCATTTAGGTGATTTCTTTCCTTGAGTAACACCAGCAAAGGTCTGCTTCAATGTTTTTAAACCGCGTTCCTTCCCACGATTCAACAAACTGCTCTTAAAACTTCTACCTCTGGAAAGATCACTAGCAACATCACCAGCAAAGCCAACGGCATTACTTAAAACATTTCGTTTTAAAGATCTACCGACATTGGATATGAGAGGTGCTACAACAGATATCAGTGCACCAAGTATGCTACCTCCACGTTGGCGGCGAGCGCCGATGTAAATTTGTCCTCCACCACTTACATAGGGGGGTCGTGAATAAAATGAGGCAGTTGGATTCATAGCTCAAACCCTAAACATTGTTAGTGACAACTTTGCATGAATCACTGTCGATCACTTAGATGAAAGATGTCGGCACGACGCATCCAAGAGTTCATACTTGAAGGATGACCAGTCCATTTAACAAGACACCATTCTTCACCTTGCCGTTTTTTACATCGAATGATTTTCTCTACCAAATATGTTTCACTTTCAGTGACTACCTCAATCTCATCGCGGTAAAAGCTACCCTCAATTTCTTCATTATCGTAATCTTTCAACTTGTAGGTGGTCGGAGAGTCTTTTTGATTAATCCTTGATACTGTAAATACCTCCTCTGTCCAATTCGGAAGGTACCCTTTAGCAAAAACACTTTTCACTTTTGAGATACGAACTTTATCACCAATTTTCACATCACTTTTCACATGAATGCGTTTACGTTGGAATGATTCGCGCACTTTATCTACATTGTCAGCATTTACATCTACTGGTCTGAGTCCAATAGAACGATGGATAGAGTGATTGTAGGCATGGAGTGCATCTTGTAGAACCTTTGTCCAATTTTGTGTCAAGTTGGCAGTAAAATGTCGCCACAAGCGATTTTTTAATGTGCGATTAAAACGTTCAACGAGTGCAGCTTTATAAGCACTCTTTACACTAAACAACTCAATGTCATGCCTCTCAAATAATCTTCTCACATGCTGATTTTCAAACTCTTTTCCTTGATCACTCTGAATTCTTTTTGGAATCCGACCTTCTCGAAAAATTGTTTGGAATGCTTTTGCTACTCCTTTCCCTTCTTTAGTTTTTTAAGGTTGAGCCCACGCATAACGCGAGAAAATATCAATGACGGTTAAAATAAAATTATTGCCCGAGTTATGTTTTGAAATGGAGGCAACATCACACAAATTTGGTTGCCACTGTTCATCGATGTCATGAACAATAAAATGGCGGGTGCGGTACTTCTTTTTCGCTTGTTTGTGGAGTGTATAGGTAGCCTGACCCTTTAACCATCGTTTCACTTGTGATTGTGGAAGACCACTCGCGTTTGATAATTTCTTGATAGATGCAAATCCTGCCGGATGTTTTACATCATAATAGATTGACTTCAAACACTCAGTCGATGACGACTGACTCTTTTTCCTCCTTCTCATCCTTTTGTTTTCTTGCCTTTCTACATTTACAACAACTGCAGCATTTAGCTTTAGCGGTTTTGCGATCGTGTTCACATTGCTTACGGGTTTCATTGTGAGAGCTGGTACAGCAAGTGCAAGTGACAACGACATTCACCTCTGGCGGCTCATTACATGGCAAGCAACACATCTGCTTCATATTAATAGTCTGAGAACATGTATTTCCTGGGAGGAGCTGTTTTACGTTTTCCTTTTACTAGTTTTAGTGGTGATGTAGATCTACGTCGAGTTCTTCCTCTTGTTTGCTTAGTGAGTGTGGGAGGGGATGTAGCAGGTGACGCCTTAAACCAATTTGTTGGCATTTTCATCATCTGAAGCATTGGAGCAGTAGCCACTGTTGAATCAAGTTCTTTCAATGTCTCATTATTCAAAGCAAATTTTGGCACATTATGCTTTTCAATAGTTTAACCCTTTCACAGCGGCTAATGTATTGAAAAATTATTCTTTCACATGCGGATGGCTCGCTGTGCGAGTCATAAGAAGTTTTCCTCTCAGTGCGGCATGGCCTGCTCTACGAGCCATAAAATTCAGCGGGAAAACACGTGTTAAAGTGATAAGATAATGAAGGACGAAATGTTGATAACTTTGGAGAACATTTTTTACTTGGGGGCGTATCGGTATCTCTTATCGGAAAACATGTCATTGTCATTCAAACGTTGACGCGGAAACCCTTTTATCTCAAACAGTGCATTTGCTAATATTTGGCTAATATGCCTGATTTCTTCAGAACTGATTTTTTTCCAACTGAGATTGTGAACACTAACTATTATGTACCGCAAACGATATTCACTGGATCGTACTGTAGAATTGATCTGTCTAAACAGTGACGACGAAATGGATAATGTTAGTGAAAGCGACTCTGATGATTCAGATCAGTTTTCTGATCTTGATGACTCCGTCCTACCGCAGTTGACTATGTTGCCGCCCGATCCATCACCTGTTAATTTTACGTCATTCGCCAAAGCTGATTCTCCACCTATTCTCAAGGATTCTTTCGTGTCCTCCGCTTCCGGCTCCGCTGCCGTTTCTCGCACGACTTCTGCTCAAATTGCCAGTCCGTGGAAATTTGTCGAAGAGGCGAACGATAGTCGCTTGGAGCTCCCACCCTTTCTCGGTGCCGCAGGTCTTCGAACAACATACGAAGAAGCAATGCTGTCAAACACAAGTGATGTTGACATTTGCAGAAGTGCTCTCAGTTTTTTTATTACGGATGAGTTAATCGAAACACTTGTGCAATTTACAAATATTCGTGCTTCGATCTATCTTCAAACAGAAGCTCTAAAGCCCCATTCTCGCTTTAGAAATTGGACTAATTGCTCTTTCGCCGAAATGAAGAAATTCATCGGTATTGTACTGCTGATGGGCGTCGTGAGGAAGCCTCAACTCACTGACTACTGGAGCAGTGTTGCGATTCTTAGCGTAGGGTAAAAAAAAGGCGCAAGGTCGAAAAACACGCGCACATGTATTTCCTTACAAATAAGCCAAAATGGCAACTATGATCGCTAGTATTTGATGAAACGAATTTTTACAAAGCTTGAATTTGCAGATCAGATAGTAAGAGCTTTGGTATTTTCAGGACAAGTCAAATACGCACGTGCCTTAAGTGGTAGATGCATACGAGCAGTGGGCCTATAGGCTATCCATTGAGTGAGATGTTAATGAACCTAAATGATCTTTGATAGGCTATACGTGTGGCTTATCTAGAAACTGCATGTAATTTGAAATTTTGATATCTTGATTTTGATATTTTAGAACCAAAGTTTTCTATTATCAAAAATTAAAAATAGAAGTCGAAAACTTAAAAAAACGCGCAAAATGGATAAAAATGGAAAAAAACACGCTTACACGCGCAAATTGTCAAAAAAAACGCGCACGCGTGTAAACACGCGCGAATCGCAACACTGTACTGGAGTACTGATGATTTAGTTTGTACTCCCTTCCTTCACTCCGAATTTTCTCTTACACGAGATCGTTTTCTCTTGATTTTACATTTCATTCGATTACATTTCATTCAAATTATGAAAATCTCGGTGGCGAAGAGAATTGTCTTCGTAAGATTCAGCCATTTGTTAACTTGATTCGTTCGATTTGTAAGGATGTGTATAGGCCATCTCAGAATGTGACTGAGGACGAGTCTTTACTTTTATATAAAGTTCGGCTGTATTTTAAACAATACATACCGGCGAAGAGAAGGCGCTTCGGAATCAAAATTTATTTTTTATGCGAAAGTGACTCCGGTTTTACATTGCACTTTTCATTTCACACTGTAAAAGCAGATCATGATCAGTTTGCCTCCGCTTGTTCCAGTCTCAGTGTTTCGGAGCGAATCGTTGTTCATCTTTGTGATGAACTATTGGATTTAGGATACACTGTTTGGTGTGATAATTGGTTCAACAGTGTCAGGTTGGCCAATTATTTATTATCAAGAAGAACGCTAGTAGTAAGCAAGTGACAAACACTCGACCGGCGCGCCCCCCCTCCCCCTCCCCTCCCCCTCTGGAACGACAGAGGTTGTGGTCTGTCGTGGTGTGCCGGCCAGGTTGGTTCACGTTCACAACATGTTCGCTGACTCCCCCCTCCCCCCCTCGAAAACGACAGAGTGTGAGACTCGGATGTGTTGGTCTCAAGTCAAGTCAAGTCAAGTCAAGTCAAGTTAGCGTTTATTGATTGAAATAAGAATCATAAAGAAATATAAACATACAAGTTCAAGTTTACACAAATCTGATAATACAACAATAATGTCAAACAGTTAATCTGATTATGTTATTTAACAATAAAGACGTAAATGGTACAAATGAATTACGGGCTTTTTCACTTCTACAATATGGGATTGACAAAGTACCGGAGTGGCTGTGACGTAAAGGCAAAATGTCATGTAAAATGTGTGAGCTGTCTTCTTCCGCAAATTTAAACAGTTTTTTGCTGTTCTCGTATCTTCTGAATGTTATTTCTTCTGTGCGACATTGACATTTTCTTTCTTCATTTCTATATATAATTCTGTGAGCACGTTTGTCTATTTTCACAAGAATGGTGGATAACTTTTTATTCAATCCGACGAAAACTGGGCAAGCATATTCTAAGACTGATCGAATGTAACAGTTATACAGTTGATGTAATTCTTCGCTTGATAGGTGGGGCCATAATTTGCGTAGAGCATAAAATCTTTGGTTGGCTAACTTTGAAAGTTTCTCTATATGTAGATTCCATGTTAGATCATTTTGAATCGTCAACCCAAGTAATGTTAATGAATCCACAATCTCAACATTTATCTCATCTGCCGACATGTCTGCTTGCCTTTTCAGATTCAGCACTGCCTTCGATTTAGACAGATTGATTGTGAGGCCATTTATCACGCACCAATCAGTCACCCATGAAATTTCACTGTTGATGGTTTGTGATATTTCTTTAGAGTCATTAGTGTATATTGGAATAATAAGACTCAAGTCGTCTGCGTATTTAGTTTGAACAGTAGATGGCAGAAGAGGCAAGAAGTCCCCGAAAAATGCGGCGAAGATATACGGTGCCAAAACTGTTCCTTGTGGAACCCCAGAAATTATAGGAAAGTACCTTGAATAATTGTCTCTCAATTTTACACAGGCTTGACGATTGTATAAAAAATCTTTAACAATCAATAGTAAACCGATGGGGAAGCCAGAACTATACAATTTTTTGATGATGAGATTGTGATCTAGCATGTCGAAGGCTTTATGAAGGTCGAATGTGAGCAGTACGGAGCCATTACATTTTGCATCATCATAATGCATGTACAGTTGGTTCATTATTGATGTGAGAGCTGTTGTTGTGGAGCATTTTTCACGAAATCCATGCTGGTTGGCACCAAAAAGGCGAGTAAAGTGTGTCTTAGTCTCGGTAAGTAGCAACTTTTCAAAGATCTTTGAGGGTAAAAGGGATTGTGAGATTGGTCTCAGATTAGCGACGTCCATTTTTTTGCTTTTAGGAATCGGTGTTATTGTAAGATTCTTCCATGCAGTCGGATAAGTCCGATTATCAATAACAGATTGAAAAATGTCAGTTAAGGGCAGAGCAATCACTTGAGCTAAATGTTTGTACAATATAGACGGCATCTTTGGGTCCCCAGAAAATTTGTTTGTCGGTGCTTTAGTCAACAATTGAATAACTTTGACAATTTCTACATTCATATGCCAATCATCATCAATAAATTCCTTCACGGCGGGCGATTTTGTGAAATTCTGAGTTCGATAAAAGTGATCAGCAATTTGCATCAATGCTTGATTTATTCCTCCATTTTTATCAAAAAATGCATTAAAGGCATCACATTTAGAATGATTTTTTGTTGTAGATGAGAGTAATTTCCACAATCCATTTTTTTGTTGTTTGAGCTTATTCGTCCAGATAACTTTGCATTTTTCAACTTCTTCTTTGACCTTTTGTTTCAGATAATTGTATTTACTCCAGTTTTTTGATCGGTAAGCCATCCATCTTTCATTGATCAGGTGCTTGGTTATTGGTGTAAGCCATTCTTTGTCAGTAGGCTTCATTAAAACAACCTGTTGAGGAATATATTTATCTATCATTTCATGCATGTTTCTTTGAAAGATACTGAATTTCTTATCAATGTTCCTTTCTTCTCCGATCAGCTCAGTCCAATCAAAGGAAGTCAGTGCTTCATTTAGTTCACAAACGTAGCTGTCTCTTGTGTCAAAAATAGTTACCAGTTTACCTTCGTAAAGTGTCTCGGCGCAATATGATGTTTGAGAATTTTCCGGATACGAGGTGATAAACAGATGATCTGAGTTGCCAATTGGGGAGTCGAAGCTAACATTTTTCGGTAAGTAAAAGGACGATAGGTTCTTGGAAATAATAATTTGATCAAGGATGTTATCCTTACGAGTAGGATTGAGGATGATTTTGTCAGCATCAATTTCATTACACAGTTTTACACAATTCAACTTATTAAAATCGCCCGTAATAATGAAACTACAATTTGGCTTAGCACACAAGAGAGAGTCCAAAGTGTTTATGACAAACTCACTTACAGTATGTAATTGATAAGCATTGCATGATCGGGGTATATACAGGCAAAAAATGTACATACAATGATTTGGCAGTTCAATCACGTTACAAGACACGTTTGTAGGAATGGGAAAATTTATTCTCAATTCATGAGCTGCAAATTCAGTTTTTACATAAATAGCAGTGCCTCCCCCTTTACGATCCTTCCGATCGTCCCTGATCAATGAAAATCCTTGAAGAGATAAAAGACCATCAGGGATATCACTATGAAGCCAAGTCTCTGAGATGCAAATGATATCAGTACATTTACTTTTCATAACAACATTAAGTTCATCAATTTTCGGAAGCAAAGACTGGATATTGGTAAGAGATATTACAGGATATCGAAAAACTTTAGTTTTCTTTGTGTCTTTGGAATGATAAAAGGAAGTCACCGAAAATTTCGCGCATCTATGAAATCCGATTTATTTATGATTTTTCCCCTATAGATAACAACATCCTCATTTCTTTCTTTTCTGATTTTTAGTTCTCTTCGCAAATTGGACTCTTGAATCTGTTGCATGTGTGTTCTGTCTGGATTTATATAGACACCCTGGAATTCAGGCATTTGCCTAAGAGATCGAGCAGCTTGAAGGATTTGAGATTTGTGATGTTCATGTTCAAGTTTAACGCGCAAAAGTCTATCGCTAGCGTTTGATACTTTACCAATGCGGTTCACGTATTGAGGAGAAATAGCTTGCAAATTTAATTTGGTAAATAACTCTTTAACTCTGCCTGCATCATGTTCTTTCCTCTCATCAGCTGTACCCGAATGATGTTCCGGAATTCCACGAATTACAATTTTGTCTCTACGTTGACTTCTTTGTTCAACTTCATCTAAAATATCACGAGAAAAGTCATTACGTAAACTGGACAATTCCTTTGATATTTCGCTAATCTTTGTTGAATGGTCTTCTTGAGTCAGCTTTAAACTACGTAAGGAGTTTTCGAAGGATTCGATTTTATTTTCGATTGATGTCATGCGGTCAAGGACTATCTTTATCTCACTCTTAATGGTTTCTATCAATTCAGCTTTAAGTCTGTCCATATTGAATTTCATTCCGCTATTGTTTGATTGGTCAGTAGAATTCGACCTCAAATTTCGCTTTGGTGTTGGTGTCATGATATGCGGTTAAACACACCAGTATGTTTGCCCGAATCAGCTGCGAATTATATGACGACCAAATCACCTGGGAGATGCAAATGTGACGTCACAAAAAATCAATAATTTCAATCAATCCGGACGAGGTGGCCTTCTACGTTGTCGCCAAATTATCAGCTGACAGATGGCTTTTTCACTGACAATACCAGAGATTACAATAAATTGATCGATTGGAATCACTATGAATGATATGCAGAGCACACGATGAATGATAGCGAGCGACGAATATATTATACCGAATATGATGTGAAGAGCAGAGATTGCACAGATATCGGAGATGCAGTAGCTATAAATAGACTTGCAACGGACACTGGGGAAATCCAGAAATGAAGCACCAAGAAATTCACGGCAATGAGTGGCAATCATCAACCAAACACCATCAGATGAAAAAATTCAAATTTCAAGCGAACGCCACATAAACGACATAAACCAGATGCACGACGTTAATGACCACACCAGTACGATCAAACAGATATAAAATTTATTTCTCAACCACTGAATGTAACCAGTTAAATATCCATATAAGAATAATTGCAGAACGGCAATACCAGCGCACAACCTTGGTGTGTAGTAGCTGCAGTAGTAGTCTCGTATGGGTTGACGTGGCCGACCGCCTAGGTTGACGTGGGCGACCGTCTAGGTTGGCGTGGTGGAATGGTGAAACGGACTTTAGATTCGTGATCAGCGTAAAATTCCGCATCGGTATGGTGAATTTGAAGTCAATCGGCGAGAAAAAATGTTTCTTCAAAATTTTGGCAGAGTTAAAATTTGGGACGTTTTGGTCTGTAGCGCCCAAACGAACCATCGGATGGGAAAACGGAGGCCAGATTCGGATTCAGCGTGAAATTCTGCATCGGTATGGTGAGTTTCAAGTCAATCGGAGAGAAAAATTTTCGCTGACTCCCCCCCCCTCTGGACAGCTCGCTTCGATTTTGGCTTCCAGTGGACGGATTTTGTCGTGCCATAGCTCGTTTAAAAGCTAAGAGTGAGACAAATTCACTGAAAGAATCGGCTTGTTCCTATCTGTCTTCGTTTAGATGTGAGACGCCATTTAAGATTTTGGGACATTGGCGAAAAACGACAGAGTTAGAATTTGGGACGTTTTGGGCTGTAGCTTCAAAACGAAGCATCGGATTGGAAAACGGATTTCAGATTTGGAATCAGCGTGAAATTCTCTATCTGTATGGTGAGTTTCAAGTCAATCGGCGATAAAAAATTTTCAACATTTTTCGAAAAAACGACAGAGTTAGAATTTGGGACGTTTTGGTGTGTAGCGCCCAAACGAAGCATCGGATGGGAAAACGGAGGCCAGATTCGGATTCAGCGTGAAATTCTGCATCGGTATGGTGAGTTTCAAGTCAATCGGAGAGAAAAATTTTCGCTGACTCCCCCCCCTCTGGACAGCTTGCTTCGATTTTGGCTTCCAGTGGACGGATTTTGTCGTGCCATAGCTCGTTTGAAAGCTAAGAGTGAGACAAATTCAGTGAAAGAATCGGCTTGTTCCTATCTGTCTTCGTTCAAAAGTTAGAGCGGTTACAAGATTTTAGGTCGGAGCTCGCTCACCTGAAAAAATCCTAAGTGTCAGAGTGACTTTGTATGGGTAAAATTTTGAAAATTTTCCAAAGTGTGGAATTTCGACCTGGGACCGTCACCAAAACATTTTTCATCAAATTTTGAAATTTCACTGACGTCCCCCCCCTATGGACAGCTTGCTTCGATTTTGGCTTCCAGTGGACGGATTTTGTCGTGCAATAGCTCGTTTGAAAGCTAAGAGTGAGACAAATTCACTGAAAGAATCGGCTTGTTCATATCTGTCTTCGTTCAGATGTGAGACGCCATTTAAGATTTTGGGACATTGGCGAAAAACGACAGAGTTAGAATTTTGGACGTTTTGGGCTGTAGCTTCAAAACGAAGCATCGGAGAGCAAAACAGATTTCAGATTTGGAATCAGCGTGAAATTCTCTATCTGTATGGTGAGTTTCAAGTCAATCGGAGAGAAAAATTTTCAACATTTTTCGGAAAAACGACAGTTAGAATTTTTGCGATGGCTGCCTACTGTGGAGCCAAAACGAAGCATCGGATGGGAAAACGGAGTCCAGATTCGGATTCAGCGTCAAATTCTACATGGAATTGGTATATTTCCAGCTCAATCGGAGCACTAGAACCGGAGATAGACGGGTTTTGAGTGTTTGGATGATGGGTATTACGTCATCAGCTGATCGCCACACACTATATCCGACGGAGACTTGTCATTAAGACGAGAGATTGCCAACGGTAAGTCGTCTCTCTGAGCTCCGATGATAGCTTCGGACATTCCAAATCCCGAGTTTCTGTAAGAAACCGACTTAGAAAATTTCATTGCTGATATCAGCTAAGGCGTCAGACTTAGAGGTTTGCCAGGAGATGGCCTTCGTCTCCAGGCCATAAAAGACTCCAAAACTTTAAAGGCTTGTAACTTTGCTTCTACAAGTCCGTTTGACTTGATTCAAAAAGGTTCGGTCGCTATTGACCTGCCCTAAGTGACAGACTACTTATAAAATTTCATAAGTAGTGCTAAAAAGTTGAAAAATTTAAATTCGCTATTTTTGGCAATTTTCGGGGTTTTCAAACCTTCTGAATTCAACTAAGACATTTATAAAGTTGTGGGAGGCAAGCTTCGGCTTGGAATTTGCAACCTTTGTAAACAATCCACTGATTTTCATGTCAAAATCGGGGTCCGGATACCAACACAGTGATATGACGCACGCTCTGTCCGCGGGAGGTTGGATTTGTGGGCCGAGGCCTTGGAGTTGGGATAAGATCCCCTCTGAGTAATGCCTGTAACGGATTCAAAGGTTCGACACTTTCCACCAATCTCACAATTTAGCTGTATGATTATAAGAATGACTGCCAATGTCGCCTGTTAGTAATTCTATTTCATCCTTCCTTTACAGATACATAAGTTACAAAATGGGAGGCAACTCAAAATTTTTGATCAAGAAGTGTCTATGTGGTGAAATAAAGAGGGGTGCTGAGTTTAAGCGCCATTTGAATAAATATAAGGATGCTCCCAATGAGCATAAAGAATTAGCTGTAATATCTGGCTGTATTCATTGCTTAAAATTTACCAAAGGCAAGCAGAATGAGGAATTTTACACTACTCACTTAGCATGTCCAACCACAAAGGTTGCCAATTACACGACATCGGACGTTGGCAAAATGATAGTCAGATACTTCAACGAAACATCCGACGATGTAGAAACGGATCTAGATAAAGTGATACAGTCAATCATAGGGTCCGATCACAGCGCAGCAGGCAATGATAAAAACGTTGATATTGAATCTCAGGAAGGAGTCGCCACAAACAAAGCTGTCGAGAAGCCAATACTCAACGATGTAGAAACGGATCTAGATAAAGCGATACAGTCAATCATAGGGTCCGATCACAGTGCAGCAGGCAATGATGAAAACGATGATAGTGAATCTGAGGAAGTAGTCGTCACAAACAAAGCTATCAAGAAGCCAATACTTCACTCCTCCCCCAAAACAACAAAGGGGATTAAAAAACAGACTGAGCAGTGGTGTAAAGACAGTGAGATCGCAAAAGTCAGTCAGGAATTTGCTGTAAGGAAGATAAAAGACGAACTCATCCGATATAAGAATGAGTGCGCTGCGCTCAGGGATGAAAATTTCAGCCTCAAAGCCCAAGTGTCGGAAATACGTAGTTTAAAGACACAGGTAAAAAACCTAGAGCCCTACCAACAGAGAGCAATCACCAGCGAGAAGCGGGTAGATGAGCAGGTGAAACTCATTAAAAGTTTGAGGACCAAGGAAGAGACGCTCCAACTTCAACTTGAGCAGACAAAATTGAGTCTGGTTGAGGCTAGAAACGCCACTATGAAGGAGAAGCGAACAACACTTCACCTTCCCATTACTTCTAGCAGAATTGTTGATGATATTCTGATTCAGAAAGAGGAGTTAGATTGTTCCTTTGAGTGCTACGAAGGGGCAATGCCAGACATACGCTGTCTCCATGTCTCCATAACACATGATGGCGAAATAAAGGAGCTGCGCCACCGGAAGCGGAAACTGCCGGCCAAATACTTACGTCAACCATCACCATCGAAGGGGTCGCGAACCGGCTAAATTTCTCTTATGGTAAGTTAATATCATCTCTATCACTTGAATATATTTTCATCTATTTTCTTTCTATTTTCAGATACGACGAGAACGAACCATCGGCTCTCTTAAGGGCCACCATGGGGCAAGACATGATAGAACCTCCACGCGGTTTGCCCTGGGCAGTCTTCGGACTGGCGAATACTATCATTAAGTTGAATCTGCTATCAGTCAACTTGAACGTTGCAAATGAAGTTCGGTGTAATACTTCCTTTCGACGGGCGTTCCTTTATAGGACGGCGGTGAAACCCGTAGCTATGTATACCGCAAGGGACATTCGGCAATGGTCAATCTTGTTAAACCTCTCTGCGTCATGTTTGCAAGTGATTGCCTCTGTCTCAACGTAGTATGCATTCGCGCCAGGGCGACATTTAGCCAACTGTCGAAGGTTGCCTAAAACTTTCCATTGCATACGTTATGAGAACCATGAGTTCTACCTGTCTCTATCAATGAGATGAATTGATGAATGGAATGAAATGGGAGGACACTCACGCGCCACACGCAACATAACACACTTCTCTCTTCCGTAGTCTAACAAGTTCTTTACATATGGATCGCAGTCGATTGCTATCCCAGAATCATGTAAGCTATCTTAATTTTATTTAATACTATTTCATCTACCATCATCGCCCATATGAAATGTTATAAGATTTACAAGTTAGACTAAGCGTGCTACTATTTCCAAATGAAAAAGTATACATGGTTAAATCATCCACTGAAGTCCCGTTCAAGTAAGTCAGTATGAAAGCAAAGATAATATGAAATAAAAATTTATTATGGCATGTATTTCAAAAGGTCTTCATCGTCAATATCGTCCCAGAGTCTGGCTTCACATAGATAACAAAAACAGTTCAGTTGCTTTAATCGTTCTTCCACTGCGAGCCTCACTTTATCAATATACTCCCACTCTGCCATAGTTCGTGGCTGGGAGTTAGGGGTGTACCACTCCCATAATTGGTGGAGGAATTTCGTGCTGGTGATCTCCATCACATCGTCAGTATCGTACTGGAGATACTTCCACCTCACGCCTGTTAAGTCGGGACACTCCTTCTCACATACACTCTCCTCTTCCTCGTCCGCTGGTAATGATAACTTCCTGATATTGTCCAGTCGGTACACCTTCTCTACCTTCCCCTTCGTTGGAGCGTTTGGTGTAACGAGCGCCTTTGGTGTTGAGCATGGAGAAGAGAATTTTGTGTTTGGTGTTGTCGGAGGGCTTGTCATGTTGACTGTGAATAATGACTTTGAAATGTTTTCTAATTCTTAAGTATCAACAAGCGACCAATCAGAATGAACAGCCAATGAATGATGAATATGAAAGTATATATGCAAAGTGACATTCGTGTCATTTCACTCTGTCTTTGAGACGTATAAGTGAAGTGTTCTCTGGCGAATTCTATATTTGAGGCGAACAAGTGAATTCCAAATTTGAGTGAAGTCTCTATCTTGTTGAAGTATCAAGCTTAAACATAATTTCGTTCAAATGGTAAGTTGAAAATTTCTTCACTCATCTCCCTCAAACGTGTGGCTAATAGCATCTTCCTCAATTTCAGGCATCAACTTCATCACCAACACCCTCCCTTCTCGAGGAAAGTTTAGAGTTGTTGAGTCAAGGTAGGTTGTAACAATACACTGAGACTTGAACAGAGATGAAAGAATGATTTCTCTTTCAGGTGATACCAGTTCCATCTCGTGCGAGTCCATATCAACATTGTCGCGGGAATGCGACGATCGGCAATGTGCTGACTGTGGACACATCTTCACGAGGAAGCGTGATCTCATCCGACACATCAAGCGAGGTGTTTGTAGACCTAAGCCGGCATCAATCTCCGAAGGTAGGGATGATTCTGTTAACGATGTCTCCTTTTCTTGCGATTTATGCATTCAGTCTTTCGAGACACGTTTTGAACTATCTTCGCACAGACTTCAACATACACACACGAACGATACCTACACCAACGGTACCTCCTCTATGCGACTCACTGAAGTGTCCATAAATAATTTAGTGAGGAACTACCAGATGGACTCCTCAGAAACCATTGCTAACTTTGAGGAATGGTTTCATCAAAATTCATCATTGATAGAAGCGCTCTTCAACAATTTAGACAATTTTAGAATGAAGGCGCTCATCTATCTTAAAATAAAATATGTAAAAATCGACCACCATACTGGACAAATAATAGAGAGGTTGGAGTTTCACATACCCTCCTCTCCTGCAACCGAAGTTGTAGACTGTGAGTCTTGGATAAATTTTCATATCCAAGGGTTAAAATTAAATATAGATAAATTTAACGAGCGTGATAGTGGACTCGTTTTTGATGGTATTGAGACCGCCATGATTAAAATCAGTTTATTAGGAAATCATAGTGGTCGAGGCTCCTTTAAACTTCCGAAAAATTTAAGAAATAAAGCAGCAGTCATTTCTGTAGATTGCGAATCGCAATGTTTTAAGTATGCCGTCCTCTCCATTCTCCACTATAATGATGTGCAGAATAGCCGATACCGCAATAGTAAGTATCAACAGTGGGAGAATGAATTAAACTTCGATGACTGTAATAGTGACGATATGAAAATTAAAGATATAGAAAAATTTGAAAAATTGAACAACATCAAAATAGTTCTCCATGTTTGGGAAAAGGGATTGAAGGGTGTGCGCTACAACTCGCGTTCGAGTTGTTATGAGCGTACAGTAAACCTGTTATTAGTAAAACAGGATGATAGTGAGGAATGGCACTACTGCGGTATTCCCAAAATCTCTCGCTTATACCACCACTTAGAAAACTCTAGTAGAGAGTTATATTACTGCGACAGATGTATTCGCCACTTTAGGAGGAAAACTAAATTTGAAACTCATTACGAATGGTGTAAGCGAGGTAAACTACAAATGGAGCGCATGCCCAAAGATAAGGAGTTTTCATATAGAGAGAATGGTGATGAACTAAGTCCTCTTCGTGTCATCTATGCTGACATCGAATGTTATATCGATGATAACATCCATCGACCAGCAGCCATTTCCTGCTATGAAGTATGGCATGATCACTTTAGGAGTAGGCAAAATAAAATGCGCGTCTGGCAAGGTGAGGATTGTATTTACCAATTCCTACAATTCCTCGAACAGGCTGTAAAATTTCAACAAAAGTATGATGGTGAACTCTATCGCAGATCATTGCATATGACAGCAGATGATCAAGCAAAATTTGATAGTTGCAACGCTTGCCCCAAATGTAGGAAAACATTTGACGATGATAAGATTAAGAAAGTGCGCGACCATGATCACATCACTGGTAAATTTAGAAACGCACTCTGTTCAAAATGCAATTTTTCACTTAGGATGAAACGGCGTACATTACCCGTCATTTTCCATAATTTCAAGGGCTACGATAGCCATATGATAATAAAAGGAGGTTTAGGTCAAATGAAAGAGTGGAAGCTTGATGTAATAGCACAAACGAGAGAGAAGTTTATGGCCATGACAGCAAAAGTGCCTGTCGATAAAACTAAAGAAAATAAGACGGTCTATTTTGATATAAAATTTTTAGATTCCTACCAATTTATGACTGCATCACTGGCCTCTCTCGTACAAAATCTAAAGTCTCTTCCACTAACACAAAATCTTAAGAAACAATATCCAAATCTAACTGATGAAGTCATCACACGGAAAGGAGTCTTTCCATATGCATATTTTGATGCGATTAGTAAACTCGGCGAGACTTCTCTTCCGCCCATAGATAAATTTAAAAATGATTTGACCGGCGCAGAATGTAAGACTGAAGATTATGATCATGCACAAGATGCATGGATAAAATTTGACTGCCATACATTTGGTGAATATATGATTGCCTACCTTAAGTTAGATGTATTTTTGCTGGCTGATGTATTTCAGGAGTTTCGACGAGTGGCATTAGAAGAAGATAAGTTAGATCCCGTCCACTTTGTCAGTCTGCCAGCCATGTCATTTAAGTCTGCTTTTAAAATGACTGGTGAGACCATTCATCTCTTACAAGATCCAGAGATGTATAATTTATTTGAGCGAGGAATTCGCGGTGGTCTCACATTTGTAAATAAACATAGGTTAAAATCTGAAACAGTAGGTAATGATCAGACTCATCTTAAGTATTATGACCAAAATAATTTATATGGTAGTTCACTATCCAAACCACTCCCTCACTCTGAGTTTAGCTGGTTAGAAGATAGTGAAATTCAGCATTTCTCCAACCCTTCTAACATACTAGCAATCCCAGATGAAGGTGATTGGGGATATTATTTTGAGATAGATCTAATCTATCCAAATAATATTAAACATAAAACCGTAGATTTTCCACTCGCACCTGAATCAGGTGAAGTGAGTAAAGATATGTTTTCCGACTTTATGAAACAATTTCATAAAGATTTAGAATCATGCGGTCAACCCGACTATAAGCCTTGCCGCAAACTTTTACTCACCCAGTATGATAAGGAAAACTATCTAGTCCACTTTAGCATCTTAAAATTTTATTTAGAAATGGGAATGATTTTAAAAAGAGTTCACCGCATTATTAAATTTAGACAGAAAGCCTTCCTCAAACCATATATTGATAGCAACAGCCAGAAACGTGCACTAGCCCAAAATAATTTTGAAAAAGATTTTTATAAATATAAGAACAACAGTCTATTTGGTAAGACGATGGAGGATGTTAGAAAGCGCGTAAACTACAAACTAGTTAATGATGATCAAAAGTATCACAAATTGACCTCATCACCTCTATTCATCGATAGAGACATTATCGATGAGGACCTTATAGGTGTTAAAATGATAAAATCTGAAGTTGAGTTGTGCAAACCCATCTATATTGGTCAAGCTGTACTAGATTACTCCAAGCTTGAAATGTATCAACTCTTCTATAAAATACTAAAACCGTGTCCTCTCGTAAAAGAGGTTCGTTTGTTGGGTGGTGACACAGATAGTTTCTTCTTAGGTATTACCACTCAAAAAGATTTAAATTTTAATGAAGTAGGAAAATCTTTAGAAAGATATTTTGATACATCAAATTATCCTACTGATCATCCACTATACTCCATCAAAAATAAGGCCAAACTTGGTTGTTTTAAGGATGAGACAGCAGGGAAGGAGATAGCTGAAATGATTCTCCTCCGCCCTAAAATGTATTCTATGAAACTAAAGGATAGTGATGATAGCATTAAGCGCGCTAAAGGCATATCAAGATCATTGGTCTCTAACATGAAACATAAAAATTTCAAGGGAGCCTATAGAAATAAAAATATAACGTTTGTCAATATGACAATCTTAAAATCTAAGTCGCATGAGATCAAAACTCATACTTTTAGGAAACGGGCGCTTTCAGCATGGGAGGATAAGAGGTGCTGGCTAGAACACAACATATCTCTTCCACATGGACATCCTGACACAAACATACCACCACCCAAAAGAATTAAACTCACACTACCACATTCAGGAGACGTCTTAGCATAATCATCCTTAACTTAGTATTTTGATGTTGATTTCTGTAGATAAACATTGTTGTTTTATGTATCGCATGAGATTGTTTTTTCCTTGTGAATATGTGTCCACATCTGTACATTCCCCATGTGATGACTTTTCCACTGAAAGACATTTTTCCTATCCCTGTATATTTCCACCCTTCACGAAGTAAAAAGACTTTTTGTATATAGCAATGTTTATTGAAGTGCGCTCATGTATATATTTTCAGTGGATGTTGTATAAAGTCTATTGCTTCACATTCATGTACATATTTCAATAAATGTTGTATAAAGACTTCACTTTGTTTTCCGAAACACTAACGTTATGAGGGATTTAGTATCTTTCACGTGGATGCACTCTTGTAAACCATTGGTAATTTTGATAGCAATAGAGGGTATAGTTTGTTTGACGACGGGATGATAGAAAATAGATTGAAACATCTTCTCGACTATTCCATATGAAGCGTCTTTATCATGAATGAAATCACGTAAAATGTATTCTTTTTTCTCACCAACAGAAATAGGTAGAATCAAATCACTTTGAATGTAAAGGTGCTGTTCATGTTTATCAAGTGTCATTGGTGTTTCTATACCAATCGTATGCGCAGCAGCAAACACAGTTTGTAGCATTGAAAAACCAAAGAGATTTTTCAAATTGTTACTCAATTGACATTGAATGTCATCACCCAGTCTCAGAACAACGCGTTGATTTTCAATTGAAAACGAAATGTGGTGTGTCTTTACATCATATTTACTTTTCATCACATGCTTCAACTTCTGTTGTATATAAGGATTTACTACATGAATGAAGCTTTCAACTGTATGATATAGACGCGGCATTATATTGATAGCAACTTTAGATTCTTCATAAGACTGGTAAATTTTCTTGATGCGATCGCCATAGATGTCCACCCACCATTCATCATTAACTGAATCAGCTTTAGTGTGATATTCATGAGAAGCATACACCACACCGCTTCCAATAATAGGTGTATAATGTCTTACAAAAATAAGTTGGTTATTCAGAAATATAATGACAAACTTACAGTTTATTTCTCTCCAACCTTGCGTCATTTTGTAAGACATTATACACCTATTATTGGAAGCGGTGTGGTGTATGCTTCTCATGAATATCACACTAAAGCTGATTCAGTTAATGATGAATGGTGGGTGGACATCTATGGCGATCGCATCAAGAAAATTTACCAGTCTTATGAAGAATCTAAAGTTGCTATCAATATAATGCCGCGTCTATATCATACAGTTGAAAGCTTCATTCATGTAGTAAATCCTTATATACAACAGAAGTTGAAGCATGTGATGAAAAGTAAATATGATGTAAAGACACACCACATTTCGTTTTCAATTGAAAATCAACGCGTTGTTCTGAGACTGGGTGATGACATTCAATGTCAATTGAGTAACAATTTGAAAAAACTCTTTGGTTTTTCAATGCTACAAACTGTGTTTGCTGCTGCGCATACGATTGGTATAGAAACACCAATGACACTTGATAAACATGAACAGCACCTTTACATTCAAAGTGATTTGATTCTACCTATTTCTGTTGGTGAGAAAAAAGAATACATTTTACGTGATTTCATTCATGATAAAGACGCTTCATATGGAATAGTCGAGAAGATGTTTCAATCTATTTTCTATCATCCCGTCGTCAAACAAACTATACCCTCTATTGCTATCAAAATTACCAATGGTTTACAAGAGTGCATCCACGTGAAAGATACTAAATCCCTCATAACGTTAGTGTTTCGGAAAACAAAGTGAAGTCTTTATACAACATTTATTGAAATATGTACATGAATGTGAAGCAATAGACTTTATACAACATCCACTGAAAATATATACATGAGCGCACTTCAATAAACATTGCTATATACAAAAAGTCTTTTTACTTCGTGAAGGGTGGAAATATACAGGGATAGGAAAAATGTCTTTCAGTGGAAAAGTCATCACATGGGGAATGTACAGATGTGGACACATATTCACAAGGAAAAAACAATCTCATGCGATACATAAAACAACAATGTTTATCTACAGAAATCAACATCAAAATACTAAGTTAAGGATGATTATGCTAAGACGTCTCCTGAATGTGGTAGTGTGAGTTTAATTCTTTTGGGTGGTGGTATGTTTGTGTCAGGATGTCCATGTGGAAGAGATATGTTGTGTTCTAGCCAGCACCTCTTATCCTCCCATGCTGAAAGCTCCCGTTTCCTAAAAGTATGAGTTTTGATCTCATGCGACTTAGATTTTAAGATTGTCATATTGACAAACGTTATATTTTTATTTCTATAGGCTCCCTTGAAATTTTTATGTTTCATGTTAGAGACCAATGATCTTGATATGCCTTTAGCGCGCTTAATGCTATCATCACTATCCTTTAATTTCATAGAATACATTTTAGGGCGGAGGAGAATCATTTCAGCTATCTCCTTCCCTGCTGTCTCATCCTTAAAACAACCAAGTTTGGCCTTATTTTTGATGGAGTATAGTGGATGATCAGTAGGATAATTTGATGTATCAAAATATCTTTCTAAAGATTTTCCTACTTCATTAAAATTTAAATCTTTTTGAGTGGTAATACCTAAGAAGAAACTATCTGTGTCACCACCCAACAAACGAACCTCTTTTACGAGAGGACACGGTTTTAGTATTTTATAGAAGAGTTGATACATTTCAAGCTTGGAGTAATCTAGTACAGCTTGACCAATATAGATGGGTTTGCACAACTCAACTTCAGATTTTATCATTTTAACACCTATAAGGTCCTCATCGATAATGTCTCTATCGATGAATAGAGGTGATGAGGTCAATTTGTGATACTTTTGATCATCATTAACTAGTTTGTAGTTTACGCGCTTTCTAACATCCTCCATCGTCTTACCAAATAGACTGTTGTTCTTATATTTATAAAAATCTTTTTCAAAATTATTTTGGGCTAGTGCACGTTTCTGGCTGTTGCTATCAATATATGGTTTGAGGAAGGCTTTCTGTCTAAATTTAATAATGCGGTGAACTCTTTTTAAAATCATTCCCATTTCTAAATAAAATTTTAAGATGCTAAAGTGGACTAGATAGTTTTCCTTATCATACTGGGTGAGTAAAAGTTTGCGGCAAGGCTTATAGTCGGGTTGACCGCATGATTCTAAATCTTTATGAAATTGTTTCATAAAGTCGGAAAACATATCTTTACTCACTTCACCTGATTCGGGTGCGAGTGGAAAATCTACGGTTTTATGTTTAATATTATTTGGATAGATTAGATCTATCTCAAAATAATATCCCCAATCACCTTCATCTGGGATTGCTAGTATGTTAGAAGGGTTGGAGAAATGCTGAATTTCACTATCATCTAACCAGCTAAACTCAGAGTGAGGGAGTGGTTTGGATAGTGAACTACCATATAAATTATTTTGGTCATAATACTTAAGATGAGTCTGATCATTACCTACTGTTTCAGATTTTAACCTATGTTTATTTACAAATGTGAGACCACCGCGAATTCCTCGCTCAAATAAATTATACATCTCTGGATCTTGTAAGAGATGAATGGTCTCACCAGTCATTTTAAAAGCAGACTTAAATGACATGGCTGGCAGACTGACAAAGTGGACGGGATCTAACTTATCTTCTTCTAATGCCACTCGTCGAAACTCCTGAAATACATCAGCCAGCAAAAATACATCTAACTTAAGGTAGGCAATCATATATTCACCAAATGTATGGCAGTCAAATTTTATCCATGCATCTTGTGCATGATCATAATCTTCAGTCTTACATTCTGCGCCGGTCAAATCATTTTTAAATTTATCTATGGGCGGAAGAGAAGTCTCGCCGAGTTTACTAATCGCATCAAAATATGCATATGGAAAGACTCCTTTCCGTGTGATGACTTCATCGGTTAGATTTGGATATTGTTTCTTAAGATTTTGTGTTAGTGGAAGAGACTTTAGATTTTGCACGAGAGAGGCCAGTGATGCAGTCATAAATTGGTAGGAATCTAAAAATTTTATATCAAAATAGACCGTCTTATTTTCTTTAGTTTTATCGACAGGCACTTTTGCTGTCATGGCCATAAACTTCTCTCTCGTTTGTGCTATTACATCAAGCTTCCACTCTTTCATTTGACCTAAACCTCCTTTTATTATCATATGGCTATCGTAGCCCTTGAAATTATGGAAAATGACGGGTAATGTACGCCGTTTCATCCTAAGTGAAAAATTGCATTTTGAACAGAGTGCGTTTCTAAATTTACCAGTGATGTGATCATGGTCGCGCACTTTCTTAATCTTATCATCGTCAAATGTTTTCCTACATTTGGGGCAAGCGTTGCAACTATCAAATTTTGCTTGATCATCTGCTGTCATATGCAATGATCTGCGATAGAGTTCACCATCATACTTTTGTTGAAATTTTACAGCCTGTTCGAGGAATTGTAGGAATTGGTAAATACAATCCTCACCTTGCCAGACGCGCATTTTATTTTGCCTACTCCTAAAGTGATCATGCCATACTTCATAGCAGGAAATGGCTGCTGGTCGATGGATGTTATCATCGATATAACATTCGATGTCAGCATAGATGACACGAAGAGGACTTAGTTCATCACCATTCTCTCTATATGAAAACTCCTTATCTTTGGGCATGCGCTCCATTTGTAGTTTACCTCGCTTACACCATTCGTAATGAGTTTCAAATTTAGTTTTCCTCCTAAAGTGGCGAATACATCTGTCGCAGTAATATAACTCTCTACTAGAGTTTTCTAAGTGGTGGTATAAGCGAGAGATTTTGGGAATACCGCAGTAGTGCCATTCCTCACTATCATCCTGTTTTACTAATAACAGGTTTACTGTACGCTCATAACAACTCGAACGCGAGTTGTAGCGCACACCCTTCAATCCCTTTTCCCAAACATGGAGAACTATTTTGATGTTGTTCAATTTTTCAAATTTTTCTATATCTTTAATTTTCATATCGTCACTATTACAGTCATCGAAGTTTAATTCATTCTCCCACTGTTGATACTTACTATTGCGGTATCGGCTATTCTGCACATCATTATAGTGGAGAATGGAGAGGACGGCATACTTAAAACATTGCGATTCGCAATCTACAGAAATGACTGCTGCTTTATTTCTTAAATTTTTCGGAAGTTTAAAGGAGCCTCGACCACTATGATTTCCTAATAAACTGATTTTAATCATGGCGGTCTCAATACCATCAAAAACGAGTCCACTATCACGCTCGTTAAATTTATCTATATTTAATTTTAACCCTTGGATATGAAAATTTATCCAAGACTCACAGTCTACAACTTCGGTTGCAGGAGAGGAGGGTATGTGAAACTCCAACCTCTCTATTATTTGTCCAGTATGGTGGTCGATTTTTACATATTTTATTTTAAGATAGATGAGCGCCTTCATTCTAAAATTGTCTAAATTGTTGAAGAGCGCTTCTATCAATGATGAATTTTGATGAAACCATTCCTCAAAGTTAGCAATGGTTTCTGAGGAGTCCATCTGGTAGTTCCTCACTAAATTATTTATCGACACTTCAGAGAGTCGGATAGAGGAGGTACCGTTGGTGTAGGTATCGTTCGTGTGTGTATGTTGAAGTCTGTGCGAAGATAGTTCAAAACGTGTCTCGAAAGACTGAATGCATAAATCGCAAGAAAAGGAGACATCGTTAACAGAATCATCCCTACCTTCGGAGATTGATGCCGGCTTAGGTCTACAAACACCTCGCTTGATGTGTCGGATGAGATCACGCTTCCTCGTGAAGATGTGTCCACAATCAGCACATTGCCGATCGTCGCATTCCCGCGACAATGTTGATATGGACTCGCACGAGATGGAACTGGTATCACCTGAAAGAGAAATCATTCTTTCATCTCTGTTCAAGTCTCAGTGTATTGTTACAACCTACCTTGACTCAACAACTCTAAACTTTCCTCGAGAAGGGAGGGTGTTGGTGATGAAGTTGATGCCTGAAATTGAGGAAGATGCTATTAGCCACACGTTTGAGGGAGATGAGTGAAGAAATTTTCAACTTACCATTTGAACGAAATTATGTTTAAGCTTGATACTTCAACAAGATAGAGACTTCACTCAAATTTGGAATTCACTTGTTCGCCTCAAATATAGAATTCGCCAGAGAACACTTCACTTATACGTCTCAAAGACAGAGTGAAATTACACGAATGTCACTTTGCATATATACTTTCATATTCATCATTCATTGGCTGTTCATTCTGATTGGTCGCTTGTTGATACTTAAGAATTAGAAAACATTTCAAAGTCATTATTCACAGTCAACATGACAAGCCCTCCGACAACACCAAACACAAAATTCTCTTCTCCATGCTCAACACCAAAGGCGCTCGTTACACCAAACGCTCCAACGAAGGGGAAGGTAGAGAAGGTGTACCGACTGGACAATATCAGGAAGTTATCATTACCAGCGGACGAGGAAGAGGAGAGTGTATGTGAGAAGGAGTGTCCCGACTTAACAGGCGTGAGGTGGAAGTATCTCCAGTACGATACTGACGATGTGATGGAGATCACCAGCACGAAATTCCTCCACCAATTATGGGAGTGGTACACCCCTAACTCCCAGCCACGAACTATGGCAGAGTGGGAGTATATTGATAAAGTGAGGCTCGCAGTGGAAGAACGATTAAAGCAACTGAACTGTTTTTGTTATCTATGTGACGCCAGACTCTGGGACGATATTGACGATGAAGACCTTTTGAAATACATGCCATAATAAATTTTTATTTCATATTATCTTTGCTTTCATACTGACTTACTTGAACGGGACTTCAGTGGATGATTTAACCATGTATACTTTTTCATTTGGAAATAGTAGCACGCTTAGTCTAACTTGTAAATCTTATAACATTTCATATGGGCGATGATGGTAGATGAAATAGTATTAAATAAAATTAAGATAGCTTACATGATTCTGGGATAGCAATCGACTGCGATCCATATGTAAAGAACTTGTTAGACTACGGAAGAGAGAAGTGTGTTATGTTGCGTGTGGCGCGTGAGTGTCCTCCCATTTCATTCCATTCATCAATTCATCTCATTGATAGAGACAGGTAGAACTCATGGTTCTCATAACGTATGCAATGGAAAGTTTTAGGCAACCTTCGACAGTTGGCTAAATGTCGCCCTGGCGCGAATGCATACTACGTTGAGACAGAGGCAATCACTTGCAAACATGACGCAGAGAGGTTTAACAAGATTGACCATTGCCGAATGTCCCTTGCGGTATACATAGCTACGGGTTTCACCGCCGTCCTATACAGGAACGCCCGTCGAAAGGAAGTATTACACCGAACTTCATTTGCAACGTTCAAGTTGACTGATAGCAGATTCAACTTAATGATAGTATTCGCCAGTCCGAAGACTGCCCAGGGCAAACCGCGTGGAGGTTCTATCATGTCTTGCCCCATGGTGGCCCTTAAGAGAGCCGATGGTTCGTTCACGTCGCATCTGAAAATAGAAAGAAAATAGATGAAAATATATTCAAGTGATAGAGATGATATTAACTTACCATAAGAGAAATTTAGCCGGTTCGCGACCCCTTCGATGGTGATGGTTGACGTAAGTATTTGGCCGGCAGTTTCCGCTTCCGGTGGCGCAGCTCCTTTATTTCGCCATCATGTGTTATGGAGACATGGAGACAGCGTATGTCTGGCATTGCCCCTTCGTAGCACTCAAAGGAACAATCTACCTCCTCTTTCTGAATCAGAATATCATCAACAATTCTGCTAGAAGTAATGGGAAGGTGAAGTGTTGTTCGCTTCTCCTTCATAGTGGCGTTTCTAGCCTCAACCAGACTCAATTTTGTCTGCTCAAGTTGAAGTTGGAGCGTCTCTTCCTTGGTCCTCAAACTTTTAATGAGTTTCACCTGCTCATCTACCCGCTTCTCGCTGGTGATTGCTCTCTGTTGGTAGGGCTCTAGGTTTTTTACCTGTGTCTTTAAACTACGTATTTCCGACACTTGGGCTTTGAGGCTGAAATTTTCATCCCTGAGCGCAGCGCACTCATTCTTATATCGGGTGAGATTGGCTTCTTGATAGCTTTGTTTGTGACGACTACTTCCTCAGATTCACTATCATCGTTTTCATCATTGCCTGCTGCACTGTGATCGGACCCTATGATTGACTGTATCGCTTTATCTAGATCCGTTTCTACATCGTTGAGTATTGGCTTCTCGACAGCTTTGTTTGTGGCGACTCCTTCCTGAGATTCAATATCAACGTTTTTATCATTGCCTGCTGCGCTGTGATCGGACCCTATGATTGACTGTATCACTTTATCTAGATCCGTTTCTACATCGTCGGATGTTTCGTTGAAGTATCTGACTATCATTTTGCCAACGTCCGATGTCGTGTAATTGGCAACCTCTGTGGTTGGACATGCTAAGTGAGTAGTGTAAAATTCCTCATTCTGCTTGCCTTTGGTAAATTTTAAGCAATGAATACAGCCAGATATTACAGCTAATTCTTTATGCTCATTGGGAGCATCCTTATATTTATTCAAATGGCGCTTAAACTCAGCACCCCTCTTTATTTCACCACATAGACACTTCTTGATCAAAAATTTTGAGTTGCCTCCCATTTTGTAACTTATGTATCTGTAAAGGAAGGATGAAATAGAATTACTAACAGGCAACATTGGCAGTCATTCTTATAATCATACAGCTAAATTGTGAGATTGGTGGAAAGTGTCGAACCTTTGAATCCGTTACAGGCATTACTCAGAGGGGATCTTATCCCAACTCCAAGGCCTCGGCCCACAAATCCAACCTCCCGCGGACAGAGCGTGCGTCATATCACTGTGTTGGTATCCGGACCCCGATTTTGACATGAAAATCAGTGGATTGTTTACAAAGGTTGCAAATTCCAAGCCGAAGCTTGCCTCCCACAACTTTATAAATGTCTTAGTTGAATTCAGAAGGTTTGAAAACCCCGAAAATTGCCAAAAATAGCGAATTTAAATTTTTCAACTTTTTAGCACTACTTATGAAATTTTATAAGTAGTCTGTCACTTAGGGCAGGTCAATAGCGACCGAACCTTTTTTGAATCAAGTCAAACGGACTTGTAGAAGCAAAGTTACAAGCCTTTAAAGTTTTGGACTCTTTTATGGCCTGGAGACGAAGGCCATCTCCTGGCAAACCTCTAAGTCTGACGCCTTAGCTGATATCAGCAATGAAATTTTCTAAGTCGGTTTCTTACAGAAACTCGGGATTTGGAATGTCCGAAGCTATCATCGGAGCTCAGAGAGACGACTTACCGTTGGCAATCTCTCGTCTTAATGACAAGTCTCTGTCGGTTCCCAGCTTATATAGTGTGTGGCGATCAGCTGATGACGTAATACCCATCATCCAAACACTCAAAACCCGTCTATCTCCGGTTCTAGTGCTCCGATTGAGCTGGAAATATACCATTTCCATGTAGAATTTGACGCTGAATCCGAATCTGGCCTCCGTTTTCCCATCCGATGCTTCGTTTTGGCTCCACAGTAGGCAGCCATCGCAAAAATTCTAACTCGTTTTTCCGAAAAATGTTGAACATTTTTCTCGCCGATTGAATTGAAACTCTCCGATTGACATGAAACTCACCATACAGATAGAGAATTTCACGCTGATTCCAAATCTGAAATCCGTTTTCCAATCCGATGCTTCGTTTTGAAGCTACAGCCCAAAACGTCCCAAATTCTAACTCTGTCGTTTTTCGCCAATGTCCCAAAATCTTAAATGGCGTCTCACATCTAAACGTAGACAGATAGGAACAAGCCGATTCTTTCACTGAATTTGTCTCACTCTTAGCTTTCAAACGAGCTATGGCACGACAAAATCCGTCCACTGGAAGCCAAAATCGAAGCGAGCTGTCCAGAGGGGGGGGAGTCAGCGAAAATTTTTCTCTCCGATTGACTTGAAACTCACCATACCGATGCAGAATTTCACGCTGAATCCGAATCTGGCCTCCGTTTTCTCATCGGATGCTTCGTTTGGGCGCTACAGACCAAAACGTCCCAAATTTTAACTCTGCCAAAATTTTGAAGAAACATTTTTTCTCGCCGATTGACTTCAAATTCACCATACCGATGCGGAATTTTACGCTGATCACGAATCTAAAGTCCGTTTCACCATTCCACCACGCCAACCTAGACGGTCGCCCACGTCAACCTATGCGGTCGCCTACGTCAACCTAGGCGGTCGGCCACGTCAACCCATACGAGACCAACACATCCGAGTCTCACACTCTGTCGTTTTCGAGGGGGGGGGAGGGGGGAGTCAGCGAACATGTTGTGAACGTGAACCAACCTGGCCGGCACACCACGACAGACCACAACCTCTGTCGTTCCAGAGGGGGAGGGGAGGGGGAGGGGGGCGCGCCGGTCGAGTGTTTGTCACTTGCTTACTACTAACGCTTTTAGTCGGCACTATTCGTCCGAACCGTGGTGTCCCGCCCATGCTTCAGGAGGCCGTGGTAAATGTAAGAGAGACAAAGTTTTTGCGTTCGGATGACTTGCTTCTATCTAAATTTTGTGATAGAAAGTCGTCTGGACAGAAAATTGTTTTTATGATTGATACAAAAAACAAAGTTGCTCTTTCCGATTGCCAGCGTGTTATAAAAGGTGGAAAGAGAATAATTTTTAGAAAGAGTACTACCATGTCGGAGTAAAACAAATTTATGGGAGGAGTTGATCGTGCTGATCAAATTTTACATACTTATGACGCAACTCGAAAATCATACCGCTGGTTCCATAAAGTGTGCATACATCTTATTCAACGAATGTGCCTCAATGCCCACATTGTTTATTCCATTTACGGGGGCCAGGAAAATTTTCAAAATTTCTTAATGTCATGTGTTCGTCTCTTTCTGTGTGAAACAGGGGTAGGGAGGCAACCTCTTATACCTCGAAATGCGTCGTGTGCTTCAAACTCGCATTTTCCATCTAAGTTTCAACCAAGAGGAAATAACATTCATCCGACTAAAAGATGCTGTGTGTGTTATTCACTTGGTAGGATTAAAAAAACTACCGTATTTTGTGATGCCTGTCCAGGAAAACCGGGACTTTGCATTACTCCATGTTTTGGTAATTACCACTCAAAATAAATTTCTTTTCACTTCGTATTTTTACTTTTATGGGGTTTATTGGAATATTTAATCATGTGAATGACGATATGTCAACCATTCAGACGATACATAGAAGCTCAAGAATAACGCGTGCTCCATCATGACTTGAATGTAGCCCTGTTTGATTAAATTTAGAGTATTAGGCGTATGATTAAATTTAGAGTCTAAACGTACCTGTAAAATTTGTAATCAATGTGATATAACGTTCAATTCATTATACGATTTCGATGGTTTTGGAAATACGATAAACATGTACTAAGAGTACTGAGACATAATGAAATTTCTTTATTCATACAAATATAATAACCAAATAATAAACTTCTGAAGCTCAATCCAGATAAATATCTATGTTCAATAATTATTTAATGAATTAAATCCAATGACGAAAATGAAAAATTCAGAAATTTCTTGTATCTCTGTCCGCCTTGTTTTCTATGTTTAGTTTTAAAATAAAGTACGTATGTTGACTACTTGCATATTCGCAGTGGATTACATGCAATAATTTAATAAATGAAACATTATAATTCAATTATAATCATAATCAACTTTCGTAGTTCAGATATATTCAGCCACATCAAAATTATTAGTCAACTATAGCTGACCGCCCACTCGGAAAATTCAAGAATATATATATATATATATATATATATACATTCAAGACATGAATATAGATATATTGAGAAATAACTTGGAGAGGAAATAACATTCATCCGACTAAAAGATGCCGTGTGTGTTATTCACTTGGTAGGATTAAAAAACTACCGTATTTTGTGATGCCTGTCCAGGAAAACCGGGACTTTGCATTAGTCTATGTTTTGGCAATTACCGCTCCATATTGCATCCATCCATTAGCTTTCTTCGTTATTGCATGATCAATCTTGAAGATAGTAAAAGTCAAATATGTGGATTATATATTAAAATTATGTATTTAAAGAAGCTTTCAGTTGCACGAATATTCTCATTTGGGGATTGGAGGGTAGACCGTCAATGTTTGCTATTTAAAAAGAAAAACTGCGATTTTCTATAACTGAGCAGGAAAGGTGCTGAAATGCATCGTTCGATCTTAAAATATCGGAGTTATTCTATCTAAATGACAAACAGTGAACTAGCGGAGGCCTACACTCCAATGCCCTGAATAAAAATATTGCAATTACAATTTGAATTTATCAGCGGCGTAGGGTGCCGTTTTGAAAGAGGAATTCGAGGAAAATCTGAATATAGGGTGATCCACATACATTATTTCAATCTATTCATATGCAAGCGCTTACATGCAAGACAAGTAATTACTACTGTACACGGATATGTGCAAAACTTCGCCTTAAATCAAACTATGCTCCGCATACATTTTGCATTGATGCAGGGGTCTTCAAAAATTAATTGAACCTCAATTAATTGATGTCAATTAATTGATTGCGCTGAATTTCATTTATCAATTAATTTATTGTATTCAACTCAATATCAATTAATTGATTGTTTTCATTTCCAATTATCAATCAATTGATTGCTGCATGTCCCAATATCAATTGATTGATTGATTCATAATCAATTAATTGGTTCAATTATTTCATCAAGTTTCACTCCATTGTAATATATAGCATTACAATTCACCTAAGATTTTCGCTTCTTCCTGCGCATCCACTGTACAAAATTCATTCTGCTGACTCAATCTGACACCTCTCAACTCTCTGATCTACTGCATATTCTTCAACGTGATTGCCCTTACTTGTCAAGCTTCGAAAGTCATTATCCATGGACAACTAGATAATATAGGGGGAGGGTCAAAGCTGAGAGTTCATAAAACGATGATAATTATTGAAATCTGAATCAATAAAATCAGTGAACATCAAAACTATGGGGATGCAAAATGATCATACAATATTAATACCGGCATTTTAACTGATTGAATCGAGTTCCAATATGAATACAATTATTCTAGGCTAACTCTATTTTATGAAATATAGGCCTACATGTTTTTCCATTGACTAATTAATAATTATCGATCAGTTAGTTAATAAATTCGATTATCAATTAATTGATTGGGTACATTTCAATATCAATTAATTGATTGTCTGTAATTCCAATTACCAATTTATTGATTGCCCGGGAGTCCAATGCCAATTAATTGATTAGTCAAACTTTCAATTAAAATTAATTGATTGGTAAAAATATCAATTACAATTAATTGATTGGACTGAGCAATTTAATTGCAATCAATTTTTGATGACCCCTGCATTGATGTAGGCCCGCTATATGCATGCACAGTTGCACATATCAAAAACACTACACATCAACAAATTGAAAAAATTAAATGATAGCTTGCTTGTGAAGAATTCCATAATTATAATCCAAACATTGAACACATACAAACGTAGATCACGACAACGCTTCTTTACTCTACAAAATTCATCAAAATCATAGGAATTTTGTTTTGATGAAAGTTCGAAAAACATATTTTTTCAATTACTTCCGAGTAACATTTCATATCAATTTCTTGTTTGTTTTCAAGTACTCCAAACGATCTGAGATTTCACACCAAAAGTTGTCAAAGTGTATCTGAATCAACTGAAAGTTGCCCTATTTCAACAACACCATTCAAATTCCTTGGTTGAACAGTGGATATGATAAAGCATCCTCAGCGGTTCTGCATTTGTCTCTGTATAACTGCGTATGATTCCATGATTACACGAATGATGGCAAAAACAGCTGCTTCCAAATTGCCCCGCATTCTTTATCCCGACAATGTTATTCAGTCCGCCAGGTTGAATAGTAGCCTTATGCTTGTAGCATTGAAGCTGATAGTATAAGCGTCGACACGGTGTCTTAATTAAGGAGTCTTGCGATAACGCACCTAATATAAGTGCTATTGTTGCTAAATCTTAGAGGAGACGTCCAAGAAACAAGAAGTGGAATCAAAATTAACGCTGATTGATATCGTTGCTTTTTACAATAGCTACTTTGGAATCAAACCGAATCACTAAGCCGTAAAACAGTTTGCTATTCATCATTAAAAATCGATGGAATCAATTCACAACTTAACACAGAAAATAAATAGATATTCAGGGAATGCTGTGAATACTATACCCGCCACGCCACTGGAATTTATTCTTATTATAAAAATGTCTATGCAATGAATCCTCTTAGCGAACATTTTAACTTGAGCCTATACAGCCCTACGTATATTTTCACTCTACAGTATGGCGACTTTTTTTTTAGCACTCTGTACATTTTATTTCTGTGCATATTGGTATAATATATTTTTGGCCATCCTCGCAGTTGACTTCTTCCTTGATTATATTTTAGAAGCGAAGGCGATAATGTTGTTGTCATCGACCACGTTTATCCTTCATTCATACATTCTAACGTTTTGATCACTCATTTGTTACTTTGATATTACAATCGGCAAACATCAGAAAACAGGTAAATTCATTAGCGGGAACCTGGTGTACGACGTGGCTCATCGGTGTCTGAGCCGCCGATCAGGCGATATGTGATTAGGACCGAAGGAGATAAGGAGATAAGAACGCCTCTGTCGTCAGCCCCTCAATACTGCCGCATAGGACAGAATTTTAAGAAATATCATCGCCGCAACACAGAGAAAGTTTTCGTGGCTCGCTCTGCGAGCCATGCCGCAGTGAAGGGGTTAAGAAAGTATGACCAACCAGGTGGAACATAGCCCTGACGGCGCTTTCTACGTGTCGCATATTGAATCAAGTCTTCATAACGTGAAGCATCAATCACTTTATTTTCATCTGTAATGATTTCTCCTCTATCATTTACATTGAGATGGGGTTCAATACTGTTGAAAAGAGATATGGAATGTGCGCGAGATGCTAAAGGTGTAGCAGTCGATACAGAGTCACGCATCTTATTCTTCAAGTTTTTCAATTGCTCAACAGTTTCCGATTGTAATAATACAGCACGATGTGGATCTTTGATGTGAACATTTTGCTGATAATCTATTTCTTTCCTATACATTTGATTTGCAAGAGGTTGCTTTACTTGCTGCATGGCAGTCAATTGTACATATTCATCCTGAGGAATAACAATCATGCGAGAATAAGAACTCATAGTTTGTAGATAATCATGGGAGTTTTCAAAATATCACTTCGAAATCTAAATTCTTCCGGACACTCTTGCGTAAACTCAATGAATAAGTAACCGTATGGTTTTTCAGTAGCTGCTTGAAAAATTTCAATTAAGGCTTTTGATCCTCTGGGTGCAACTTGTCGCGCTAAAATTTCAAATTGACTTTTATCTTGCGGATTCTTGAAAATAGCATAATAGTGTGTATTCAGGTTTCGTGTACGAGCTTCTTTTCCATCAGGAAACAAATTTTGTGTGATATAGATGATAAAGCACCTTTTATGATGTGCTGCACGAGTGAACATATCTGTAACATCTTTTGAATTCTTACTTTCTTTTAATAAATCATCCAATACAACAACATCATTAGACTGAAGTTTATCCACCGGAATAATTCCTTCATGTCGAATAAAGTTGCGACTTTGCAATTCCTGAAACAGCGACGGTTGATAAATACCATAATACCAAATCACTCGATTGATAGGTTCCTTAAACAACTCCCTTCTTTTATCCAATAAATTCAGCGTGAAAACAGTTTTACCTGCATGAGATGGACCTGATACAGTCAGAACTTTATCACATTGAAGTCTGAAATCCATTTTAATACTTTGAGATTCAACATTTGCATAATTAACGCTTAGAGCCAAAGATATTACCCAATAGGTTGCCCACGACAGGAGCTAACATTGGAAGTATTACTGAAAGGAAACCGCCCTTTTGTGTTAGAGTTTTCCTCTTTCTTTGAAGGGTGACTTTAGGATTGGAGATGAAACGCAATTTTGTGGCATATCGCTTAAGTAACTTTCGTTGTTTTGGCGCTAATTTCTTCGTCCTCAACTTTCTGACATGAGAAATAATTTCACGAATGAATTTATCGTTGGCATGTCGTATAGCATTGTATCGCTGATTTGCTTTCATTCGTCGGAGAGCTTGAATGGCTGAAGAAAACTTTTGACTTTTACGTTTCGTCATTTTACGTTTCGCCATTTTCCGTGTTAGTCTTTGCTAAAACCTATCTTTACCACATTTGCATAGGTACTAACTATTGCAGCATAAGTGACACTCGAAATGAGCAGTATCACAGTGGTTACATTTGCAAAGTTGAATGCAATTACGTATGAAACAGCGTTGACAAAAAGCATGCTTACATCTCTTGAAGATGCGCTGTTCATTTCCATCCTTTCGCTTACATACATCGCAACACATAGTTTCACCGTTACTGATGTCTATAGCAAGTCTTTTTGAAGATATGAATTTGCTAGCCTTTTCTAAATAAAAGACGCATGTACAGAAGGAATATACTTCGAGAGTGAGCAGACATAGCTCGAAAACCAGTTGTCCTACAATCAAGTACCACTGCATTTTCAATTTTTCTTTATGGAAAGTTGAATGTGAATATCTGAAATCGCTTCAATCACTAGACTGCTACCATGATGGTTAAATGCGTTAAGACGTTCAGCAATTTTTATCATATGTCTTTTAAAAAATTCTTCGGGGTGATCTACCACTTCCATTGAATAAGAAGCAAAATGGAAAGAGCGACTTTCCACCTCTTCCTTTCCAAAATGACTAAACTTAATTTTCGCAACTAATCGCGCCATGATAATGCTATCAGAGAATGTATTCATTAACTCTAGAAATAGAGTGCTAGCATCATCGACCACTGCTTCGATGTCGGTCTCATATTTATGAAAATTTATCACATAATCTTGAACAGCTCCTTTTAAACTTTGCCTATGAAAATGTAATGTTCCGCAGTCGTTTGAGAAAGACATGATCGCCCTTTATCTAACCCATCCATTGCATGAAAACAACAACTCTTCTCATTGTAACATTTATTGAATCACTATAACAAGCATGCATTATAAATCAATGGTTTGAAAGAGATAAAATAGATACAGCTGATAACTATCATACAGCGAGCAATGATAACCATACAGGACTTTGGCAGTGTTGAGGTAAGGAGGAAAGAAGCATTGGTTATGAACGTAGCTACTACAACGAACAGACAAAATAGGAACACACAAATCCTTAAAACGTTTCGTGACTTCATGATAATGTTGATTCACTCTACTATCCCAAGGCGGGAGCAAAATATCATCAATGATTAGATTGGGAAATACTTTCCTCTCCTTACCAGGATTATTACAAAGGATGCGTATAACATTGAAAGCAGCTAACCATCGTTTAAAGTCAATAAGAAGAGCAGTTTCACAAGAAAAGCCATAGTCTTGCAAATATTTCAGATTAAGTCCATGAATGTGTTTTCTCGCCCATTGATCAACATTGGGATCGCAGTTGGCATGTTGATGATAGACACTAACAATCTGATATGTCCAATTGTTCATAGCAATAGCACTGAGCTCCTGTACAGGTTCACCCTCACAATCCATAAAAATGATGATAGAAGCCTAAAACGGAAATTACACATCTAAGGAAACGTTCTATAACATATTACAAAATGAAGAATTACATCGATGCTTTTCACGACAAAATACACAAATGATATGATGGCAACGAAGAAGTAAAATGTATCTAATAAGACCACGTCCACGACACTCAAAGCACATAAGCGAATTGTCATAGGGTAGAGTTAGGAAAGGACTAGTAATTCTCCTTCTTTGATTTGCGTTTTGATGCAGCATTCTTCTCCGACTTGCGCTTCGTACCACTGCTGTTAAGGATTTGATCAATTATGTCATCCACGTTGGGTGGTTTTTTGAATATATAGGATGGATTCCATATGCATGGAGAGAGAGGCTATTTTATTATCCTTGTGCCGACCATAATATAGCCCATTCACTTTGAAAAGGATATCCCAAGTACCTTCTCCGAGCTCATCACATCTGATGGGTATTGAATGATCTCCCTCCTTCTTATAGTAAGTACACCAATGTGATACTGGTAGGCAAATGTGATTACCATCCCAAATCTTTCTATAGGGAGTATCCTTGTCATCTCTCGCCTTCCACTCTTGAGCAAGAGGAGTAGGAATGTCCATATTTAATGTCACGTACTCTTCAATAATATCAAGTTGGTGGCGAATGTACGGACTCACGGGGATCAGTATGTAGTCCCCATACTGATTGCGCATTATCTTGACATCCGCGGAAGGGAGCATTCCCGTTTGGAGTACTACGCTATGATCGTCATAACGCAAGACTTGTTTAAATTTACGCTGTAGCGGTGTAGGATTATGTACCTTTGTTGTTTCTTCCACTGGCCTCAGTTGTAGATGATCTGATCGTAGCGAACCTTGTAACGTTTGACCGCCATTTTGTCCTACTAGTGCAGCAGATGGAGTAGATGCCTGAAAATGAAAAAAGATTGTATTAAGTTTACGTTCAAGGGAGGAGAGGGAGGAAAGTAGCGACTTACCATTTTAGTTGGATAATAGAATAGGGAACTAGAGAGAGAAAATGTGCGTTCAAATTCACCATACCGATGCAGAATTTCACGCTGAATCCGAATCTGGCCTCCGTTTTCCCATCCGATGGTTCGTTTTGGCACTACAGCCCAAAACGTCCAAAATTCTACTTCTGTCGTTTTTCGCCAATGTCCCAAAATCTTAAATGGCGTCTCACATCTAAACGAAGACAGATATGAACAAGCCATTTCTTTCAGTGAATTTGTCTCACTCTTAGCTTTCAAACGAGCTATTGCACGACAAAATCCGTCCACTAGAAGCAAAGTTGGAAGGTCGGTGCCGAGGGGGGGGACGTCAGCGAAAATTTTTTCTCTGCGATTGCGTTCAAATTCACCATACCGATGCAGAATTTCACGCTGAATCCGAATCTGGCCTCCGTTTTCCCATCCGATGGTTCGTTTTGGCGCTACAGCCCAAAACGTCCAAAATTATAACTCTGTCGTTTTTTCGAAAAATGTTGAAAATTTTTTCTCTCCGATTGACTTGAAACTCACCATACAGATGCAGAATTTCACGCTGATTCCAAATCTGAATTCCGTTTTGCTCTCCGATGCTTCGTTTTGAAGCTACAGCCCAAAACGTCCCAAATTCTAACTCTGTCGTTTTTCGCCAATGTCCCAAAATCTTAAATGGCGTCTCACATCTAAACGAAGACAGATATGAACAAGCCATTTCTTTCAGTGAATTTGTCTCACTCTTAGCTTTCAAACGAGCTATTGCACGACAAAATCCGTCCACTAGAAGCAAAGTTGGAAGGTCGGTGCCGAGGGGGGGGACGTCAGCGAAAATTTTTTCTCTGCGATTGCGTTCAAATTCACCATACAGATGCAGAATTTCACGCTGAATCCGAATCTGGCCTCCGTTTTCCCATCCGATGCTTCGTTTTGGCGCTACAGCCCAAAACGTCCAAAATTATAACTCTGTCGTTTTTTCGAAAAATGTTGAAAATTTTTTCTCTCCGATTGACTTGAAACTCACCATACAGATGCAGAATTTCACGCTGATTCCAAATCTGAAATCCGTTTTCCAATCCGATGCTTCGTTTTGAAGCTACAGCCCAAAACGTCCCAAATTCTAACTCTGTCGTTTTTCGCCAATGTCCCAAAATCTTAAATGGCGTCTCACATCTAAACGTAGACAGATAGGAACAAGCCGATTCTTTCAGTGAATTTGTCTCACTCTTAGCTTTCAAACGAGCTATGGCACGACAAAATCCGTCCACTGGAAGCCAAAATCGAAGCGAGCTGTCCAGAGGGGGGGGGGACGTCAGCGAAAATTTTTTCTCTCCGATTGACTTGAAACTCACCATACAGATGCAGAATTTCATGCTGATTCCAAATCTGAAATCCGCTTTCCAATCCGATGGTTCGTTTGGGCGCTACAGCCCAAAACGTCAAAAATTCTAACTCTGTCGTTTTTCGCCAATGTCCCAAAATCTTAAATGGCGTCTCACATCTAAACGAAGACAGATATGAACAAGCCGATTCTTTCAGTGAATTTGTCTCACTCTTACCTTTCAAACGAGCTATTGCACGACAAAATCCGTCCACTAGAAGCAAAGTTGGAAGGTCGGTGCCGAGAGGGAGGGGACGTCAGCGAAAATTTTTTCTCTCCGATTGCGTTCAAATTCACCATACCGATGCAGAATTTCACGCTGAATCCGAATCTGGCCTCCGTTTTCCCATCCGATGGTTCGTTTTGGCGCTACAGCCCAAAACGTCCAAAATTCTAACTCTGTCGTTTTTTCGAAAAATGTTGAAAATTTTTTCTCTCCGATTGACTTGAAACTCACCATACAGATAGAGAATTTCACGCTGATTCCAAATCTGAAATCCGTTTTCCAATCCGATGCTTCGTTTTGAAGCTACAGCCAAAAACGTCCCAAATTCTAACTCTGTCATTTTTCGCCACTGTCCCAAAAAATTTAAATGGCGTCTTTCTTACAACGAAGACAGATATTGATGAAAGCCATTTTTTTCAGTGATTTTTCTCACACTCTACCTTTCAAAAGCAAAGTTGGAAGGTCGGTGCCGAGGGGGGGGACGTCAGCGAAAAATTTTTCTCTCCGATTGCGTTCAAATTCACCTTACCGATGCAGAATTTCACGCTGAATCCGAATCTGGCCTCCGTTTTCACATCCGAGCACTCCTTCCACTCGAAACAGCCCATTTTACAACCCAACATTCAGCAGATTGCACGAAAAACATCACACACTATAGCCTCAAGACAAATCCTGGCGGTCGCCCAAGACCACCACGACACTCTGTCGTTCCAGAGGGGGGGCGCGCCGGTCGAGTGTTCGCCGTTTTATTACTACTCCGGAGCTGAGAAGACGCCGTCTCAATCGTCGATCTCTCTGGTTTCAACAAGATGGCGCAACAGCACATACTGCTACAAAAACAATTAGTGTTCTTCGTGTGCTGTTCCCAAATCGACTCATTTCCAAATCTGGTGACATTGTATGGCCACCTCGCTCGCCTGATTTATCGATTTGTGATTTCTTTCTTTGGGGTTGGCTTAAGTCCTTAGTTTATAAGGACAAACCCCGCACTCTCGATGAATTGAAGAATTCAATAAGGAATCAAATCGCATCAGTCGGTGTCAATATGCTTGAGCGAGTCGAAACTAACTTTCAAGAGCGTCTTCGTTGTTGCGTTAAAGAGAACGGTCATCACATGAGTGATGTTATTTTTCATTCGTAATTTTGATGTTATTTCTGCTTGTCATGATATTTGTATTTTCAAAAAATGAATATTATGTTAAAAGCTTTTGTTTTCAAAACACTTAGGTTTTTTCTCCGATATAATTTCATTAAGTGCATGGAAGAGCTATCTACAATTTTAAGTTAAAAAATCTACTTCTAAAAATATGAAATTGATGTCCAATATGGACAAAAACGTAGATGCTATGATCCAAAGAACATGTATACATAAGTTATTTCTATTTTGTTCCAATATGTGCTGAAATATAGCGTAATTAAAAACACTTGTTTTTTCTGCCGCACCCTGTATTTCAGGTGGACTATTAATGTGGTACTTCTTGGGTGCAAAATATAGATATTTAGGTTAAAGCACTTGATTGTAACCATCAAACAAATGTATAGGCATAAATCTCATTATCGGATCACACCGGATATCGGATCACATAACGGATCATTACCCATCGGCTCTCGGCTCACGCATGTAGTTATCGGATCCCGGCTCATGCCCATGAGCCTATCCGGTGTGAGCCGGTAGGAGCCCTACTTTTACTGGAAATCTATGCTGGGACTTGTAGCCCTAGGCATTTTGTCGGAGTTAATATAGGTTATGCATAGAAATATTTTGGTTTTGAGTGATTGCATGAAAAATTCAATGCCATTTTTATGAAATTTGCTTTTTCATTATATGCGAAAGAAAAACATGGATTTTTGAAATAAAACTGAGTAAATATTATGAAATGAACTTTCACATTCATTAACAGTGACGCTACATTATGAATTTCGGTGCGTAGCAGCACCACGTGCTACATGACAACATACCTAGTATTTATTCCATTTAACAAAGCATTAACCGTGCTGACTTTGTCCTGTAAAATACAAGCTAAAGCTGTGTGCACATAAGATTCGTGGTCACACATTATGCTTACAACAGTTGCCCGCTCCCTCTCATACAGATCAAAGTTGTCTATCAACGATAACAATGATGTGATACTTTTGTAACAATAACAAGCATACAACGCCAAAGTTACTTCATATTCATCGGAAGTTGCGACTTTAAAATGCTGTGCTTCATTTGAAAATATTTCCACATCGAGTTCCAAGCAGAAACCTTCATTCAATATCTTGAGAGCAATGCCACTCTGAGATTTTAAAGACAATAGTAGCATTTTTACCGGATAAGTATTTTCCAATTCCTCGGCATCATCCATCTTTCGAATGTCTTCAAGAATTAGCCTGTAATCTTCTAACTTGAAACAATTCCTTTCTATTGATTTTGCTGTATTTTGTATAAACTTTTGAATAGGTTGCACGTTCATTTCCAAATCCGTCACTGACAAAAGGGATTTATGAAGTAACTTACAATCAGTGTAAATGCGAGCAATCAATGCAACTACATACTGCATCATTGAAGAATTATTCATTTTCTTTTTCAGATCTGAAAGCTGGTATCTGGCATTTATGTATGAAAAAACTTTACTCCAAAATATACCACTGTTCAAACATGTGCCATTGCTCATTCTGGGTCCTTTGTAACAAAAAATTGCATTAAATATCCTGTATTCCTCTCGCAGGATAAAAGAGACAATGCTCCCTTTCGGCAATTTTTTTTCCATTAAAGTTATGCAATAAGAAAGCGTCTCAACAAACTTTTTCAAGTCATCACTGAGATCATCATTTTGTGAAGATTTGCTGTACATTTCATAGAGTTGAGAATACAAGTCAAACACTTTGAAGGTGATACCAGATTGGTCCGAATCCTGATCGACTGCTTTCCATTGAAATTCACCACTTTCCTGACGAATAAGATATCTTCGCACACGACAAAGGTTTACGGACGACGCGAGAAATCGCAGAGATTGAAGCGATAGAGAAGGAGGTGAACAGACGCTGCTGGGCACAGGACTGTAATTTTGATTCCCGATAATGTCCCCCGCCGTGACAACTAAGGCTCCAGGCGACAGATGATCCCACAATCCAATCATATTAGCATGTAAAGTTGAGCGGCAGCAATGTATTAAAACGCGATCATAGCGACTCTCAGAAGCAAAGACAGTCTCTAGTTTATTGGCAAATATAGGTGGAACAGTCCTCATGTCATTGAGGGACTGTACAGACGCTGCGATATCGTTGAATTCTTCTACCCTGTCTTGAATCAAACCGATATTCAAACCATTCGGAGCAACTAAATGCGCCGCGATCATATTCGTATATTCATTTTTTCCACCAAACATCAAAAAATTTTGTCCAGGTTGTAAATCCAATTTAGCCAAAATTAACACACTGTTGATGAAATCTAGTGAAATCAAATCCAACCAATCTCTGCAAGTATTTGCTTTCCAGCTGTAATGAACGATAAGAAATCGCCAAATTGCATTCCATAATCGATCACTGACGACAACATTAGCTTGAATTGCAGCATGTCGAATGAGTGAAAGAATTGCTCGAGCTCGAGTAATAATCTTGCGATTATCAAGCTCGCTAGTATCAAAAGGGTACCAGTCAGATGACATCAATAGGCTTTTTTCCACAATTAACTCCTTAAGATTTACAGCTGTTGTATAAACCCAATTCGTTCCGCTTGAAAGACAAATTGCTGCATATGAATCAGGTCACACGACGCTCTTTCAATAAATGTCAGTCATTAACAGAAGATTTATGCGCAAGTCATCTCAGGTTATTGATTCATTAAGTCGATGTACCTCAAGCATCATTTCAAGTGTCACTGTACTTGAACAATGCCAGTTGCATGGGCTTTGCACAATTACACATGGAAACTTCAATTGACGGAACCTTATAAGTAAAGTGTGCTCTCATTGTTACAATTCTATTTTGCGCTTACATTTCTTCATTTTTAGTGAAAATGTTTAGATAACCTAATTTACTCTCATTCGCGGGTTCATTTAGCTAAAGCATTTTCAAAAGCCCACATCCTCTGACGTTCTCAAGGACAAAATGACCGCACTTTACACAACCTGCCATTGATTCCAATGCTTCAGAAAACTTCAAATTCCTGTCACATTTTAAGTAGGTCTGGAGGTCGCGCATTGTCTTTTAAGTGGATAGAAAATCCATGCTAAGCCTACAGACAGATCAAAATGTAATACTAACATTTGTTGAATAATTTACATCAGAATCTTGAAGGAATCCACAGCAATCCGCAAGCGACGCACGACTATATTTCCTATCTCTGTAGGGCATTAAAAATTTATTTTGGCCCACTTAGTATATAGCAGAGAATTTCATCTCTGATTTTCAATTGTAACATTCTAACTTTTCCCAATGACATTTTCTTTTCCAGATAGTTGTATGGACTACCAGTGAAACGTGGACTGGCTCAACAGTCGTTCGAACATTTGAGGGATTTTTTCAATAGTGATTCTGGTTGGCAAAATGATGTCTGCGGCATTATCATCGATGGCATGTCAATCGAGCAATCTGTTCGGTGGTAACATCACAAATCGAGGATTTTCGGTTTGGTCGACTTTTGGGACAACATAGAGACAGAAAATGTCGATAAAGAAGCTCATGAAGCTTTAGTCATCATTGCTGTAGCACATAATTAGATTGTTTAAGCATGTCACTTTGCTAGAGGTGCGGACTGATTCAAAACGATGGCATATGCAGGAACTTGCTAAGTGGGCCAAAAGAAATTTTCAATGCCTTACTGAGATGGGAAGAGCAGTCGTGCGTCACTTGCGGATAGCTGTGAATTCCTGCAAAATGATCCGATCGCCACGATTCCTTCAGATTCAAAGAAAAGAGTTCGTTGCGCAAAAGTTTTCGCGATAATGCTAGTCCTTGCGATCATTAGTAAAAAATATAGCAAACGCACAAAGAACCGTTCACAAACTTCTCTCTACAACTTGAAATCGTTTGCGTCTCTTTGCTTTTTGTTCCAATGCTTCTTTTCTAGTCAAACAGAAGAGACGACCTGTTTAATTCTGAACCTGCAGGCATTGGTACGGCTTGGAAACAGCCACTGGCCTATTTTTTCACTGCTGGTGCTTCCGCATAAATGCAGGCACAATTGCTACGGCATGTACATGTATTTGACCTTCTTCTTGGCGTTAATGTCATTCCAATGACACTGACACGACGGTATGGTGACAAACGTGAAAACCGTCAATTTGCTTGGATGTAGCACAGCTCCTGGAAACATCCAATGCAGCATCCCACATGAAGCAAATCCAGTTGAGAGAATTTTCTCAATATTTGATGCATGCCATATGCTGAAGAATATACCCAATGCTCTTGCTGTGAAAGGAAGTTTCCGTGTCGGCTCAGACGGTGAAGCTGTTCGTTGGGGTTGTATCGTGAGTCTTCATGGTGTCCAATCAGCTGAAGGTTTGACAGCTGGGAGCAAGCTGTCGAATACTTGCACTCATTGGAACGCCAAAAAATGAAGGTGAAGTTGGCAGTTCAAACATTGAGTTCATCTACTGCGAAGGACGTACGTCTGGGACGAAAGTTGGGGCCAAAGTAACTGGTAAATGGCTGGACTGTCATTCATGCTTACACGTTAAATTTAACGGAGATCCCACCACGATCACCTCTCATCTGTTCAGTTGTTTCCCGTCGATCAAAGAATTTTTTGATCGATTGGATTTCCTCGTTTTTAGACTTGCATTTGCGCTCTCCCGTATTCCCCGCTGGTCTGCAGTTTGCATCCTTCGTTCTCCCTCAAGCCTCTTGTTCTCTGTTACTGTAGCAGATACTTTCAGGTCGAGCCTTCGCATTCCAAATCTCCGAAGCCTGGAAATCTCTTTCAGTTTCAATGTGTGATAGCGATTACCTCTAATCATTCAAACACAGACTGAAACAATACAGATGTGACATTATGCTTTTGATGAGTTATGTCATTTACAGACCTTTTAGTCTCTCTGAGACACATTTTCATCATAAAAGAATTCGTCAATGAATGGAAATTAAAAAACATATACAAACAGTCAAGGTAATTTATGCTTTCATGTTATTCCGTGCATGAAAATATTTTGATTGGTTGATGATTAAGGAAGCCCATTCCCTGGAGTTGCATTGTTCAGGACTTCTTCATTGAGATGATTAGGTGTCATGGCTTCTTAACAAATCAATGACACTGGTATCAGCTCACAAGGTGTTGCAGCTTCAACTCTTTATCTCAACTCTATCACTCCTCTAACCTAGATCGCCTACGTGTTACAAGTTGATGAAAGAAACTGCTGAATTAATAACAGACATGACTGATGGTATTTATCTATTTAGACGAGTTTGGGTGTCCTAAAATTTTGAGAGGAATCCGACCCCGATCTTCTCGAAGTGTTAGGAATCCAATCCGAACTTCGAAATTACTCATGGACTTGATAGTCCCTCCATTTTGATAAACAATTCTTGACTATTTGGAATCAAACTTTATTGTGTTCTATCAATGTGTGTAAGACATATACCTAATATTATCATGAATATATTTTTGTCATTTCAGGTGGATGGAATTACAATCCCACATGTCAAGAGTTCAATTATACATATCGGCAGTTGATTGGACGCGCAGGCGTAATTCCATCACCATAGCAAATGTCATCTCACCTAGGATGGGACTGATTGATGATAGTAGCCATCGAGTTTAGTGGATAACGAAATAATACGAATAAATAACGAATTTCGTTAGGATGGGACTGATTTGATGACCGATAAGGAGCTAACGACGCAGATCGACGAGGACAAAATCCTCGAAGCGATTACTTTCTCTCCTTTCAAAAGGAACGTGCTATATTGGGTTGTGAAGAAAGCCCTCCGCACCCTGCTGCCAGTGCACAGATGCTATCGTAACCACAACATGCACTGTTGATAACGACTTTTTGCTCATTAGGATATTAGTCCGGGAGCTAGCGTGAAGTTGTGCAGGGAACGAGGTAATACATAAAACTTTCACATAGCATAGTACACCTCTAACCTACTGCAAAACTTCGCGTCTGCCGGATCAGATCATTTGCTTTTCAGAAATAGAGATGATAACAAAATCCTATGTATTTCCAATGGTAAAATTGTGACATTAAAGGTGTTGACTCCATTTTTTCGAATTTTTGCTCATAAAAGTTACACAAATTGGTATTTTGTTGAACTGGTTATTATAGAAATCATCTACAGATCATGATCTTTCAAATGAGTTATCATTCAGTGACAGAGGATGAAGTAAAGTGTACAAACAGACACTTTTCGTTAAAGTATATCAACAATTTTCCTGAAATTTCGATGTTAAAATTTGCAGTTACACCAACGAAAAGTGTCTGTTTGTACACTTTACTTCATCCTCTGTCACTGAATGATAACTCATTTGAAAGATCATGATCTGTAAATGATTTCTATAATAACCAGTTCAGCAAAATACCAATTTGTGTAACTTTTATGAGCAAAAATTCGAAAAAATGGAGTCAACACCTTAAATGTCACAATTTTACCACTGGAAATACATAGGATTGTGTTATCATCTCTATTTCTGAAAAGCAAATGATCTGATCCGGCAGACGCGAAGTTTTGCAGTAGGTTAGAGGTGTACTATGCTATGTGAAAGTTTTATGTATTACCTCGTTCCCTGCACAACTTCACGCTAGCTCCCGGACTATATGACGATGGGTGGGCTGTATCCCAGTGAAGGGGTGAAGAAGTCAATTTTCCTTTCTGAGAAGGTACCGAAACAAGAAGCTCGTCACCGCAGTCTAAGCAACTCGTCTGTTCTTGGGAACATCGGTGACCTCTGCCAAGTACTATTCCTTGCGTGCTTTGGAGCAATCATCTTATTTCATTCATGTTCTTGTAAGTCAGTTTATTTTTTGATCTACGGCAGCACCCTGTATTTGGTGATTTATCCCCCACTATTGTGAATAAACTTGAGGGAGTTATCAGACGCGCTCATCGTATAATTTCCCACGATGGTGTTCGCGTTCAATCATGCCCCCACTACGTGAACGACGCAATTATCTTATTTGTAACTTTCTTCGCAAATGTGAGCTCCGTGACCATCCTCTGAACCGGTTTATCACCCCTCGTCTACCAAACTCGGGTCACTTTCGTCTTCCGTATTGATCGACACAAAGACATTCCCGAACATTATTATTGCGACGAAACTCTTGTGACCAAGATGTCACAAATAACTTATGTCATTAAAGAGCTAAACCCTTAATCATACTGAATAGAGGGAGAGGCTTTTAATCATTAAATAAAAAATTAAATTTATAATTTATTAATGGCAGCTAATACAAAATAAAATGAAGATCTGCCAACGGTTCCGACCACGGCTTAATAAAGATTTAGAAGAAGAAGAAGAAACCTTAGACTGATGCACAGAATGAATTTGTGTCCGCGCGAGGCCCAATTTGCGATAACAATTCAATTTTTTGGTGGTGATCACCTTCGGACTTCCGCCTCTTTATCCACCCCACGGACAGAGGATTGGAGCCAATGGGATTAATTGTGGCACTATCTTTTCTCACTGTAAATAAAACATGCAGCAGCTATTATCAAATAGGATTTGCTGCTGGTTTTCAAACTTTCGAGGTCGGTCGGCTCTGTTTGTATCTTTTTAGAAAACTGCGGTTTACCTGTATGTAATTAGCAGTTGTTTTGGCATACGTTATGATATATTTTATGTGTTAATATTGCTCTGTAAATGTCTAGTGATATGTGTACTGTACGTGTATTTATGCAATGCATGTATATTGAAATTAAACAAGAAATGCGCGTATAGCGGATGTTTGCATTTATTTATTGTATTCTATAAAAAGTTAAGTGCACATCATGCAGATGGATTAGATCTATGCGAATTCACTACTGACCTACAGTGTACACAAGGATTGTGGAGTGCCAGTTCATTTCGGCTGGATGTCCTCAGACAATAACTTAAGCACTCATTGGAGCACTTGTGGAGCCGTATCGATGATGGGGGTGACGCTGCACTTGTTCGGCCTGGCCTTGCCTTAGGACAAAAAATAATAGACTGCAGACTAGTCATAGACTGTCAGTTTTCTTAAAGTAGTAAAACATTTCATTTGAATACTTAAAATCAAAGTCTGGAATAGAAAAACATTCCACAGAGCGATGGTAGATCTGCTAGATTCTACTGCAAAAATCACCACTATAAACAAGAACTCGAATTCTACAGGTGTTCTTGTGAATTAAAATTCCAGCATACCTGGACATTCTAAACATTTCTTTCATTAGAAGTGAATACAAAAGAATTGAAAATCGTTGCTTATGAAACAACAAAGATATATATTTTTTCAAGTGTTTCATCGCATAATCCAACTAAATGGTTCAGAAATCTTAAAAAGACAACGAAGTAAATGAAATATGAAAAGAAGAACATATCTAAATTCAAAATTCTCTTAAGATTTTGACGAAATTGATCGTAAAACAAAACGATTGTTTAAATTAGAGGATCTTGATGCTCGACTTTAGTGAGGAAGGCAATCTCCATAAAAAAGGACAAATCGAAAATTCAGAAGAGCGCTGTGAGCTGCGATTTTCTTTACCTTAATGTAGCCTATTCGCTGCCAGTGAAAGAGATTTATTAAAATATCCAGATATGCTGGAATTGTAATTCACAGGGCTTCTTTTAGAATTCGAATACCGTTCGCCATTAGTTGTGATTTTTACGGTAAAATCTAACAGGCTTCGTTCATTCTCGATCTCTGATATGAAGCACTATTTCAAACTACACTTTTTTGCTTTCACAGATAGGCCTATGTAGCTTGCAAACACTTTACACCTTGGGTGGACCTCTGGATCATGTCTTGTCTAGTCGACATGGCGTTTGATATTTTCGACAACACGGAACAGAGATCACAGAGGCCCACTTGTTTCATTTTCAGATAATTCTATGGTTCCCATCGATGTGCTAATTAGTGCAAGAATATAATTTTGCATTCATTTTTATAAACACCATTACGTAGAAACAGAAGTACGAATATGTGAGAATTTGTGAACCATTATGTAGAAAATGCAGGCCTGCAATAACCTGTTATACCGAAATTTTCATAATCTGAACTGGCAGTCATTTCGTATGTACGGATACATTTTCCGGTGCAATACTTTCGGTAGTTTGCAGTTATGTTCAATTTCTTCATTTCAGCAATGGGTTCCGTGAAATTTCCGACCGTGTCGCCAAATGTGAGCAAGATTGTGATAAGATGTAAATTGAACTCCTTACAAAAGTTAAGTGGTAACTGTTGTAGCAAAATCTCTAACATTTCCTTTTAAGCCTGCCGATTTGAATAGCCGATATTTTGATTTTTCGGCAATTGGCACCGGTAGGTAAGGTTGAACTAACTGAACTAATTTTCCGGATTGCTGCATCTGGATGCATTATTTTGGGCATGCATCTGGCCTATGCATTCCAGAATGCATCTTTCAAAGCTTTCCGGAAAGAATCTGGATGCATTATTTTGGGCAAGCATCTAGCATACAGATGCATCCTAGAATGCATCCGGATGATTATTTTCGGCATGCATGGATGCATCCAAGAATGCATCTTCGGATGCGTCCCCCTCCAATGCATGTCGCTCAATGCATCTGAGATGCAAAGCGTCTTGCTACGGGTAACGCTTCATAATATTAAATATCTTAGCAGCTCATCAATAATTTAATCCACCTTGTATATGCATAGTTTTGATTTTATCAAATGAACTCGAATGAGACCCAGCATCATATGTGAAATATGCAAATTTTTGCACTCTTGGAGAAATTTTGGATTTGACTGATCGTGATAGCAAAACAGAAGGAATACTAGCATTTTACAAATCCTCCGTGTCATGTCAACCTGCTGCTAAATTAGCAGCAATTTAGCATTCCATTGCTTTTGAATTATTATCTGATGTAATTTATGTATAACTTAATGATGTGATTTATTCAGCCGCTATTGACCAATTTCGAGTAATTTCAACTAAAGAACGCAGTCATCTTCAGGGTATAAAATGATAACTGAACAGAGCATGCCTTGATGGAATTTTAGGCATTGTGAATGAAGAATATGCATAAAGGTATATTTCTAAATGCTTTCAATTTTAAAATGCTTCAATTAATTTGTATTTTTTGTTACTTAACAAATGTAATCACATTTGTAAATTAATTTCTGTTTTCCTCACGAAGCTATCTTCAGGGAACATAAATGTTAGATCATGTTCAATTAATTATATAAGTCAGACAAATAGTTCGGAAACCAGAAGCTTCTGCAGGGAACGGGGCCGAAAATGAAGTTTTCACAATTATGTAGGCTACACCCGATGCCTACCATGAATCAGCGCGTCTGCCGAGCTCTAGTTAGGTCCTCTTGTCAGACAGGATCAAAGAAAAACGAATGTTAATTCAATCTTTATGCAGATTTAAGTTTTTGGTAAAAATGCGATTTTCTCTGTTTACTCTTAACAACTGAAAACCATAGAGCCATAATTTTTGACATGAACATGATATGAAATGACCAGAAGACATATCATGCCGAAAATTATAGCTCTAGACAATACTTTCAATTGATAAGAAAAAACATATAAAATTTCATTTTGCCCGAAAAACTTCAATGTGCGTACTTTTCTTATTGTATATTATTATTTATATCTATAAACTTTATTAAACTACATCTTTATTTACTGAGTTAAAAGCTAAAAACCGTGAAACGCACTAAATAAGGATACTAAGTTTGCGACCGATATCCCTGAAAATAACTACTTGAACTCTTATATAAGATCTCACCATGGGTTAATAGTAAAATTAATTTTTGCCATTATCAAAATGAAATCGTGTCAAGTTGTATCCGTCCTGTACTAAAGATAGTTGGGTCTCCAGTTATGTAAAGAGAACCTTCACTGTCAACACCTTTGACAGCATCGATAAAAGAAGTACAGTTCTAACTCTCTTGGCATCGAAGCTGGAAACAAAACCAAATCTCGTCTCAAGTGTAATGGTCGCTCTGATAAAGATTTCGTTATCAACAAATGCTCGCGTAAATCAAAAACTATATTAATGAAAATAGAGTTGTTCTAAATATTGAGTTTATTAGTGATAGTTTTTCTCGCAAAATTAATTATCGTATTCGTAAACATAAACTTGACATTAAATTCGCAAATTAAAGTAACATAAAATTAGGTTACTTATTTCGAAACAAGAATAATAATAATAAACACGCTAACTAATTGTTTTCTTAATAATAAACTTCTTAATCATAATAATTGCAATATTAGTTTTGTTGTATATCCGCTTACTTGTAGTTCAAATAGTTACATAGATGATCTTCACGCCCTTTTCGTTTGAGATTTGATGAACATATCGCGAAGTAGCCACCCCAGTGGGTGGTTCAATTTGCCCCACGCATGGGGCACATTGAACCACTTTGGTAGAAATTTTAAAATTAAAATTGTGAGGAGATTAAATGTCGCAAAAACGTCCAACAACTCAGAGATTACTAAGGATATCCTCAACCTTTCATCCGAGTTTGATTTTGGTTCATTTGATTTAGTATATTCAAACCGTTGAGAAAAGATCGAAAACATGTTCTATGTGCCCCACCTGCCCCTATCAAGAATGGAGATGCAGCAAGTCCCCTGACTGATTTCATGACTGCACACACTGTTGTGCTGTCCTGTATGAAAGTTCCAGCGAACAGCATGAATTGCGCTTTCCGCTATCGTACAATGAAATATCTATCAGTCCTGATTCTGCATAGATTGTGGACTATTCGTGAAAATTTAGGAGTTGCATATCCCGGTACTCTAGATATCCAACAATGGTTAGAAATAGAAGGTTGGAAGAAGCTCTTATTATTCCCTTTTCAAAAGGAATTACTCTAATTCACGGTCGTTCGGAGAAAGCGAAATTAGACAGATAAACGTACAGCTAGTCGGCTACTGAAAGCAATGCAACAATGTGTTCTCAGGGTTTTCAACTTACAAAAGAATTTTTTTCCTTTAATTTGCTTTCTCGTGGCGTTAGAATCCTAGCAACATTTTTTGTCCGGGAGCTAGCGTGAAGTTGTGCAGGGAACGAGGTAGTACACAAAACTTTCACATAGCATAGTACATTTCTAACCTACTGCAAAACTTCGCGTCTGCCGGATCAGATCATTTGCTTTTCAGAAATAGAGATGATAACAAAATCCTATGTATTTCCAATGGTAAAATTGTGACATTTAAGGTGTTGACTCCATTTTTTCGAATTTTTGCTCATAAAAGTTACACAAATTGGTATTTTGTTGAACTGGTTATTATAGAAATCATTTACAGATCATGATCTTTCAAATGAGTTATCATTCAGTGACAGAGGATGAAGTAAAGTGTACAAACAGACACTTTTCGTTGGTGTAACTGCAAATTTTAACATCGAAATTTCAGGAAAATTGTTGATATACTTTAACGAAAAGTGTCTGTTTGTACACTTTACTTCATCCTCTGTCACTGAATGATAACTCATTTGAAAGATCATGATCTGTAAATGATTTCTATAATAGCCAGTTCAACAAAATACCAATTTGTGTAACTTTTATGAGCAAAAATTCGAAAAAATGGAGTCAACACCTTAAATGTCACAATTTTACCATTGGAAATACATAGGATTCTGTTATCCTCTCTATTTCTGAAAAGCAAATGATCTGATCCGGCAGACGCGAAGTTTTGCAGTAGGTTAGAGGTGTACTATGCTATGTGAAAGTTTTGCGTACTACCTCGTTCCCTGCACAACTTCACGCTGGCTCCTGGACTATTTATGCACTGGCAGCAAGGAATGTGCAGCAGATTAATTCACCGATTAGAATCGGGCTGTTTTAATGTAGGATTGTATGCACGCATCTACTACATTAACATGCGTTTTTCTTTTTGTCAGGATGTTCTGTGAATTTCCATTTAATTCTATCTGCATCTTGAATCACTCAGAAAATACAAGTGATGGAGACAGATGAGCTGCCGTATGTAGACATGTATTGATATCAACTTACCACACGTTGCCGGAAATCTAGTCCTGATATCTGGTATGAGGAATTGTGTATATTCCTTTTTGCAAAGAGGTTGCCTTTTTGTATTTCAATCTGTACCACTTGCAAAGAAGCAGAATGCACTGACGCTCTTCGAGCGCAGCAGGAGTCCTTTGTTGCAAATCGCAGCAGTGTTCAAGTCATATATCATGCGAATTGGAGTCTATGGTGGATGAGATTCTCTAATATTGGTCCAATCAGAGCTATTGTCGGCATAGAGGAGAACAATGCCGACACTTTCCGATCCTCTAATCATCATGTCGGCACCTTCACTTCGCCGATTGGTGCCGACAACTCCTGTGTCGGCACTCACTCGGTGCGCCGACACAGTTGACAGCCGACACTGCACGACTGTTTGACGAGGCATCGCCGACGATTTTTTTTCACCGGGAAATTGACAAAAATGTAGCTTTTTAAAAACTGCTCAAATAATTTTTTGGACCGCAGGAACGAAGTCTCCTCAATAAACTGATTATATTCATATAAAGATTTACACCGTATACAGACACTTCTTTGAGTCGACATTCTACTTACATACATTTACTCTATGTATTGAAACTCTTGACATTCCAAAATTGTTCCATATCATGATATGGATAGAAGAAGTTGCATAATTGCACTTTCAGGGATCAATATCTCAAAAATTGACATCGTCATGCCAGGAGGTAGAGCTAGATCCGAAAATCTGTCAAAATATTGTGCTATTTGTCTTCTTTTGAAAAAGTTAAATAAATATGTGGTTGAAGGCAAATATGTTTGTACGCATAATTTTAATGTTCCATCAACTTTCTCAATAAATCAAAATAACATGTATTTCGATTTTTATTTATGGGCAAATTCTCTATTCAGTAATTTGTAGGCGTCATTTCTATCTGTTGCTTGTCTGTAGTGAGCTTATCAGCAATTATTTACAAAGTTAGAATCAGTGGGGATGAATTTAGAATGAAAGCGGACTCTATAGAGCTTAAAAAAGTGTTAGTGCATAGGTGTGATTCAAATAAACCAATCATAATTTCTGATTTCTTTACTGTATTTCTGTTCTCATAACTCCAGAAGGTAGAACTTCTGATGTGTACAAAAGCAGAAGTTGACATGTATCCACATCGGAGTTTTTGCTCTGATTACTTAGCTAATTTGCTTGATTTAGAAGTATTTAGCTTTATCGACTCATGAATCGAACACGTGGGCTGTACCTAGTGAATTCAATCTCGAGCTCAGAATTTTCAAAATATCGAGATCTCGAATTCGATGTTGCAAGCAGACCTACATCAGACATATGTGAATTGCGCACAAAAGGTTGTTAAATGCATGCATTTGGCGACTGCTGTATTGTCGTGTTTTTGTACTGCCTAATTGCGATCACGCAGTCCTATTTGCAAATAAAATTGCTGATACAAAGCAAATATGGACTACCTTTTGCAATCACTAATGAGAGTCAATACATATATTGATATAAATTTCTTCTGCCGAAGACACATGGACTTTTAAGCTAGCTTAATAAGGGTTATCGAAGTGTTAAATCTGTTTGTATAGCTGCTCAGTCATCATATCCCTTTCCTGTTGAAATTATGCACTATGTGAATGGTGCTACACTTTGGTTTTGCAATTGAAACTCAACTACAGCGTTGCTACTGCTGCGCGGATGAGGGGGTTGAGCTGCGCGTGCGCGGAGATTTTGTAAAATATGTTCTGCGCGGATTGAGGCTCGAGGCGTAACGCTGCAACTAGGATGACCATATGAAAGTGCTCGTGCCACACGATGGACTGTAGAATGAGTTAAATACAATTCGTGACGAGGACTCAAGAAGTCTCATGTCTGACAGTAGCCGATTTGATTTCGTATTCCCGCCTTTATTCAGCATTGCTGAAGTACTTAATTTGCGATGAATCAGGATGAACGTAAATATGATACGAATGATGTTTCCCATAAATTTATGCTTGTCATCTCAAGTGAAAATGATCTTGCTAATCTAAGTTCAGATGCCCTGTCCTGCCAGATCAATCAGAAACTTAGGAGATGAATTAAATAGCCGGATTATTCTATTGACAAAAGCTTGGTGGAATAAAAAGGTGGGTAGAATCCACCACTTTAACTGATGCTAAGAACAGCCTAAATGAAGTAGTTGACTGGATGAAGTTAAACTGGTACTCTCATTGAAGTAGGCCTATATCTTATCTCACCTGCACGGATACAAGAAAGCAATACCGTTGCCGGTTAAGGCTAATGCCGATATGCAAGCAAACACAAATGATGGATGTGGATTATTTTGGCCTTGTCTAAGCTTAAAAAGTTATGAGAAATCGAAATTCGTCTTAGAAAAATGTAAAAAAACTACTTCACTAGGACAATAATAAATGTTCACGATAACAAGCTTTATATTGTATACACTCTGGCAAAAGTTTATGTTGCGCGTAGTTTGCCATTTGAAACTATAGCCTAATTTTTTTCCTTCGTTGATTAATTGTAACTTATATAGTCTATAATCCTTTAACAGAAAACTCTCTTAGTGCACAAAAAATGTATATAGTCTGAGTAAGTCAGCTCCATAAAGAACCTCTTACGAGACGGAAGCAGTTTTGACGGGACGGTCCCGGTTTGGGGCTTAATTATGGCGTCCCGTTGTTTTGCTCTTCTCGCGTTTTGATTTTCCTAAATGAATTTAATGGCTATATTTAGCCTATATGTAAATTGAGTAAAGGGGAATCATTTTTAAAGAACCATAGGTGCTAAAACTCGATGTGGACAGAATCGTGATTGGGGAAAGCATTTTTTTAAACAAAAGTCATACATTTAATAAAGACGACATAATGAGAGAAAATAAGCGCTATTTGATTAAGGAAGACGTAGGACGTTTAGAAGTTTCATAAATCTTGTTGATAAAGAGAAGGAGCTAGATGAGTGACTAGCGTCTATTCATTTTCATTAGTTTCGATATTTAATTTTCCCTCGAAGACCATGAAAAGGGTAGTATGTGAACTGCTAGTTATGATTTTGAATTTCATAATTTCAAAGCTGTTCATGTTTACTTTTCATATTACCAAGACGACCTTGATTGTACTTAAGCTTTGTTTTCAGATAGTTTTAAGTACTGTCAATTGCTAAGTATTTTCGTAATTCAATGATACAAAATTGCAGTTAAAAACAGTTGAGCAAGAATAATCGATTGTGTCTGCATGTGGCTCACCACATTTATTTTTGAAAAAGTGCTTGAGAGTGATGTGCACTATAAAAAGTGCTCGCATATGCGTGCCGTTTTGCAGTACTGTAGTTGCAAAAAGGGTAATCAGTAATTTGAATTAAATCAATCTTAAAAAGAAAATTCTATTTTATTGATTTGAGTATAGAAAAAAATGAAAATTTGTGCTCAAGATTGAAAACGTTTAAATGCCAGCTGCTATGTGGTAGCCACTGAGTTATATTAATCATAATTACAAAAAACTTTTGTGGAAAGTTCAAAATAGGAAAACTATTTTTGTCGGTATAGGCGGGAGCCAATTCTGTGTATTATAACTCACATGATGGAGTAGACAGAAGTATTCACGAAAGAATGAGTATTTGCCTACAGCGTGCTAACGCCCTTGCTTTGCTTCTCCATATGGGGCAATGCACCTGATATGCCTTTGTCTCACAAATCGACTTTGACACTCATGAAACTGTCACTACAGGAAGCCATTCAATTCCTAATCCTGGATTTTTCCCGGAAAGATGGCAACACTATGCCCTTAAATTCAACAAGTAGTCGATTGTAGCCCATATAAGTATATAAGTATAATGTGATGAGATGTACGGTATAAGATAATATGGTATCTCTGATCAGCAGGTATGCTTGGCGTGTCTCTGCTTCTGCGCACTCTGCTCAATCAGTCAGTATTTCGCCTGCAGCCACATTTTCATATCGGCTCGCACTGCCTTTTGAACTTAATTGCACTCGCTCCTGTATACTTTCATTTTCACTTCAGGCTGTAGTCTGCTATGCCTTGCTTTTCATCCTTCGACATTGCTTTTTATTTTTTTTTTGCTAAATGAGTGTTCTCTGAGTGATTCCTTTCTGTCGGTAGACTCTCAGTCATTGCCGAACACAGGCCAGCTGTTCTTTCTTCCCACTTTTTTCTTATCACAAGTTAATGAAGCCAAATTTTCGGGTGAATTGGGGTAAATTGGTGCTATCAATGTGTCTGAAATTTTTTCATGAGTCTGGAAATTATCATCCGAAAATGCGCGGGTACCCTGTATTTACTTCGTATGGGTTTTCCTTCCTTGATATCTGTTGCACAGTCATGATTGTTGTTGTTTATATAACAAGTCTTGAGCTGGTATAAATATTCATGTACGTCTCGCATATAATCTTTGAACCGGAATCAAACCAATACCTTCGGATGGAGTGTTCCTCCAATGGAGAAATAGCTAAATTTGTGATCAGCTTCTCTTCAATAATAATTTTTGTGTTTTTACAGTATTTTCCGCTATGCCATTTGATTGACATTGTGGACTTGATGTAACTAGTGCAAATTTCCAATTTCTTGAAAATTCTTCAATTCTCAGCTTGAAAACTGTGTACCATTGTCACTAATAAATTGTTCATGTATTCCATGTCGTGCAAACATGCACTTCAGTTGCGTAATTACACTTTGACTTGTTGCTTGTCTTGAAAGTGGTGCATAATCAAAAAAATTAGAATAATGGTCAGCCACTATGACATAATTTGTCTTTGATAAAGTTCAAAAGTGTCAGCACTCAAAGTCACCCATGCATCACGATTTAATTCAGGATCTTGTTTATCTTTCAAGTAGGCTCGATTCAATGTATCGGCAATATACAACAGACTTCCTTTTTTATATTGGACTTTCAGATCATATTTTTGTAGAAATAAGAGCATCCGCTGCAATCTTTTAGGCGATTTTAATGTCTTTCCTAAAGATTGTTTCCAATTGTTTTTGATCAGATTCAATTAGTATATTTGACTTACCATAAAGATACTGGTTGAATTTAGAGCAAGAATGAGCTAGACATTATTATGATTATTATGAGTCAGACATTATTAGCGATCGCTAGACATTATTTTTCTATGTGTGCGCATCGTTGCGCTGTTGGCGTCAAAGCTCTAGACGTGAAAGAAATCGGTCTTTCATTCTGCAGCAATACTCCGCCAAGACCTTTCTCACTAGCATCACATGGTATAGTGACATTACCATTTGGATAAAAAAAGCTAGAACCGGAGTATTTGTGACCATTGCTTTTAATTTGTTGAAAGTATCCTTGTGTGCGTCAGTCCAGTTCCAAATTGCATTTTTTGCTTGTAATCGTCTTAATGGTTCCATAACATTTGATAATTGTGGAGGAAATCTTTCCTAATACTGACACATTCCGTTGAATCGCAAGAGATCTTTAGCATTGCCTGGATTTGGCATATTATTTACTGCTTCAACTTTTCTTGGATCAACCTTAGCACCATCTGGTGCAAGAATGTGTCTTATAAAAGGAAAAGTTTCTTTTCTCTGGCACGTAGCAAAAATTTCCGTATATTTTGGTCATGATTCTTGAGTGCGTCTTCCTTGCTGTCTCCATATCCACATATTAGAAAATCGTCTGCAATGACTTCAACTCCTATCAATCCTATCAATTCGTTTATCGTACGTTGCCAAATTATCAGAGCAGAATTAATACTGAAAGGCATTCTCTTCCAACAATGCCTTCCAAAAGGAGTGTTGAACGTTGAAGGTTAATATCTGAGTTAAAATTCTGCCAAAGAAAATATTTTTCTCCTAATGCATATAAGCACAAATGCTATTTTTTTTATAATTGTGGCCTACTCATGAGGAATGAGCAGATTGAAGACATCATATTCTAAGAGTAATTGTAATGTTTTGTTTATGAAGACCAAAATTTCAATAAGAGCTGAGAAGTTCATTAACGAAGTCAGTATCTGGCATTTTCACTTTTAACTAAAGTCTCAGCTTTGAACTCGGTAGTTCATGCTTTCTTACAGACACCTAATTTTTCTCCGATATTGCTGCCCTGCCGGCTTCAGCTATAATCCAAAGGATCATGATCAACGGTCGCTGAATTGCATTGTTTCAATATATGTCTTTTCAAATCATTCCACAAGTGCTCAATTAAATTGAGATCAGGGCTTTGTGCTAGCCAGGCTATTATTCGTCTTATGACTTTCATTTAAACATAATTACAGGTCGAAGCAGGTGTGTGGCATGGAGCGCCATCGCAGTGCAAAATGTCACTGGTCATCAGGCGGGGAATTTCTGCACTGAATTTTTTTCTGGAACTCTGGAGAATTGCTGCATTCCGGTTCCGTTGCATCCAATTGCATCGCACAAGTTGACGCACTCAGAACGAATTGATCCAAACCATACAAGACCAAGAGAACTTAACGCTTTTTTAGGCATCGAAGGCCTGAATCTTTCACCTAATCACATCCGAGTAACAAAGTCCCTCTGACGTGTATGCAGATGTAAATTCATCAGAAAAAGCGACCTGATTCCATTTTTCTTCAGTAAATTCATGTTTCCTTCTACGCCCAAGGCGTTCTTTGATTCTCTTGCTTGTAATTTCACCATTGCTTGATCGAAATCAAAAATAAGATCTCTCCCTTTTTATGTCACGAGGTTTTATTGTAAATAAAATAAAGTGACCCGACGCGTTTCGTCTTAAAGACTGTCTCAAGGGTACACTGACACGGCTACATGATGCGGGTTATATACTCAGGTCTTGGATTTGATATCTCCTCACACTAGCTCATGACGTCTATTCATTAAATTTGGCATTTTCGACGCAATCCAGCGAGATTCAGCCGTCCTAGTAGATATCGCCGATTTCTGTTTATCCAAAATGCTGCAGTTGAAATAATTAATGTCCATCATTTCAGCGGTATGGTGTTTTAGATGATGATCACTCAGGGCACTTTTCTTGTCTCTATTTCTGACACTACGTTCGTGTTCATTATACCGTGATCGAAAAGGTCGACTACTTTGACCAATGTACTTTATTTGACAGATTTTGCACGAAAATTCGTAAACTAAATATTTGTCGTTACAGTTATATTTAGGACCGATCTGTTTACAAATGTCACATTGACAAAAGTCTTTATTATCTATTTTAGATTTTATTGTGTTCTGTAGTCTCTTGCCTGGTCTGGCTGTAATTCTCATGGGCAGACCATATTTACGTTTAAGTTTATTCATTTTTCTATTACAGCTATCGCTGACAAAGTCTAAAGATAAGTTTATCCAATTAGGAGGCTTATCCAATGGTTTTATTTTTCTGTTATTTTGATATGGTTTAAAGCCATTTTCCGAGAGTCTTTTATTCATAATATCTAAAGCAGCAACTTCTTCATTCGGATTTGAACAGCGTTCTGAAACATATCTACGACTGTTGCTAACAAAATTGTCTTTAATATGGTGTGGGAGCCAACTATCTTTCCTAAGGCAAAAGCCAGAATGGTTGGGCTTAACTGTATTTGATTATTTTCAATATAAATAGTCATGTCTAAAAAGTTCAGACCGCTATCTTTTGGTACTTCAATGGTAAATTGAATATTTTTGTTAATTGAATTAAATGTACTAAGAATATTCGAAAAGATGGCTTCATTATCTCTGGGGAGCGGACCCAAGATGATGTCATCAATGTATCTTTTAAAGATTTTCGGTTGAATTTTATACTTATTTCATAAAATTTTCATTGCTTTTGCTTCTATATAATTCATAAAAATTATCGCAAAAGGTGGTGAAAAATGTTTGCCCATGGGGCAGCCCTTTACTTGCAAGTAAATTTTATTGCTATACGATATCTCATAATTATATGATATGAATTTCAGCATATCAACTAAATCACTCACAGTAAATCCATAATTTTCTATTTGATCCCAGTGAGAATAAGCAAATTCTTCTATAGCCTTTAACCCTTCATCTATCGGGATGCTAGAGTATAGGTTTTTTACGTCTAATGAGATGAAAATCTGATCGTCGTCTTTTATTTCGCTAAGTTGTGACTCTAACGTTTTAATAAGTGATTTTGAGCTATCTAAGTGAGCTGGCACTTTTTTTAACCAATTGGTTTAAAATTACGCTCGTAAGCCAATCAATTTTTTGAGTTGCCGTGTTGATTACTGAAGCTATCGGTCGTAAGGGAAAAGCGCTGTTAACTTTATCTTTATGATCTTTTATTGAGACCCGAAATTTAGCTGGACTGCTTCCGGAAGTTAATAATTTTTCATAATCTATCGCTTGCTTGCCATGACACTTACAACGTATCAAGCTGTTCGCCTGGTTTTCAATAGCTTTATTTTTTGATTTGATTCTTAACTTGTAGGTAGAAGCATCTTGTAGAAGGTTTTCCGTCCTCTGTATTATGCTGTCTTTATCAGTGATAACGATTCTATTGTATTTGTCGGACTGAACAGTGATCAAATTATGACTCTTCAAGAAGCTGTTCGTTTTCTTAACCCTGTATTTGGCACATTATGTTAGTGATCAGAAAAATTATTTTTTGACTTTAACTTGTTAAACATTGTCTATTTGAAGATAAAGTACGATTTGTTTTGCAATATCTGTTTTCTGATAGATTTTATAATTTGTTGCATATATGCAACATTGCCAAATAGAGGTACAAAAACGAAGATTTGTCTTATTTTGATAAATTGCTTTTAGATGTCATCTTTTGATAATTTATAGCATTATTGAATGCAAAACGTCCTAATTTCTAAAGAAATATTGATTATTTGCGTTACCAGTTGTTGATACGTATATATATATAGGCCTATATTTGGCCCTAATAAACTGTTAACTAAAAATCCAAATTATGCCCAATCAAAAAGTTGTGATTCATACTAGCATCATTTATTATCAAAAACGTCAGTTTGGATTTCTGGGAAGATTTAGCAGTGAAAGTCCTTGAAACAGTTCCTGTCTTTGTTCAAACATAGGCATATACCACATTTGGAACAGTAAATGTAGCTGTAACCGGACACGCATTGGCGGCAACGGTTTCTTTTGTCTCTCACTTCCGGCCAATGACTACGTTGATCCCGCCGTACTTCCGGAATAGGTTTAGCAATTGCTGGTTTCTTGCCACAAATAGGAGGTGGAGACAAGCTTCGTTTGATAGGGCGACCAACAGGACGATGGAGATCCACATCTTTCAAGCACAGCGATTGGGCCACCTGGAGAATAAACTTTCTAAGGCCGAACATTTCCTTCTTTGGCAGCTGCCTTTGGTCACAGTGACGGCGATATAATAGCCACCCATTTATCTTCGCTATATCGACGCAATGGAATATTAGCTTCAAATACCATCTTTTCTTAGGATTCATTTTCGTACGATACAAGGAAATCAGCATATCAGCTAGATCAACCCCTCCCATTGAGGAGTTATAATCAACTATCATGTCAGGACATGTGACGTCAACAAAGGCCTTGGTTTTCCCATCCCAACGACGAACGGTTTGTTTTGCATCGATTCCAGAGAAAGTTGAGCCGACCACAACACATTTGTTGTCATACCATTTCATGAGATGAATTCCACTGTTGAGATCCGTCTTGTAATCAAACGTACCTCTCCCTTGAGCTTTCAACTCTTTTTCTGAAGACAAAGGACAGCTCGCAATTCGATTTGTCCTGAAGGTCGCGGTTGCCAGTATTCCTTCTTCCTTCAGCCGACTCATGAGACCTAACGTGGAGAACCAATTATCAAATAGTATTCGATATCCTTTGTGTCTTGGAACTTCTTTCAACAATTTCATCACGATATCTTCTACTCCGCATTTATCCGTTCCAACACTATTCTTTCCAACATAGAGGAAGAAGTCGTAGATCATCCCTGATTTTCCGGCGCGGACGAAATTCTTGAATCCCCACTTGTGTATTTTCTTTGGCAGATGCTGCAGAATTCCACTTCTCTTCGTCTTAGCAGGAATCATTTGTTCATCTAGAGATTGACATTGCTCCTGTTCCTGGTTAATACAACTCTGACGCACAGCTTGAATAATTGGTTCGACTTTGAATAATTTACCTGAATTTTCATTCTTGGTGGTATTATCGACAACATGCAAATATCGACGAAGAGTTTGATACCGTTTTAGGGCCATGACATCAGCGATGGGACCATACCTAGTTTCGGAAGACCAATACATAGTATAACAAGGTTGGATTATGATTGACATGAGCATATTGATGCCGATGAATTGCTGCATCTCCTTGAAATTTGTTGCTATGCTCTTCCCGGCTTCCTGCATGCTGTACAAGTTTGTCTGCTCAACTAGCATAGTGATTATAGAATCCGGCCAGAAAATCTTGAAATACTCTGCAGGTGATGGACTTTCTTCTGGAGGAGAAGAGAAGGAATTTCCTTGGAATTCGATATTTCCCGGCATTGGTTCTCGTTTGCGCCATTTGAAAATCGGTCGCCCTCTTTCTTCATCTTCACTTTCATCATGAATGTCGTCCATACCATCGTTCCTGAAAAAAAGGCATATTTTTGAGTTCATATCACATAACGAAGTTCAATTTTGATTTAAAACATCATATTCATATACAGGTTGGATCAAATAGGAGTGAATTATAATGTATTCATAAGAATAGGCCTACAGACAGGGCTATGCCTAGCCAGTCGAAACATTGTGCTGATAATCTATACAATGCAGAAAATAAGAAAAAATGTCTTTTACTATCATTTTGTAAAAATTAAGTGTCAGAAATTATTTCGAGAACTAAATATGAACATGTAGGCTACAATGTACATACATGCAGTCGAGTAATAGTCCTCAATATATCAGAAAAATCTCATTTAAAATTGCAAAGTAACAACCGGATTGATTTCAAAGAATATTATAATAATATGACTGGATAGTTTCGGTATACATACCTTGCATTTTCATTGTCAGCATAATTGAATTCCTCAGTATGCGCCTCGTTTACAAGCTGATTTGGTGTGATATTTTCTGCATCTTCCTCAGCCTCATCATCAAGATCAGATATTTCCGAATCTGACGTAGCTTCCATAACGAGATTTACAACTTCTTCTATACGATAGCCACGATATCGTTTCCTCCTCTCTGGATTCATTCTGAAATCAATATAAAATAGAGATTAGATTGAACATTAGATCCAACCAACATTCAAAGCTTTTTTATACACTTCATCAACATTTTAAATCTATAATTAGGATTACTTTTGTGCTAGCTCATTTCTAGTTTTCTCTGACATTTTTTAATCTGTCTACAATTATGAATTCATGTAGCGTATCCATGGATTACTATGTACTAACTAGAAATGATAGGAAAGAGAGAAATAAAAAGTAATCCATGACCTATTCCGTTACTTTTGGTGCAAATTTAATTTCAATTTCAAATCCAGACAGACAAAATATTTATTTCAAAGCATTGAAATATTTTAACTCATATGAACTTAACGACTTTTGATTAGTTATCTGTAATGGATAAGGACATAACAGGGTTATGAAACCACCAGAATGCTTGTCATGAATGGTGAACATTTTCCACTATAATTCACATGAATGTAAAATCTTAATCAAATGCGTGGCTGCTAATATATTTCCTAGAATAACCTCACTTGAATGCTGAATGCTGATAAATTCAACTCACCTTAGTCTTCCGGCGCAACGAATAATATGAAGACTCGATTGAATGATATACCGGCAATGAGGCTGACGTAAGTACTATAAATAGCAATCAATGATCCTCAAGTTAGCTTGCTATGACGATTCAATCATGAATGACGACACAGCTTTGCATGGTGATTCGCAATTTTGATGCCGAAAGTCGTGGGAATGTTCATGATATTGACATAAAAATCACCCCCTATTTGACAATGTCGCATATATGCAACAAATGAATATCTTCAACCGCAGAATGAGAAAATGAGATTCTGCAGCTTTTCATCGAATAGATTATATGTAATAAGGTCTTTCTCAATATGTTTCATGAGCTAAATTGCTTTGTAAACCCGTCAGTAACATTGAAAAATATATAATGCACTACTATAGAAGAAAAAAATATAGTGGTTATTTTTTTTGGAAACTGTGCAGTCGGAAACTATGCTTTAAGTCAATTGTTCAGATTTTTGCTGCAAAATTACTGTAAATCAAGGTAAGAATTATATTTAAGAGCGGTATTGACACTGAACTATCAATATTATTTTGTTATCCATAGTAAGTTTGATTTGTTGCATATATACAACAGTGCCAAATAAAGGGTTAACGATTCTATCATTATCCTTGTATTTTTTATTCTTTTTTTAAAAACTCAACTTCCTCGTGAAAAATTCTTTTAGTCTCAGTTTCAAATAATTTAATGTTATTTTCCAAAGTTTCATTAGACTTAGGAGGCAAGTGAACTGTAATTTTATCGAAAGGAATTTTTAACTTTTCATTAGAGTTGTTGGCACCTCTATCGTTGAAATGATGGAACCATCTCAGTTTTTGAGAGAATTATTCTATGGCAATTTCATTATCATTTACAAACTTTTTATCCGCTTTGTGCGGTAACCGATGTTTAGGTCCTTTACTTAAAAAGTTTTTAATATCATTGGTAGACATATGTTGGTTCCGTTAGTAATGCGATTATCTACATTGTTTTCGATGAGATCGTTAGAGGAGATATCCTAACTAAACCATAAGTCATCTACGTAAAGGAACACTAAACTGCACTTGTGCTTCAAAACATAACAGCTCGGTACAGATGGAAAGTGTCTGTCAGTCCACCATTGCCATTTTTTTGCATGGCGCTCGTAAATAGTTTTTCCTTCTTCCTTGATCCCATCATCGATCTTGTCCAAAAGTTTCTTCTTTTCCATAGTCGGCCCGAGTTGTCTCACGAAGTTGAGATAGGCGTAAGAAACTTCTCTGTTGAGGTCGTAGGACTTTGACTTGAGGGATGATATGTTGCCTCGAAGGATTTCCATCTTCAGTGACATCGACTTTCTCTCCACCGCTTGCTTGTAAGTGATGGCTTTCGGGTGGGCATTCTTTCAAAGAGTTAGTTTTTGCTGTAGCGTTTCACGGTTTTCAAAGAAATAATTGACTTTAAATGCATGGAAATGTGTAGCTCTCTTGCAGTCATTTTTGGATGTTTTCTTGCTTCTTAAGCCAAGTCGAGTGAAGTGCATTTTGACAGAGCTGATGGTATCTGATTCTCTGACGAAGTCATCGAGTGTGTCTGATGCATCATGGCGCCCGACGAAGGCTTCGGTCAAAGCAAATTGTGCTGCGTTCAAATATATGTGATGCAGTATTTTCGGGTAATCGCTATTTTTTCAACATTCTCATGAACGTTGATGGCACGATGGTCACTTGTCTAAACAATGTGACGCTCACTTATCTGGGTTTCATCAGCTGTGCCCTCATGCCATTTATAGGGTGGCGGCCGAGCCCGGGAATCGCCCGGGAATTTTGTTGAGGCCCGGGAATCGCCCTTAAATTTTTGCAAAATGGCCATTTAGCCCTTAAATTGCCCGGGAATGTCATTTTGTAATTTGTATCTCTAAGCTCAATGAACATAATTTCTTAATTTCAACCAACAAGTGATATGACTATTATTAAGCCACTATTTCTGTTAAATGTCTTCGAATCCTAATTGATGTAATCAAGTAAATATGCGCAACATCTGGATGAAATATTCAAGACTTCATAAATTTCTTTCATTTCCACATGATTGTCAATGATATCTGTGAGGTGATGATTATGTCGTTCATCGTCGATCAAGAAAAGAAATCAATGTAGGCACTCCCTTTAATTACGGCTGTTTCAAAGTAAAATAAAAGAAATTAAAATAGTTTACAAAACAGCAAACGTTTCGTGACCCAGTCACAGCGTCAGTGCTAGAAGAAGACCAGCAGTGCAGTGTGATTTCCTTAAATAGCAGCCTTTGACAAATCCCGACACCGCATAGCGGAGTATCGCTCAGGCGACCAGCTCGTGTTTGCGATTGAGCTCCGGTCTGTTCTCGCGGATGAAGCGGGCCTCAGCTAATCTGTTTTCTAAAGGTGATTTATGTTTCGCTAAAAAGTGCACACTAAAGTCAGAAATGGTCAACCTATCGCTATGTTCATTTTTAGAGTGATCCGCAAGAGCGCTGGTTTTATTCCTAAGGGCTAGGCTACGCTTGTGTTCTTCGTAACGAATTCTAAACGGCCTATTGGTCTGACCAATGTATGATTTGCTGCAATAATTACACTTAAATTCATACACTACAAACCGGACATCGCACGGTGTATGAATTTAAGTGTAATTATTGCAGCAAATCATACATTGGTCAGACCAATAGGCCGTTTAGAATTCGTTACGAAGAACACAAGCGTAGCCTAGCCCTTAGGAATAAAACCAGCGCTCTTGCGGATCACTCTAAAAATGAACATAGCGATAGGTTGACCATTTCTGACTTTAATGTGCACTTTTTAACGAAACATAAATCACCTTTAGAAAACAGATTAGCTGAGGCCCGCTTCATCCGCGAGAACAGACCGGAGCTCAATCGCAAACACGAGCTGGTCGCCTGAGCGATACTCCGCTATGCGGTGTCGGGATTTGTCAAAGGCTGCTATTTAAGGAAATCACACTGCACTGCTGGTCTTCTTCTAGCACTGACGCTGTGACTGGGTCACGAAACGTTTGCTGTTTTGTAAACTATTTTAATTTCTTTTATTTTACTTTGAAACAGCCGTAATTAAAGGGAGTGCCTACATTGATTTCTTTTCTTGATCGACGATGAAGAACTACCTCCCGTATCAGGCTATCAACTACGATTATGTCGTTGACGCGTCGCTGATAGTGAGATCGCTGAAAGTTTTCCAAATAAGCTTATTGGTTGCATTCTTTAAAAGCAATCTGTGGCTGTTCACACTACATTGAAGTCGTGTAGGCAATTGTGTCGACTATAATTCGTACATTCAAGTATAAAGTCGCAATCAATGGACAGGGGTCGCAAAAGACCTTTTGATTTTTGTGTTTTATGATGTGGTTGCATGTAATTTCGTAACATGCTCGTAATATGGCAAATTATGCAGCCTCTAAATATATACTAAAAAAGTAATATCTAAATAATCGTTTATCCTGCGCAATAAATTTCATCAGTTGAAAGATTTTTACAAAAGCACAACTTTTTGAGCAATAAATAATCTAAGTAAGAATATCACATTTGAGCACTGAAGGTTACTTATGCAACTTAATCCACACCAGGTTGAGGATGATATCAGTCCAAAATCATGCAACAAAATTCTACCAACGCTGCCACTGAGAGAAAAGGGCATCAGAGTTTTCGTTGATGTTTCGAATGAAAGTCAATGGCTAAGCTAGGTGAGAGGGTGATGAGTTCGAAAACCTCAAAGTAAATCATGACAGGAAGGCCACCCAAGCCAAAGGGACTTACGTGTAGACCACCGCTTCCAAATATCTGGGTCGCTAGTATATGAAGCCAACTGAACCTTCCGCGAGCGGATAAGATTTTGCTCTCTGTTCCGATCCCGACTATACCAGAAACGCGAAAAATATGTCAATAAATAACATTCTAGCTAACGTATCAGACATCTTGCTAGCCTTCCATGTGCCTAGAAAAAAGACCCAGCTATCTCAGACCTTTTCTGCCGGTTAGCCGCGACATACACGTATGTATTTCTTACAAAGTGCACCGCATTACCAATCGATGGCAAAAAATATTTCAAGAACGCGGCATTGACTGATAGCCTATTGAAAAATTTATGACACCTACATTATTGAGCCTATTGATTTTGAAAATAATCAGAACCATTAAAGAATGAACTTAATTATACATGCGCAATATACATTTAATCACAGGATTGGTCGGCAAAAAATCCACCCGGGGTTTCATCGGGTTATATCCGGGCGGGTTTTTTCGGGTTTAATCTAGTTATTTCGATTTTCTTGAAATTAAGAGGTAATCTCTTATTATATAATTATCATTTTTTTGAAAAATCAAACTACATTGCACACATCGGTGTAATGTAAACCATGATTAAAATACAATATCATGAGAAAATATCGGTGAGTACTTAGAAAAGACTACTGTATTTTAGTCGGACCAAATATCCAGATAATTACAGGCTATCTAAAAAAGGAATCATATGAAGTTATTCTCTCACCTACATTTACGAATACTATAGTTGATGGATTTCGTCGGGAGGTTCATAATATGAGAAAAACAATAATTTATCGTTAGTCTCTCCCCAATACTTTTTTCCAATATGCGAGTGATTTGAATAAAAAGGCAGATGTTATGCGCCAGACGTTTCGCGTACCAGCCGCTTTATCAATGGCAAAAATCTATTAAAATTTTACAACTCGAGTATATATAAGAATTGCTAAAAACATGATGCCAGTTCGTGACGACGATTTAGAGCCGGCTTCATTTGTGCAATCAATTGTGATTCGCTGATGCTGGTTTTGACAGGGCAATCTAAAATTCGCAGTATGCTGACGTCAAAGTCATCAATATTGTTCGCGGCACATTTCAAGCAGTGATCAGCCAAGGCACCTGCTGAATGGAGACACTGCAAGTGCCTTGGCTGATCACTGCTTGAAATGTGCCGCGAACAATATTGAAGACTTTGACGTCAGCATACTGCGAATTTTAGATTGCCCTGTCAAAACCAGCATCAGCGAATCACAATTGATTGCACAAATGAAGCCGGCTCTAAATCGTCGTCACGAACTGGCATCATGTTTTTAGCAATTCTTATATATACTCGAGTTGTAAAATTTTAATAGATTTTTGCCATTGATAAAGCGGCTGGTACGCGAAACGTCTGGCGCATAACATCTGCCTTTTTATTCAAATCACTCGCATATTGGAAAAAAGTATTGGGGAGAGACTAACGATAAATTATTGTTTTTCTCATATTTACGAATACTTTACACAAGATTGGCTGTTATCTAAAATTTATAAGTTTTTTTCTATTATTGTATTATCAGATAGAAAACACATGTGTAGAGGTCTATAAATTGAACTTCATAAAAAAATGGTCAAAACGGGGAAGATCTAATGAGTCATCTAAACATCGATCACTAAATATCTGTTTGTTATACCGGTATTCAAAAAGTAAGAAAATATAGGCCTAGACAAAAATATTGGCCCAACTGTTAGAAGTATTACTGATACTAAAGTTAAATAATACGCAGATCGCTTCGTCGAACTTTCATATCATAATTTCGATTCACTTTATTTTTTTTGGATTACCTGAGGATGGTCGTTTAGTGTGGTCGAAAGACCTCGTCCTAATACATTTTTTAGCAAAAAAAAGGACTTCTCTCATCACATCAAACAAAAGGAAATTTATAATTAGTATACTCCGCTGAAATACTTCACATTTACATCCAAAGAAACTGGATGTTAGAAATGTTTGACCAGATTGGTACAGAAATTGAAGGATTTAGTCCTATTTTCTGATACGAACTATCTTCTTTAATAATGAATATTGATGAGAGTATCTTTTGTCGGATAATATGACTAGACCCGTCATCCTCTATCTAAGGCTATTTTGAACAATCAATTACTTTGGATTGTTGTATGTATAGTATCGATACTAAAACTAACTCAACATTCTAAATAGAGACGTATAGCTTGACGAAAAGACCTCGAGGTACAAAAATCTAACAATTGATACAAAACAATGTTTATACATCTTCTAGAGTCTCTTCCAGTTCTACAGCTTCATCATCGTCTTCATCAATAGATTGTAGAAGTCTTATTTAGGGTATCTGTATGGCTTGACCATCTGGTGTCATTTGGTAACTGTGGGATACAACCTCCATACTTATTCGGAAGCGATGACGCCTTGTGATTATTGCGAAAATATTTTGACACTGCAACAATCGGTGCCATTACTTGACGTGGTGTCGCTATATTTTGTACCAGATTGAGAGCGTGAGCACTACATCCGTAAACCATCAGGTCACGCCATTCGGAGAGCTGCTTTCGAAGTTTCACCGTCTTCGCTTCACTATCGGATACGAATCCGACAACGGTGCATTTATACTTTGTTTCTATTTTCTCAATGGAACGTTTAGCTAAGTCAGCACAAAATTCCGTTGTTTTTGTGTTTGAACCGGTTGCTTTAAAATCCAATGGATACATTTTCCCATCGCAGTGAATGCTTGCCGCGATCATAGGCTCATTATGAATACCACTCCAGCCGTCCTGTGAAAGAACTACAATTTTTCCTTCCAGAATTTTGAGAAGTGCGTCTTCACAACGTTGCTTTGCCTCATCAAGCAATTTTCCGCCAAGAGACTTACGAGTTAGCAGTGGTTTGGATTTAAATAAATCTGGACCAGAAATACCTGGACGAGTTGCCTCTATAGCTTCTCGAAACGATTTGTCATCTGCTAATCTGAAACTAAGACGATTTTTGAAGAAAAACTCGGCCCACTTCTGTCTTATTTTCATCCGGTCTTCGTCAGTTGTTCGAATACAAAATTCCTCGAAACTCTTCGCTGAAGCATGGCGTTTTCTTTTCGGTTCTGATGTAGACCGCGTTAATGACGGTGGTAATGATGGAACGGACGATGCTGCCAGACATTCCGAATGAATTGGAGGTAAATCAGCTTCAGATGATTGCGCTTGAAATTCTGGGATCTCAGGTTTGTCTGGCTCTTCATCTGGTTGCTCCGCTTTATCTTGTTCGTCCTCTATTAGGTCCACTACAACAGTTTCAGGGGTTTCACTTTCTGTAGCTGATTCAACGGGATTGCTCGAGCTTGTGGACCTGATAACCGAGACCGATCGATGTCCGCGACAACACGCCTTCTGTTCCTTAAGTAGATCAACTCTTTTGCGAGACATCATAATGAGACTGGAGCAAGACTTGCATCGATACTTTAATGGCGCCATCGAAACTTGTTCATAATGATCCCATATTCTATCCAATTTTCCTCCGGCCATAGTAATTGGTATCTAAGTGACACTAAAATGAAAAATAAATTGTGCACTGAATTACAGAATTAAAGTACGGTAACGCTTATGGACGTAAGCAATCAATTGCATTAGAATTATTATTCGTTAATTTGTGATGTACAGCTGGGCAATTCATAGGACAAAACCTCTGTATGAGATCATTACTGCATTTAGATACTAGTTTAATAATTATGTCAGTACAAAAAAGATCCATCCTAGTGATTTAATTGTTGTCATCCGAATGACTTTGGCTAAATCGAATAACGGTTAACTGACGATCAGATTGCTTTTGGAATATAATCACTTTTTCAACAGTACCCGTACAAAGTGGATCAATATACGAGTGAAAAATACGAGATCATAAGATCCTACATAAAAGCCAGTAAGTACTAGGAGCTTTAGACATAAATATCAAAATTAAATTTTATCAGTAAATATATATATATATATATATCAAAGAACATTAAATTCTTTAGTTGACAATGAGTGAAAACATAACATGAAAATGTCTATTCATTTACCCTAACAAAAAAGTAGATGTTAAGTATGCAAACTAAACTGATGTGTTTGTATAGTCTATCTCGTATATGCACCATTATGAATTAATAAATAACAGAATAATACTAAATATGAATGCATAGACGATACATATTACAGTAGGCCTATACTAAACGTATATCACCTGTATGTAATAATAAATCGTATGTAAAAACATGTAAGAATCCAAAGATAAATGTAACCGAAGTATAAAAATTCAATCCATATTCTCACGTAGAAATTGTTAGAAGGCTTGCAATTTTATGCCCGGGTGACCTATCATAAGTAAGTACTTGACACACATGTATTAAATAATCATACGTATAACAAGACAAAAGACAATAATGCTAATTAGTTAACTGATTTGTAATATTTTGCCTCATTTTTATTTGTACTTAATCGCGTAGCAAGTAGTGTATAGTAGAGTAACATATTTTGAGTTCAAAAGTTTAAATAAATTAAATTTAAGTAGGATTAAAAACGATATTTAAGAATATAAATATGAAGACATCTCTTATTGTACGGACCTAAAATATAAATTTAGGATAGCTTGATGACTATATATTTAGTAGAATCGATACTGTACTTGTATCAGAAGGAGGAAAAAGTCTTTGCTTACCTTTTTTGTGGAGTTGGAATTGTTAATGTATCAATGTGCAGAGTAGCAGAATAATCGGCGTGGTTGTACTTCCGGTAACGATAAATGGAAAATCAGTCAGTCTGAGACACAGTAGGGAGCAGTAAGTAGCAAGTCTGCGATTTCACGGAGTAACGAACAAAGCACAAAATGTGAAATCGAGGACGCACTCTCTTTCTTATGGTCCGAAGTGTCCGTCGCAGACTTGCAGCCTGCTGCGGTATCAGTAATGACGCGCGCGTACCACGCACGCGCCACCCCGAACTCCCCATTTTGTATGTGATAATAACATTTATGACCAAACTTGTGGGCAGTGGCTTTAAATCATTGTTTGCCAATATCGATCTTATCTTACGCACTTTCGATTGCACCTGCCACCCAAAGACATGCGACCAGCAGCGTCAACCAAGATGCGTGCGCTCTCCCGAATTCCCCATCATCTCACGAATACATCACTACAGTCCGCTGTTAACAAATCCAGGCTGGCTGATGTCCGGTGAGTCAGGGATGGACAATGGGCATCATATCAGCATAGGCGTTAAGTTTCTTGCGCAATGAAAACATCGGACGTTGACATGGTTTTCCTTTTCAATATTTGGTATTGTAGTAAGAAACATGCAGATTACGGAATTGTATACATTCCATACGATGATTTTTGAGAAGAGGCAGAGTCAATAAATCAGAAAAATGAATTGGCATCACTATATTTTAATTAGAAGCATCGAAAAAATGACATAATATGGAAAAATCTATTTCACCCGCCCGATTTCGCCCGCCGGGCGAAACTGCGCAGCACATGCCACTGCTAGGACAACTCACGAACTTATTTCCAACAACTAGGATACTAATATGATTTTAATTTTGCTTATATGGTATAATGGTCTTGATCAAATTTTTCAATTCGTAGACTTTTTCTCGTAAGTAACCACTACTTGATTTTCATAGCAAATCGTGCAAATTTGCTACGACGGACTTAAATTTATTATTCATTCACTTATGAAGAATAGCAAAGGAAATTAAACATACAAGCTGTAGCTTCAGAGTAGCTGCATAAACTATATGGATATATTTCATTTATTTTATCCGCTAAATTGATACCAACCTATTCAATATACTGTACTACAAAACAAGTCATTGGAATTTAGTGTTAACGTGCGATGTAGCGTTGTTACTCATATAAACGACCAGTTATACTTTTAGATGAATTGATATCAGATGCACACGATACGATTTAAAATTTATCAAAGCTTGTGTCGCGGTACTCTCGTCGCTGTTCCTCTTGAGGCCCCTTGGATGACTGTTTACAATGATAGATATAGTTTGTGTAACGTTTCAGTGTAACGTTATCACGCTTGAAACGTAATACGTTGCATTCTATGCAGCATTCATGAAGCGAGTGAAAATCAATTTCACAGTTGTTCCATCATAAGTGACCGATGCTAGCTTAGGATATGAGATTATGCCACATTCGGCATAATGGATGATCCCACAGATAAAAAAATCGCTCTGAAGCGTAATTAACGTTACATTTTTTACATGTGCTATACAATGTAAAATTTCTCAGCAAAACCTATAGATTGAATGAATCTATACCGTATTATCGCGCTTTTGTGTGCATTGTTCGCAAGATGAAAATTTTTGTATTATCGGCTATATGCCAAATATCTAGTTTGGTCGCATTTTTTTCTCCTGATTGTAGCGCCACCCACCATGACCCAGAGACGGTAGCATGCATCAATAGTCTTTTAGCTTAACAGATTACAGAATACTGAATTTTCAAATGAATGACATTTTCTACTGTTATGTTCTGAGAAACATGTATTTTCCTTCAAATGCGGTGAACATTGAACTCTCCCTCAGCTTAACAGCTTGGCACATTGAGTATTGATAAGCTGACCGCTGACCTGTCACTTGATGTTAATTTAAGGCGCTAACCTTCTAAGGAGCGCTAAATCGCTGGGGCTCCGCTCTTCGACCTCTTTGACAACATTCGCTACACAACTCAAGCGCTACTTCTTACAAGGGATGGGCTACATAATTTGCTCAACTTCTAGGCGCTAATGCTACTAATTAAAAGCAGCGACCCCTATTCGGAATGGTCGTGACTCCATGCCATCCAATATTCTCCTATCAATAAAGTTAGCGTGCGTTGTATTTCATATTTTCACGCCGAAAGCTGAGATGAGTAGACGCAGTCATATGGTCAATTCAAGAGAAACGAAAAAAAACGCCACTTTGGTGAGGTTGAGAGACGAAGATGTCTTCGAGCTGCAGCCAAGTAAATAATAATGTCTGAAGAAGACAGACAATTACAATATTGGAGAACTGCACAGGTTCAATGTTCATCATGATTTTACGTCATATTAAAACGAAAAACAAGGCGGCCAGTGAAAGAAAGCTGTTTGCTGTGAGCAAGAATCAGAGCTGTCCAGAAAACCTTTGAACTCTTTATGGTTTGATGGCTGTCGTTCATGGCAATAATCCAAAAGAAAGGAGAGGCAGGGGCGGCTGTTCTATCAACAAAAATCCGTCCGACAATGGACTCGTTTTTATCAGTGGTTTTGAAGCTGTTTATGAGACGACCAAATCTTGGGCTGTGTATGTTTGTTACAGATGTCGGACACAAATTGAAATCTTGTAGAGTGACGTCTGCACATCTGTCGGACAAAAGATCCCCAGAAAATGCCCAAGAATTAGCACGCAAGTGTCATAAGAAATAATCGTGACCGATTGACCATGAATGTGGTTACAAGATGAACAACCAAGTCAACCATTTCGATTTCACCAACCAAGACAATTCCGGCAAATCGACACCCCGGGGTCGAAAATGCGCAACCACACGGAAACTTTGACCGGCACACTATCTACTGGAAATTACCACCCTGAAAATATACAAATTACCGACTGGCAACCCTCCTACGAAAACAAATTTAGGTTCACACTTTGTGCAGCATGACACAATCATCCGAATGTGGCCAGTATTCTTCCCAAGTGTGAAAAGCTCGCCCCGGATCGATCTTTTCGACGTCATGTGTGTCAACCACTCGGACACAGCGCGATGTCATACGCACGAAGATGTGAAAAGCCGCAACGCGTTTGGAAAAAAACGCGGAAGGTTATATTCCTTTGTTGTTGACGCTTTTGGTTAGTCATTTGATAGTCATCATTGCAAACCATTCAAGGATGCCATTTGGGGCGAAGAGGTGGAGAAGAAACGAAGATTTGGTGATTGAACGGGAGACACGAACAATGAGAGGAAGCACGCGCAGGTAGGATGGTGCCACATGGTGGAGCATGAGGCATGGCGTGAAATGTCCCGCCAACATACCGCGACATCATAAATCGCCATACAGGTATCCTGGATTTGATCCAGATTGAAGTTCTGATGAAGTTTCTGCAATTTCTCTGCTGTTCTTGACCCCAGTGATTGACAGAACAGTCCCATGACGTGGTGGACGGTTGAAGAAGCTGATCTTGAGATGGAGAACTCTAACAGGTGAATCCGACTGCGACAATGAAAAGAGTGGTGAAGAAAGTAGTGACAAATGATAGTGATAATGGACTTGGAAATCATTAACAAATAGGTTTAGCTAAGTAAAGTTCTGTTTCATCAGCATTTTCGACGTTTTCCGTGATAGATTAGATTGCATGTTGTTGTTGTGTGACACAATAACAACCTTCACCCTCTTATATACTTTACTTTATTTTTTGAATTGTTGACGGTGACATACCATAATATAAGCAAGATGTGGGTTTTTGATACAAAATCAACACAAAACGTTCAAAATTGGCTTATAATTAATAATGCAACTTTCTGACTGTTGTAAATTATTATTAAAAGAAAAATGAACGCTCAAGATAAACAAATCAATAGCGCTACTTTTTAGGTCTACATTACCCTAGTGGCTGTATGTACTGAGGTCGAGTCGATGATTTGCAATTGCAAAAAAAAAAAAACAGCAATTTCCCACTGATGCATTTTTTCCCGCTTATAAGCACATGTGCTTATATCCGGATATAAGCACACCTCCGCTTATAAGCACATGTGCTTAAAAGCGCGATAATACGGTACATATTTTTCTATCATTTTGACCTGATTTGAAAGTATTACAGTTGAAAAGAAAAATAATTAACTCTCTTGTGCAAAAAAGATCCATAATGAAATTCACGTAAAAAATAATGTAAATTCCTAAAACATGAATTTTGAAGAAAATTATAGAACTTCAGCTATAAATCGACTTCAAACGTGAAATTCAACATCAGATTCAGACTTTTAAGGAAATTTTGATATGAAAAGGTGTGTTTATAATCAATATTCGACAATTCAATTTTTTGACAGTCGCGTGGAATTGCTCTGGTACTGTTGCAAGTAAACGTTGATGAGTGATATCACAACAGGGGAAGTCCGTGAATTTTATGTGCTAAACACCAGGGGCGACCGCAGAGAAACAGTGTTATAGTGAGCTGCTAGTGACAAGGTAGTTTCAATGGGTGAATCTTGCTGTTAGAGATTTGATAGCCTAACAATGCTTCTGTGCGGTCGCCCCAGGCTTTTCCAATTGATAGATGCTGCATATTTTATCTTTTCACGTAGAATCAAAATTGACAGTTTAATAAAGTGAAGGGTCGTAGTGTTGTGTATTTGCGAATTATAAGTTCTTTCAAAATTAAGCCTGTGTGTTAAATAAAAACTTATCCTACGTTGAGGTGCATCTGGATCCCTGCGTGGAAATTGGTGTGCTGCGTGGAAAGTTTCCGCTCGGCAATGTAAATGCTGGTTGTAATTCAAAGTTCAAACGTTTAAAACTGATCAAGATCGTTGCACGATGACACAACTAATGGGTTATGTTTAGTTGAGGTAAAGGATTTCATTTGAAGGATGAGTTTCAGCATTTCGTTGTGAGCCTTTCCACGCGATGCGTGAAACAGGTGGAGCGACTGCAGTACAGACGGCGTCGGTAGCAAATATAGCAGTAGGTGTATTAGCAGAGGTAGTTCTTGAAGGCTTCATGGAGGTCTTTGGCAGCTTTCGCAGTTTTTCCTCCATGTAGCGGAACTCTACAATGATAGGAAGCTCTTGGAAAGATATAGTTGCGCGGTGGAAGTCAGTGTTGCCAGACCTGTGCAATTTTGCGCAGCGGCGCAATTTTTACGGTGCCCGCGCAATTGCGCAAAAGAAATTAAATTTGGGTCTGGCAACACTGGTGGAAGTGAGTCACTTCGATTTGGGTAGTTCAAGGTCCTTTTCAAACAAAGAAAGCGCATCGGACGAGTTGTAAAATTATGTGCGTAAAAGCGAAATGATCGTTGTTTGCATTTTTTATATTTAATGATTCTTGTTCAAAATTATCTTTTACTAAATAGTCAAATTTGTCCACCTATCATTTTTGATTTTGTAATGTTTTATTCGTCAAATCTTCAGAGTCCGTCATAACTGCGAATGCCTGTGGACTTCGACATCGATGTCTTCCTTGATCAAAATCGCGGTAATAAACCGCCATATTTGTGTCCTGTTGAGGAATGTGGGAAGATATTCAAGAAATGGGCCACCCTAGAGCATCATATGGACACTCATCGACAGGAGGTGATTGAAGATGATGTTAATATGGACTGTTTGTCTCTGGAAGGTCTTGAAGATTCTGCTGATGGTGCTAGCGGTTGTGGGAAAACGCCACATGGTCGGAAACCACAGCCAGGCAGTGAAGCAAAATTGGATGGAAACAGGCGTCGTCGCCGTTCTCTATCACCTCCATCCAGTGGCAGAATCATGAAAAATCACGATTCCCTATCGTTTGCCGATTCTCAAAAGTTTGTTACGTTTGATACAGGTGGTCGAAGACAGAGGTTTAATATCTACCATCATCTTCGTATTGTATGGGCTGAAACCTCATCTAAGATGCTGCCTGTTCCGGAAGCTGTGAATGGTGACGCAAAAGTTCATGTTGAATTGGACGATAAGATGAAGATGGAAGTTGATGGAGATTCGAATTCTACTCAAACTAGCATTGATACGCAAGCTAGCACTCCAGCTGGTAAGAACAAAAAAACACCAAACTCGAAGAAAAGCAAGTTGAACAGTAACAAAAAACCGAATAAGTTGGAAAGGCGGTTGGTCAGTACTAACAGGAATTCCGTCCAAGTAAGTTCTGCGATTCAACATTTGTTATGCATATGTACTTAATGTCAATACATGTGATAATATCAAAACACTGAATTGATTGCTGGATATATTTCAAAGCCCCACCAAAACCTGAAAGTACGAAAGGAGAAATATCTAAACACATTATTAACTAGTATACCAAAGTACATGATACAAAAATATAGTATGGGAAATAAAGTAAGAACAACAATCTCCCGCTTTTCTAAAAGACTGACAAAAATCCCAGCATAAACAATTACAAAGATACAGACAAAAACACATCTAAAAAATTGGTTTCCTGTACAATATAAAAATGGCAGAAAACGAACTAATGCTGCAACTTCATACAGTACTGTAGTGTAATAAAATTTCTATAAGAGTGAGTTACCATGACATACAGTAGCCGCATCTAGAAGAGTTTATGCGATAAAAAAATACAGCAGAAACATGCACTGTTTATAAAACTGTCACTAACCTTATCGGTAAGATTTCAGCCGATGAAATGTAACAGAAACATACACTATTTATCGGTAATGGCATACATGGTTTCGAGCAATTTTGCTCTGTTAGCATCTTTCTTAGTCAGAGAATTGGCAAGCTGGAAATAAGTTTCTACCCACATCACTCTGATCTCATCATTCTGGACCATTTGACGAACAACACCCATGTCAATAGGAAGTCTTTTATCTAAAATCAAATCTGCAGAATCTACCAATGAAGCATTGTCAGTATGACACGCAATTGTAGAAGACAAACCTAAGGAGTCACGGAGTATTTTCGAAATTAAAATAGCACATTCGGCACCATCGATCAAAGAGAGTGTTTCAACTGCTAATGTCGACTTAACGACACGACGGATTTTCTTCGATTGCCATGACACAAGCGATCGAGACTCACCATCACTGATGAAGATAGCGTAGGATCCTTGAGAGCCACCATCCGGTAAGTTACCAAATGATGCGTCGACATAGACTTCTAAGCGTAATGACTTCAAATCTGCATTTCCAAAGTTGAATGATTATCCATACATCTTGTTGTACAGTCTCCGAAAAACTTGATTAGCCAATTTCAAATGCTCAACTCGAGGATGTCTCAGGTTTGTTGCCGAATTACACGCTTCGAACGACACGTCTGGTTGCGATTGTTTCGACACCCAGTTTATTGAACCAACCAAAGACCGATATTGTTTAAATTCGGATACTGACAACGACCGATCATTGTTACCACCATTGTGTTTTGCCTCTTTCATACTCTTGATATATTTCGATTGATCCAGTTGAATAGAATTATCCTTTTGTTCAAGCGACAAACCGAGGTATTTGAAACATTTGGTTTCATTCTTACTGATTTGATAGCAGTCCATCAGTTTGGCTATGACTTTTTCTGTACCTCCCCAGCATAAATCGTCGACATGCGTGCATATGATACCACCGAGAACACCAGATGAGTCTTTCCATGTGAAGAGTCCGTTGTCCATGGGAGAATTGGAGGCACCAAGAGATTGTAATTTAGTATTCAGACTGAAATACCAGGCACGTGCAGCGTCATTAAGGCCATAAACTGCCTTCCGCAACCGCCACAAATTATCAGTTTTTGCCTCGTGAGGAGGAACTAAAAAGACTTCCCGTTCAATTTCATTTCCCTACAGGAAAGCTGATTTTATGTCGATAGACTTCACTGTCCAGTGTTTCATGGACATGATGGCAAGAGCGATACGAAAAACATATTTAGAACATGTAGGTGAATACGTCGTTTCGAATAGCTGCTCTTCAAATCTTCTTGCCACAAGACAAGGCTTCATTATTTTCTCCCCCTCATTGACTTTTCTCAGTTAACACCCACCGTACAGATATGGAAAGCTGACCACGATCCTCAACTTCTTCATAGACGCCGTTTTCCTTCCATAGTTGTAATTCGTGAGTTTTAGCCTCTTCCTCTCTATTTGAAGAGCATATGAGAACTTCTTCCTCACCGGGAATTTCTCTGTACTCGAACACATTGCTCAAATCTACCCATCTCGATTCACCATCATTGTACTTTACGTTGTAGCAATGCTTATTTCGGCCCGTAACCTTCCCTGCTCTCCCTAAAACTTCTGCAATTGATTTTTCTGAGGTTGCATCTTTCCGAAATTCAATGCGCTGACCCTTTTTCGGGTTCATCTGTGCTTCTTTGGATTTTTCATGAGCAATTGTTTCCTCTACCTCGTCCTCAATTTCAATTTTGTCAGAATGGTTGTCTTCTTCTTCCTCATATAAGTCTGGTGCAGAATCGTTATCGTCTTCATAAATTGAGCAGCTGTTCCGTTGAATTTCTGATTTAGGAGGCGTATCCGAACTTCCAGTTGAACGAACTCGAGTAGGATGAGCCCTGATGACTAAACCACCATGTTTGATGAGAATGTCTTGACTATCCTTACCGATAACTTTGCCAGGTCCACGCCACTCATGGCTTCCCAACCTTTTGTGTAATATACACTATCCCCTTGTTGCACCGGAGTTGGTTCATGCACATTCTTTTTGTATGGCTCTCCGCAGTCTATCACACGATTCTTTCTTTATAAAATCTTGGCGCGCAGCGTGCATCGCATTTAGATTTTTTGCGACAGCCTCACTCGTGGTACTGCCCTCAAGAGCAGGAGGTAGATTAGCTTGGACATACGGATTCGCAGGATTGTAACCAAATACAATTTGGTTCGGAGATATTCCATTGTGGTTCTGCAAGGCGTTCTTAGCACTTACAGCCCAATCCAAAGCAATTTGACCATTGCAGTTAGTTTCTGTCATTACTCGCCGCATAGAATCTCCCAGGATTCCATTATAGCGCTCTACAATGCCATTACTTCATGGACTTTCGGCTGCCGTTGTGATCACACGCACATTGAAAGTCTCTGCCAAGCTTCTAAATTTGTCGTTACTGAATTCACCTCCGTTGTCAGAAAGAAAGGTTTTTGGAGCACCGAATATCGATATCCACTTGTGAAAAATGGCAGCAATAATTGTGTCGGGTTTCTTGTTACTGATGACTTCAGCAGCACGAGAGAATGTGTCTATCATATGGAGGAAAGTTATACTGTTCACTTGCTTCAAATCCAACGAAACAGTTTCATTGAATTTGGTAGAAGTTGGCAAGGCCACTATTGGTCGAGATTTAGGCTTCTTGCACCTCAAACAAACTTCGCATATGTTTTCAGCTTGTTGACGCAGCTGTGTGAAACCAGCTTCAGCTTTACCAGCATGACTAAACAATTCAGCAATGCGTTTCGTGCTAGCATGGGCAAATTGTCCACGAAGTTTAACAGCCATACGTTTTCTTTCTTCATCAGTCAAATCAGTGAGTGTAAAGTATAGCTTTGAGATACTGGGACCTAATGTAATGCAATAATGACCTGTGTTGTTCTTGATGGGACTCAGTTCCTGACCAAGCATCGTCACTTTATAATTTGTAAAATCAATCTGAGTACCCGCCTTCTTCATTACATCTTTGCTTAATAACAACGGTATATCGCAGGTAACGATATCAGTGTCAACGAAGACTTTACAACTTGAAATTTCACAGGGCAACTTTATTCGCTTGATCGCAACAAAACGTGCACCGTCCACAAATCGAAAAACTGAATTGGATGATGATTCCTTAATACTCCTCTTATCTGCGTTTGAAAGACTTTCAACAAAACATGCTAGCCAATTTTCACCACACACAGACTTCGTGCAACCCGAATCCAATATGGGTAGTCCCAAGCAATCATTTATTGAGCTGTTATTGCTGGCCATCAAAGTTATCTTCACTTCATCGAAGGCTTTGTCTGGACAACCAGCAGCCCAGTGATAACGAGATCCACATACGGCGCAAGTACTGATGTATCCCTGCCTATTCTTCGGATTTAACTTTCTATGTTGTCCAATGGAATGAGCAGATTTGCGCTCCAAACTATAATTGTTCCTGCCCCCAAATGAGCTACCTCGACCGCGATGAGAGTTTCCGCGTCGATTTCGATTACTGTAGTACGAGGGATGTTCGTCAGCCGAGGCCGTAGTTAAACTGGATTCTGAGATTGCCTCCCTGACTTGCACAACAGGTGATGCTGCAGATTTCTTGACGTCATCTTGACCGGCAATCTTCTTTAAGCATTCCTTCATGTCAAATTAAGTCAATGAGAATACCGTCGCACGCGCCAATTTATCCTCATTGACAGTTAAATTTGCACTTTTGAGGAGTCGATATGCCAATACGCCTTCAGGAAGAATCATGCCGTATTTCTTAACTTGACTGTACAAAAGATCAAAGTCCGCAATGTATCTTGTCATTGGAACATCAGGACTCCGAGAAAGCGATTCGAACTTCTCGTATGCCAAGAAAGCTACCTGATCAGTGTCCTTCAAATAAAGACGGTCTAGGTGTACGAGAATTTCAGCAACACCCCCGGCACTACATATGTCACTAGTATGTAGCTCTAAAGCCGCCTCGCGCGCCTTGCCACTGAGGGATAGGAGTAAAGCAGGACCTTGCTTTGTATCAGATAATTCGGTTAACGTTTGCCAAATTTCTATTTCCTTCTTCCAATCCTCTTAAGAGGCATCCGAACGCATTGGAGGTGGGGCTTTCACATTTATCGTCCGTAAGTTGGAGTCTGCCATAGCTCTGCTACCATTTGTCAATACATGTGATAATGTCAAAACACTGAATTGATTGCTTGATCGTCTAATTAATGAGACAAATGCAGGGTGTCAAGTTTTTCCTTTTTTCCTCAAATTTCCTATTTTCCTACTTTTATTGATTGCACAGTGTGTTAAAGATGTCAACAGTATTAAAATCTGAAATCAAGTAGGTAACTAACTCATAGAAGCAACGATAAAATTAAGAAAGTAGGATAGTTTTTACATTTAAGTGAGCAGGTGCCTGTTTCGAGACCACATCATTCTATTTGATTACAGGAAGTTAAATTGAATTTGAAGGTGACAAAGTATTATGTGATGCCTCCAAAGAGCTACAAGATGCTCTCAATGAACTACCGATCAACGAGCAATCCATCATCATGCTTCAGCATTGTTGGAAATTTATTTGTTTGCAAATGAACATAGAGGCATGACAATGAGACTTAGAATGCGCTTAAAGGAGATTAATGACTATTTGCTCAAACAGCAAATTGATCGAAGAAGTCGTTACAGGAAAAGGGAAGACATCTTTTGAATCCATCTGCATTGTATTACCTCCTGTATGCATGATTACATGTAGATGTAATAATACGTCGAAACCGGTGGCAACAGGAATTTGACTTTCGGTCCATAATATCTTTTCTTTATTTATTAATCTGCGTCTCCATATTCTATTTGCAATTTTTTGTTTGTATCTTTATATATTCGTTGTATATATTTCTACGATCAGATAATAATTTAACGTCCGTTTTGTAGAATATTTACAAGCATTTGTGTTATTTTGAGTAACCGAAGAAATGGAAATTATGCCATGATCCATTGATCTTTATAATTTTATAGGATCTACATGTTCCAGGCTTGGGGTCAAGTACTTCGATTGTACTTGAGTACAAGTACAAGTACATTGAAAACATAATGAATGCAAGTCCAAGTACATGTACTTGGTCCAACTGTTATTCAAGTACAATTACAAGTACTGAAAAATCAAGTACAAGTATTGAATAATTATTTCCGAGTTAAATCGCAAAGCATTCTCAAAGTGTGTTGTTTTTCCTGTTTGTGCGGTCGTACTAGTCAAGTTCAGAACAAAAATTGTGAGTAATACATGTGTATACTAAGACTATTTACAAGTAAGACTATTGTTTGACAACGTGATACAAGTATGAAGCTTATAACATTTTAGGAGGAGAATTCATTTGATTTGATAAACATTAGTCTTTCGAAATTTTGGTCTTTAATTCGACAACGATCTGCTCTAGAAACTTTTCCAGCGATGCTGAATATATTCTTTCCACAAGAGCAGACGAGGCGGGTGAGGTAAGATACTTTGATGCTAAACTAGCCAGAGTGGGATATTTGCAGAAACTTAAATATATTTGCAGATATTTGCAAATAAAAAGGAAAGAAGTTTGCAGCAACTTTGAGAATCCCAAAAGGACAGGGAGCCACCGTTCTCAGGCAAATGCATTGGTGTATTTGTCATATAGGTCTACTCGAAAACTCATAAAATGCCAAAAAGTACGTGAGTACTTGAAATTCCAAGTACAGTTATTGAAGTACTTGACCAAATGCAAGTACATATAAAGGAAAATAAATCAAGTACAAGTACAAAGTACCATGAAAATCTACTTAACTACAAGTGCAGGTACAAATTCTTGTACTTGACCCCAAGCCTGACATGTTCGCTAAATGTTGTAGACTGATATTACTCAAAACAAGGTTGTTATACTTGCCAGTCGAACTTGCCAAATTATTCATCTTCTGAGATTTTGAACGGATTTTGTTACATCTGTAATTTATAACGTTTTCAACATTTGTCATATGCGCTCCTATTAAAATAAATAGTTATTTTTATTTGTCCAATAAGAATTTTAACGAATTTCGCTAATGTGTAATCAAGATTTTGCTGGTTTATAATTATGTTTCCATCTATATATTTTTTTGTTTTTACGTACATTCATAACATGTTTTGAAAATTGTCGGTATGATGAAATATTATTGTCAAAACCAGTGATGCATTTTTAACCTCTTTTCGATCACCCATAATGATAATTGAAATTCTCATTAATTCAAAAAGCAGCTCAACTCTAGTTTTGTTTCTTAACGAAGAAGTGTTTATGTAATGCTCAGGATATACAATCATTCATAATTTCATATGTACAGTATGCATGGATTTTAAATGCAATGATGGATGAAAGGTCCACATTTGCATCCCTGATTGTGCTGGATCGGGATGGTTGTTGGGGGTGTAGGGAGACCATCAGTAAATTCCAATTTGTCTCTCTGCATTTTTTGCTACGTCTCTATTTTCACCTCGTAGGAAGGTCGAAAGACTGAACTATAATTCAGAGTCTGCAGCACTGTTGATTTAAAGTATTTCTCTTGCAGGAGTAGACGTGTCACACTCGTTACAAATATAAACTTACAATTAGTCGTGGAACTTTTTAGCTAAATACATTAATACTAATCGATTTTGGCTTAACATTGCACAACATACTATAGTTTTGTAATTCATATAGCTGTTTACTTTATTGAATATTTTATGACTTCGCATGCGTTCCTATATTTTTCCGCACGATGATTCACTTGACACCCTGCAAATGAATCAAAGATGACCTCGTGATCTTAGTATTCAGTGCTGTGCTTAAATTGTCGATTAAATTGTATGGTCGTTGCAACTTCCCTATGCTTTTCTACACAGGCACTGTCACATGCATCACCGAAGCTGCCCGAGGTGGATTACGAAGTTGTAAATGACTCCTTAGTGTACAAATCTCCTCCCCCCACCTCTCCCATATCGCGCAACCGCGGTGGTAAGCGTACCAGCAGTAATGCGGAGGATCTTGCTCAAGGCTACATCGTCTACATCGAACCGACATCAGAGGAGTTGGACGAACAGATCGAGTACGACATCGATGAAGAGGATGAAATGTGGTTAGAAGCCAAGAATACTGAGCGCTTGGAGCGAGGTCTTCCGGCTGTTACCGAAGAAACATTCGAGTTTATCCTGGATCGATTTGAAAAGGAGGCAGAGTTCACATCAAGCAACAACCCCATTTGTGGCTTCACAACGCAGCGTAATAAACACAGCTCTATTGACGATGATGCAGTTTGTGCAATTTGTTTGGATGGTAGTTGTGAGAATACAAATGCCATTCTTTTTTGTGATATGTGCAATTTAGCTGTTCATCAAGAGTGTTACGGAGTACCCTACATTCCCGAGGGCCAATGGCTTTGTCGTCGATGTCTTCAGTCGCCTAGTAAACCTGTCGAGTGTGTTCTTTGTCCCAACAAAGGTGGTGCCTTCAAGAAGACAGTGGATGATCGATGGGCTCATGTAACCTGTGCTCTGTGGATTCCTGAAGTTATTTTTGCTAATCCTGTGTTTCTTGAACCGATTGATAATCTCGACAACATTCCCAACGCGCGCTGGAGACTCAACTGCTACATTTGTAGACAGAGGAGTAAAGGGGCGTGTATCCAGTGCCATAAGAACAGTTGCTATTCGGCATTCCATGTTACTTGTGCTCAGCAAGCAGGCTTGTATATGAAGATCGAAGGTGTTCGAGATAGGGGAGATCATGGAACCACTTTAAATGTAAAAAAAGTAAGTTTCATATTCTGCTTTGTGATGGAAGTAATATGAACAAACTATCATTTTTCTTATTTTGCTGACAGAAAATACCACGGCTCCGGCTGGAAGCTTTATATGCATTTGAATTCAGTCACTTAATAAGTAAAAGAGATATTTGAAAGTCAAACTGAAACGATTTCAAGTATGTCAGGACTGTAGGTAATCGTCGTAAACCTCCCAATATCTACTAACTTTCATTTCCTCTCAATAAATGACCTGCAATGACCTACGCGGATTTCCTTAAGATTGTGTTTTAACCGAAGGCGCAACTGTCGGACGAAAGGCTCCTGGCAAACAACATGCACATGCTTCCCTGCCTCAAGTTTAGTGTATTTACTATTCAAACAAAATATTGGCTCTTAATAATTCTTCCCATAAAAATGCATGGATATTTTGTAAAGTGCCTCATTTTCAATAAAATACTGAGAAGTATTGATATACATTTGAAGAAGTGCTTTTGATAAAAAAAATTGTTTCAAATTTAGAAATGTCCGATTTTTCTCTTTAGAGGCTAGGGCCTAGACGCTGATTGACAGCTACTGGCTGATTCATTTCGTCCGATCGGCAACACGAGTTTCTGCACGGAACGAGGCTCAAAATTGGACTTTCTGAGAAAGCAGTACAACCTATCCATGACTGCCACAAATCTGCGTGTATTCCGAGTTCTTCCCGGTTCCTGCTCTTATCAGACAGGATAAAAAATCCAAATGGATGCTAATTGAAGTTTGTGAAAGCTCTTTCACTATAGCCAACGTATCTGACTAAAATACTTGTTTTTATTTAATGATGCCTCACTCTGGAAGAAAGAAATATTTGTACTCGCCTCTGATTAAGCCCCATGATCGGTCGCGGTTGGGACTAAATCAGAGACCCTAAAATCAGTCCCCTAAAAATAGAGAAAATTTTCATAGCTACTTCTTCGACACATCCAAAAGGTCATCAGTCATAATTATCAGCATGGATTGAAACATTTGGTGGCCATTTTCTATCCTGCATGTGCTTATGCATCTGATCAGTGATGATGTATGCAAAAATGTATTAAAGACAGCAAATTTCTGCTAGAACCTGATCAAGATGCTGTGTTTGACGACAAAAATCAATTTGATAAATCTAAATGTGTTTATTATAACTGCATGACCTAGAGATGGTTCCACACTTACCGAAGTACTTCTTTCTAACTCAGAAATGCAGACCAATGTGAATTTACCCAAAAGTTCAATCTGCTTCCCATTGGATTTATTTGTGCTTTCTTTGATCTTGTCTGACAAGAAGGAGACCTCGACAGATGTGCAGTTTCTTAGTAGCCATAGGGTGTACATCATTCTGTGAAAGTCTTATTTTCGGTCTCGTGCTGGCGGCCCGACTATATGTCGAATGGTCTTTGGTCGGAGCCGTGGTTGTTGTTGCGAAATCCGTGAGCCATAGAAATTATATTGCCGGTAATAAATATGATGAATAGCTCGCATCACAGCAATTCTCTCTAGAATATTCGTTCACTCCTATTTGGCAGACGGCCTTCTGCGATCAGCACGCTCCTCCTGACCACGTAGCAGGAGCCATGTACGCTCATTCTGATGAAGAGGGTGGTCCCCCTACCGCAGAACGTGTTCAACAGCTTCAGAAACTGCGGATCCGACAGGCAAGAAAAGTGCTGGCTGAGCGCCGCAATTCTACTCCAGCTGTTTCTGTGCCCGTTGTGAGAAAACAGCGACTACAAAGCATTTATGATGCGTTGGCGGACATGGACGATTGTCGACTAACGTTTATGGAGGATCTCTATGCCTTTTGGACTCTCAAACGCCAGGCGAGAAATGGTGTGCCACTTCTACGCCGACTACAGGTAAGAAAGAGTCACATGCATATCAAAACAGTCTTCCTCATTTTTCTATGATATCGTTTTTAATTAGAAGAATGTTATTATTATTAAGTTTAGAAGTTTCCGGTTTGCATGAAAAGTCAGTTTGAACAATGCTGATGTAATTGAGTCGTAGTTTATGTAGAATTTTATTCTAATGAATTCTATCTCAATGTCAATGTGTCGGCAAACATTTTTTCTAGTACACAGAAAGTAGTGAACTTAAAATGTACTTCCGACAAATTTTGCTTAGTGTTTTCGCACAATCAATGCTAGCCGCATCCCTGATCCCTGTTCCCCACATGTTTTCTTCTTATTCATCAAAAGTGATGATGATATTGTATTATGCTGTAGGCTATGACTGTTGCTCATCAACATAATGTAAAAAATTAAGGACACTTTATTCGACAGATAAAGTGTTCATCTGAGCTTAGTTGTGAAGTCAATCAAACAAATAATTTTCATGAAACAAATTGGTATGAAGACATTTATGAATAATTGGACAATGCTGATTACTTACTTACTTTACTTTACTGGACAATTTTGGATTATTATTGGACAATGCTGATTATTGAAGAATAATCGTCCAACCCAACGGAGTTGGAGAAAAGAACGGTAGACGGATAAGATAAGTAAATAAAGCACAAATCACATTCTTGCACAAGTAAGGAAGCAGCTGCAGCCGTCGAAAATTAAGTCAAGAAGCTGGAAGCTCAACAACTAACATAAAGTAACGAATAAAATAAATGTGTACCCGAGTTGCTAGATTCGTCACACATACATGTGCAGCTCGTATATCATACAAGGGGCTTGCTTTCTCCACCCATCATATAAAATTTATAGAGGTCAAGTGAAGATATCAAGCAGGGTTGCTGTATTATTCCAACTCTTTACTCACAGTAACTGTTGCCTATAGCAAGATCCCCTCACATACTTTTCGCAGTACATCCGAAGGTTTGCTGCCCATCCTTCGAGGGATTCCTGTAAGACATCTTCATGAACTACTTAACGGCAATGGCAGCATTCAGATTGTCAAGATGGTCTTCGTGCAAAATGGTCTTGATAAAGCTGTATAAGGGAAAGTCACAAAACAAACTTTTCATAACAGAAACGATTTCAGCAGCATGTAAAACCTTCCAAATTTTTCATTCTATCACGTATGCTGACTCCTAGGACAGACCGGATGCATCTCATTCCGAAGACTTCTAGACGTTTGACATCCTCAGCTTTTAGCGTCCATGTTTCGGATGCATAGATGGCGATTGGCAAAGTCAGGGCCTTATATAATGTGATCTTGAGCGCTCGATTGATGCGTCGTTCCGACCATAATGACTTTCTAAGACGACCAAAGGCTTGTGATGCTAGGGCGATTCATCTCTTAACGTCAGATGAGGTATCAAGGACAAAGCTACTTAAAAGTACAAATTCGTCCACTTTGTCTATCTGCTCTCCATTAATGGTGATGTCATAAAACCTAGGATTGTGTTAAAATTGTAGCAGAAAACTGAGTGGCCTCCGACATAGTGAAAGTAGGCCGACCTGTTTCCACGAACTGTCAGTCAGAGACTATTGACTTTCAGGCTAGAATTGCAAGAGAAATCTAAGTCCTGTACTCGCATGTTGTTGAAAACGCTTCTTATGTAACTTAAATTCCCTTTTTTGACGTTCCCTGTGACAGTTTCATCAAAACCGAGTTGAGGACCATCTACGGAAAGATTTGAGAGAAGACCTATGGACGTGAAGACGTGCCTTGTGGTTGATTTGGAGACAGTGGAAGGACGCACTATGATGGTGGTCGAATATCGACCGACAATGAGTATGTGACTTTTACTTTCGACGCTCAGTCTTAAGCCACATTTCAGCGCCTAGCTGTAGCATCTTCTCTCTATGCACCCAGTAGCGAATGATTCTATCTTCCCTGCGCCTGTCCACAATTACGTCTTCATCAATTCTGCTTTCGGCTGCTGTGCGCAAACGACGCTAGTTGACATGGTGAGAGATGTCCTGTTCAACTCAGGAGAAGATAGAGAAAAGATTTAGACAAAGTCAAGAATTCGACCGAACTACACCTTCAAGTACTTCATTTCGAAGAGTGATGATGTTTTTCACCAGGTATAAGTTGTAGGCTTATATTAAAATGTATCACTACTCTTGAGCGATCTCAGCACTCCATGTTCTGCATACGCATTGACTACATTTCGATCTAAAAGAGAATTCTGGATTATCTTCTAAAAAAATAGCTTTAGCTAGTGTTTAACTAGAACATGGTTCCTATGGTGCTGGAATGACCTTGTTGGAAAAGCGCGGGAATCCTGTAGAAGTACTATCTTGTGGGATATTATTCAATATTATTCATGTAAGACCAAACTAGGCTACATCTCAATAATACAGATAATAGCTTCAAGTTTGATTTGCTTTTAAATGCATGGATTCTATTGGTGCTTCTTCTGTGAATATTGGAAAACGTTTTCGGAACTTCCAATTGCTAACTTTGATATGAATTATTACCTTTTTTGATGCTTCAGGCGGCGTCGAACCAGCAGCCTCGTGGATATGGTCTTATGATGGTCTGCGACGAGGAGGCGAAGCAGTTGAGAGCGCAGATGAAGTTTTGGCAGCGTTTGCGTCAGGATCTAGAGAAGGCTCGTCTTCTGTCGGAATTGATTCGAAAGCGAGAGAAGTTAAAGAAGGAGGTTTTCAGAGTTCAAGCGATGACATTGGAATTAAAACTTCAGCCATTCGCTTGCTTCTTGAAGAAATTGATCGCCAAGTTAGGAGAATTTGATAAAGAAAGTATATTCGCCGAACCAGTGAGTGACCTGGATGTTCCCGGTTACTCGAAAGAAATCAAGAAACCGATGGATTTATCAACTATGCGACGAAAAGCAAGTAATCACGATTACAATTCCCTAAAAGCTTTGGAGAGCGATGTAAAGTTGATGATATCCAACTGTATGCAATTCAATCGTTCCGAAACTGTCTATTACAAGGCTGCTGTGCGACTCAATGAAAAGGTTAGTGCAAATAGATTATTGCTGGCACACTAACTTAGACAATGGGCCACTAGTGTGTTTAAAGTAGAATTTAGTGAACACCTGTAGAAGGCCAATTGCGAATCTTAAAATTGCTCCGGGGATGGCGTATGCAGAAATATTGCGTACTATTCAGTTTGTCTTGCGAGTATTATTCATTTTTGTTGTAAAACCTAAATAGATGACAAAACTCATCAAAACTGTCATATAGTAAGCCAAACTGTGGATGCATGATTTGATCCAATGGAGTTTTTGGAAAACACACCTGAGTTTGTTTCACATGCTCAGTATTCAAAAAACATGTGGCGACCTCACAGAAACGCTGTTTAGCTAACAAATCTCCAACAGTACCAATCACCCATTGAAATTTGCTTGTCCCTCACAACTCACTATCTAACACTGTTTCTGTGCGGTCGTCCCTGATCTCTTTTGGCGTCACGTCAAATGGCTAAATTCTGTTTTGTCATTTAGCTGCTATTTAGATAAAAGCTAAGTATGTAGTTGTAGTTAATGCGAGGGGACGCCGTCAAAGTGAAATACGGCAATCCACTTTTCTTTCACTTTGACATCAAAATAATTGATGACACTCAGTTATTTAAAGTTTTATTAATTTTCCAACCGAAAAAGTTAATACGATTCATTCGACAACTTTTTATTCTACCAATTTCTTTTGTTATAGGCCACTGTCCTGTTCAAAGAAGCACAGGAAATGCTGAAAAAATTGGACATTGATACTGAGACAGGATTGCATCGTGCTGACCTCGAAAAACATGCAAATCTGAAGGCACAACGAGCAACGTTAAAGATTTTACTGCCAGAGGATCTGAGTGAAAATTTGACGGTAGATTCTCTTTGCGCCTTAACATCAGAGCAACAAATCAAGCGCCTGTGTGATGTCTTCATTGCTCATTCCTCCTCTAATAACCTGCCCAATCTTCGACGTCTAGCACTGTGCATCGATGCCGTCCGCCACCAACATCAGATGCCCGAAACCGCCCTTCCTGAACGTGTTCGAAATCATGTTCACAGGCTACTGAACGAGAAGTGAGTTGTATTAATATTAGAAATAATGCATGAACGGTAAATATGCAACTAGCATTTAGAAGGAAAAATTAGTATCATGAACACGGTTATCAGTAGAAACTGACTTACGTTGATCGAGTTTTATTTCAAATCCATGAACAGCTATCATACACTGGTTGCGCACTCAATGTTGGGGTACATGAGGAGCGGTGGTACCTCCTTAGACTGACAGATTTGAATCACTGACCTTCTGCACCCCCGCAGTGCGATTCTTGGCCTACCAAATGACGCAGGCTTAGTCAACTCACTCATCTCGAAATAGTTTCCGAGTATTTCAATTTAGTCAACTCAATCTGCAATATCAGTCACTATTCGTAAGTGAAAAATTAAGTAATTATGATTTGTTGATGTAAATTTTTGTCACTGAACACTGACAGACAGTGAAAGTTTAAGATTCCATGAATGATTGCTAAAAGTGTTGTGAACAATTTGAAATTCTGGTGTGCAAGTTGATAGCTCGTAATTTCAATCACGCATTTAAATATTTGTTGAAGTCGATAACGTATTGTGGTCATCAATAATAATAATAATATCGTTTATTTGGTATTGCCTCAAGAATAGGAATCGTGAGGCCATAATTAAACAGTATAAAGTCAAAGGCACAGCATTGCAAACAAATAACAAATAAAGACGAATTTTAACAATGAAGGGGTGGTCGTAAGATCTTGTTCATACACTGAAACCGCTATTGAGCAGTCGTGAAATGAAAACCACAAAGCAATTACTACGAAGAGCAGTGTTGCAAACAGGGATCTCATATTTGCCTGAAACAGGCAGAACACGAGGTGCCAGATGCTTTAGGGGATGAGATGGATCATGTACCAGAGATTCAAACATCTTGACTCCATGAATAACCCGACGATATTGAAGAGGAACGAACGATGAGCACAAACACCCGGAAGTCCCACAAACTATTGCATGGCATCGATTTTGTATTTTCTCAAGTGCATGAACATGGCGCTGAGGCAGACTTACGAAGAGCGGAGAGCAGTATTCCAGGATTGAGCGCACGCAGCTGAAATATACTTCACAAAGCTGATGCTTGGTCATTAAAGGCTTGAGCTGACGCAGAAGGTAAGTTTTTGATGATGCCTTCTTGCACAGTATTTCAATGTGTTTATTCCAGTTTAACTTTGAGTCGATGGTGATGCCCAGGAGCCGAATGTTATCACACTCAGTGATACCAGATAAGCAAAGGTTTGAATGATCGAGCGCCTTATTCTGTGTGATGAATAATTGATGGCATTTTTCAGTTTTTATAACCATTTTATTCTCCATGGTCCATTTCTCAATACTTTCCAAGATTGACGAGAGAGGACTGACAGAACAGCCTTTGTCAATGGCGGAGCATAATGTTACATCGTCTGCATAACTCATCAGCAGCGTTTCATCACTCGCGGGGAAACATGCATCAAGGTCGGAAACATAGAAGGAGAATAAAATCGGCCCAATTGATGAACCTTGAGGTATTCCACTGGATACAGCCTTAACACTGCTAAAGTCATTCATCCATCTGACACGCTGGGATCTCCTCTGCAGGTAATTGCTCACAAAAGCAGTAAAGAATGAATCCACTTTTCTTAGCTGAAGTTTTTGTAGCAGGATGTTGTGAGAAAGCTTGTCAAAGCCTTTTTCAAAGTCGATGGTGACCAGATGACAGCAGCCTACTTTTTTCTTTTGGAGGCTTTTCGTCACAAAATCCTCAAGATGGAGTAATGCGCACGTCGTCGAACTTCTCGGTCGATAGCCGTATTGAGACCTTCCGAAAAATGCAAGGATGTCACTTTTGTAATGGGACAAGAGTCGTCGCTCAAATAATCGCTCCGGAACAGGTAGTAGGGATATTGGTCTGGTATTATAGATATTTGGAGGCTTCGATTTTGGCAATGGAATCAGATCGGCAAGTTTCCACATTGTTGGTATATCCGCGGCTTCTAGGCACAAGTTGAAAAGAATACACAGTGGCTCACATAAATACTCAGCCAACTTTGACCACAGAATGGAAGGGATCTGATCTGATCCTGTCGCCTTCTTTGGAACATACTGTAGACCTCGGAAATGGTGAATTCAAACGGAGTGGATGGAAATGAACTGTTGCCACGAATGATTGGTTGGGCGATTGGGTCAGCAATAAGATTTCCAGAATAATAGTCATTCAGTGTTTCGAGAGTATCAGCTAGACTCATCTTTGGGTCAGTATTAGGCAGCCCATTTTTCATCGTAGAGGCAACAGGCAGATATACTCGTAGAGTAAGCAATTCGCTGATCAACTCGCAGCTTTTAATGTGACGAAGCATTGTCATGGCTTTAAAGCAGCTAGAAATACCGATCTCCTTACTAACTTCATACGAGTGATAATGCGCGTGTACAAGAATTATTTAAAGAATATCCTTTAAATTCTGAACAATGTACATAAGATTTTATTGAATATAACTGTATGCACTGAGAGTTTGAGACACCACTCCGGCAGTAGAGGGAAATTCATATAGGTATATTTTAGGTATAGCAATTCTTATTTCAAGATATATGTCTAGAAAAAATGCATGTTTTTTTATAATGCAGTATTATAATAATGACTTTCATGACTTTTTGTTAGAGAGTAAATTTCTCTCAATGCGTGTCATTAAAAAGGACACAGTTTCACATGTCTCACTTCAATTACAATTTGCATGCGCCTCGAAAACACACGTCAACTAGCTAAAGCAATATCAGTGACTGCATCTACATTTAAAAATGGGTTTTTGTGAATTTTTGAATTTGATACGAGAATTTCTCTCAAATTTACGCTTATATCCAATCCATCATAAAAGTGCGATGGAATATGATGATGAGGATATTTTGGAGCTATTTCAATGACTTAATCGAAGATAATGCATTTCCATGATGTTATCCGCTTTTTCTCAGAATGCCACGTAGCTGAAAACCCAGCCATTATCTTTCGTGAGATAGAATCTCTGTCTACGCTTTTGTAGCTATTATTTTACTTTGTCTTAACAGGTTAGGGATGCAGTGGTTATCCGACATATGAAGAAATGACATGTTCAGAACATATAAAGTAAAATTTTGTGATGTAAATGCCGTCTGCACAGAAGGATGTGAAAAGGAATACGCAAAGACAGTTGGAGTTATATACAGAAATTATATAGGCCTGTGTGCATCGGAAAATGTAATTCAATCTCAATTCCTCCATTTTATCATGAAAGACGTGTGAGCCTATTGACAGCTAAATACACGACAAACAGATTGAAAGTGAAACTGTAAATGTAAGCATGAAAAACAGGCTCTATAGATGTTTAGTTGCAATAGAGAGTGAAAAATGGGGCTTACCTCAATTATAAGGACTCGTCTCAAATGTATCCATCAATTCAACTCGCGCTGAAGAAGACAATTTTCACACGCACTAAGCATCGCTAAATACATTACTCCAAGCTGATGAGTGTTTACGCTATGGAATGAGATTATCGGTCAATGTTAATTCGATAAACTTTTCAAGGGCGTCACATATAAGGAAGATTTATGTGCATATTATGCATGTCTGATTGTTTTTCATGAATCATGACTGCATTGAAATGTAGCGGCACTGATTCAGTGACAATCTCCCTATGTCACAATGTGAAATGATCGAGATTGATTGGTCATAAATATATAAGGATCATAGCAGATAATCTTCAAAATGATTTAAGCACACCAATAATGGGAAACATCGGGCATCAACTAACTATCATAGCAGCATATCATGCGTGGCTGGTAGGATTCGAACCTACGACCCAGGTTAACTAGACCTGTGCTCTAACCAACTGCGCTACGAGCCACTTACGCGACTCTGTCAGTTGGCAGGATCAAACCCTCACCACCACACATCAGTTGTCAAGGCAATAATAATCAATGAATAAATAACACGTCACAATTGTGACCGCCGACATTAAGGCAAGTAGCGGGGATCGATTGTCCACCAAAGCATCTTAAGCCATGTCGTGAAAGCAATTAACAACAATGAGATTAAATACACGATAGATCAGATTGCCATGCAAAAGATGCGTGGCTGGTAGGATTCGAACCTACGACCCAGGTTAACTAGACCTGTGCTCTAACCAACTGCGCTACGAGCCACTTACGCGACTCTGTCAGTTGGCAGGATCAAACCCTCACCACCACACATCAGTTGTCAAGGCAATAATAATCAATGAATAAATAACACGTCACAATTGTGACCGCCGACATTAAGGCAAGTAGCGGGGATCGATTGTCCACCAAAGCATCTTAAGCCATGTCGTGAAAGCAATTAACAACAATGAGATTAAATACACGATAGATCAGATTGCCATGCAAAAGATGCGTGGCTGGTAGGATTCGAACCTACGACCCAGGTTAACTAGACCTGTGCTCTAACCAACTGCGCTACGAGCCACTTACGCGACTCTGTCAGTTGGCAGGATCAAACCCTCACCACCACACATCAGTTGTCAAGGCAATAATAATCAATGAATAAATAACACGTCACAATTGTGACCGCCGACATTAAGGCAAGTAGCGGGGATCGATTGTCCACCAAAGCATCTTAAGCCATGTCGTGAAAGCAATTAACAACAATGAGATTAAATACACGATAGATCAGATTGCCATGCAAAAGATGCGTGGCTGGTAGGATTCGAACCTACGACCCAGGTTAACTAGACCTGTGCTCTAACCAACTGCGCTACGAGCCACTTACGCGACTCTGTCAGTTGGCAGGATCAAACCCTCACCACCACACATCAGTTGTCAAGGCAATAATAATCAATGAATAAATAACACGTCACAATTGTGACCGCCGACATTAAGGCAAGTAGCGGGGATCGATTGTCCACCAAAGCATCTTAAGCCATGTCGTGAAAGCAATTAACAACAATGAGATTAAATACACGATAGATCAGATTGCCATGCAAAAGATGTGCGGCTGGTAGGATTCGAACCTACGACCAAGGTTAACTAGACCTGTGCTCTAACCAACTGCGCTACGAGCCACTTACGCGACTCTGTCAGTTGGCAGGATCAAACCCTCACCACCACACATCAGTTGTCAAGGCAATAATAATCAATGAATAAATAACACGTCACAATTGTGACCGCCGACATTAAGGCAAGTAGCGGGGATCGATTGTCCACCAAAGCATCTTAAGCCATGTCGTGAAAGCAATTAACAACAATGAGATTAAATACACGATAGATCAGATTGCCATGCAAAAGATGCGTGGCTGGTAGGATTCGAACCTACGACCCAGGTTAACTAGACCTGTGCTCTAACCAACTGCGCTACGAGCCACTTACGCGACTCTGTCAGTTGGCAGGATCAAACCCTCACCACCACACATCAGTTGTCAAGGCAATAATAATCAATGAATAAATAACACGTCACAATTGTGACCGCCGACATTAAGGCAAGTAGCGGGGATCGATTGTCCACCAAAGCATCTTAAGCCATGTCGTGAAAGCAATTAACAACAATGAGATTAAATACACGATAGATCAGATTGCCATGCAAAAGATGCGTGGCTGGTAGGATTCGAACCTACGACCCAGGTTAACTAGACCTGTGCTCTAACCAACTGCGCTACGAGCCACTTACGCGACTCTGTCAGTTGGCAGGATCAAACCCTCACCACCACACATCAGTTGTCAAGGCAATAATAATCAATGAATAAATAACACGTCACAATTGTGACCGCCGACATTAAGGCAAGTAGCGGGGATCGATTGTCCACCAAAGCATCTTAAGCCATGTCGTGAAAGCAATTAACAACAATGAGATTAAATACACGATAGATCAGATTGCCATGCAAAAGATGCGTGGCTGGTAGGATTCGAACCTACGACCCAGGTTAACTAGACCTGTGCTCTAACCAACTGCGCTACGAGCCACTTACGCGACTCTGTCAGTTGGCAGGATCAAACCCTCACCACCACACATCAGTTGTCAAGGCAATAATAATCAATGAATAAATAACACGTCACAATTGTGACCGCCGACATTAAGGCAAGTAGCGGGGATCGATTGTCCACCAAAGCATCTTAAGCCATGTCGTGAAAGCAATTAACAACAATGAGATTAAATACACGATAGATCAGATTGCCATGCAAAAGATGCGTGGCTGGTAGGATTCGAACCTACGACCCAGGTTAACTAGACCTGTGCTCTAACCAACTGCGCTACGAGCCACTTACGCGACTCTGTCAGTTGGCAGGATCAAACCCTCACCACCACACATCAGTTGTCAAGGCAATAATAATCAATGAATAAATAACACGTCACAATTGTGACCGCCGACATTAAGGCAAGTAGCGGGGATCGATTGTCCACCAAAGCATCTTAAGCCATGTCGTGAAAGCAATTAACAACAATGAGATTAAATACACGATAGATCAGATTGCCATGCAAAAGATGCGTGGCTGGTAGGATTCGAACCTACGACCCAGGTTAACTAGACCTGTGCTCTAACCAACTGCGCTACGAGCCACTTACGCGACTCTGTCAGTTGGCAGGATCAAACCCTCACCACCACACATCAGTTGTCAAGGCAATAATAATCAATGAATAAATAACACGTCACAATTGTGACCGCCGACATTAAGGCAAGTAGCGGGGATCGATTGTCCACCAAAGCATCTTAAGCCATGTCGTGAAAGCAATTAACAACAATGAGATTAAATACACGATAGATCAGATTGCCATGCAAAAGATGCGTGGCTGGTAGGATTCGAACCTACGACCCAGGTTAACTAGACCTGTGCTCTAACCAACTGCGCTACGAGCCACTTACGCGACTCTGTCAGTTGGCAGGATCAAACCCTCACCACCACACATCAGTTGTCAAGGCAATAATAATCAATGAATAAATAACACGTCACAATTGTGACCGCCGACATTAAGGCAAGTAGCGGGGATCGATTGTCCACCAAAGCATCTTAAGCCATGTCGTGAAAGCAATTAACAACAATGAGATTAAATACACGATAGATCAGATTGCCATGCAAAAGATGCGTGGCTGGTAGGATTCGAACCTACGACCCAGGTTAACTAGACCTGTGCTCTAACCAACTGCGCTACGAGCCACTTACGCGACTCTGTCAGTTGGCAGGATCAAACCCTCACCACCACACATCAGTTGTCAAGGCAATAATAATCAATGAATAAATAACACGTCACAATTGTGACCGCCGACATTAAGGCAAGTAGCGGGGATCGATTGTCCACCAAAGCATCTTAAGCCATGTCGTGAAAGCAATTAACAACAATGAGATTAAATACACGATAGATCAGATTGCCATGCAAAAGATGCGTGGCTGGTAGGATTCGAACCTACGACCCAGGTTAACTAGACCTGTGCTCTAACCAACTGCGCTACGAGCCACTTACGCGACTCTGTCAGTTGGCAGGATCAAACCCTCACCACCACACATCAGTTGTCAAGGCAATAATAATCAATGAATAAATAACACGTCACAATTGTGACCGCCGACATTAAGGCAAGTAGCGGGGATCGATTGTCCACCAAAGCATCTTAAGCCATGTCGTGAAAGCAATTAACAACAATGAGATTAAATACACGATAGATCAGATTGCCATGCAAAAGATGCGTGGCTGGTAGGATTCGAACCTACGACCCAGGTTAACTAGACCTGTGCTCTAACCAACTGCGCTACGAGCCACTTACGCGACTCTGTCAGTTGGCAGGATCAAACCCTCACCACCACACATCAGTTGTCAAGGCAATAATAATCAATGAATAAATAACACGTCACAATTGTGACCGCCGACATTAAGGCAAGTAGCGGGGATCGATTGTCCACCAAAGCATCTTAAGCCATGTCGTGAAAGCAATTAACAACAATGAGATTAAATACACGATAGATCAGATTGCCATGCAAAAGATGCGTGGCTGGTAGGATTCGAACCTACGACCCAGGTTAACTAGACCTGTGCTCTAACCAACTGCGCTACGAGCCACTTACGCGACTCTGTCAGTTGGCAGGATCAAACCCTCACCACCACACATCAGTTGTCAAGGCAATAATAATCAATGAATAAATAACACGTCACAATTGTGACCGCCGACATTAAGGCAAGTAGCGGGGATCGATTGTCCACCAAAGCATCTTAAGCCATGTCGTGAAAGCAATTAACAACAATGAGATTAAATACACGATAGATCAGATTGCCATGCAAAAGATGCGTGGCTGTAGGATTCGAACCTACGACCCAGGTTAACTAGACCTGTGCTCTAACCAACTGCGCTACGAGCCACTTACGCGACTCTGTCAGTTGGCAGGATCAAACCCTCACCACCACACATCAGTTGTCAAGGCAATAATAATCAATGAATAAATAACACGTCACAATTGTGACCGCCGACATTAAGGCAAGTAGCGGGGATCGATTGTCCACCAAAGCATCTTAAGCCATGTCGTGAAAGCAATTAACAACAATGAGATTAAATACACGATAGATCAGATTGCCATGCAAAAGATGCGTGGCTGGTAGGATTCGAACCTACGACCCAGGTTAACTAGACCTGTGCTCTAACCAACTGCGCTACGAGCCACTTACGCGACTCTGTCAGTTGGCAGGATCAAACCCTCACCACCACACATCAGTTGTCAAGGCAATAATAATCAATGAATAAATAACACGTCACAATTGTGACCGCCGACATTAGGCAAGTAGCGGGGATCGATTGTCCACCAAAGCATCTTAAGCCATGTCGTGAAAGCAATTAACAACAATGAGATTAAATACACGATAGATCAGATTGCCATGCAAAAGATGCGTGGCTGGTAGGATTCGAACCTACGACCCAGGTTAACTAGACCTGTGCTCTAACCAACTGCGCTACGAGCCACTTACGCGACTCTGTCAGTTGGCAGGATCAAACCCTCACCACCACACATCAGTTGTCAAGGCAATAATAATCAATGAATAAATAACACGTCACAATTGTGACCGCCGACATTAAGGCAAGTAGCGGGGATCGATTGTCCACCAAAGCATCTTAAGCCATGTCGTGAAAGCAATTAACAACAATGAGATTAAATACACGATAGATCAGATTGCCATGCAAAAGATGCGTGGCTGGTAGGATTCGAACCTACGACCCAGGTTAACTAGACCTGTGCTCTAACCAACTGCGCTACGAGCCACTTACGCGACTCTGTCAGTTGGCAGGATCAAACCCTCACCACCACACATCAGTTGTCAAGGCAATAATAATCAATGAATAAATAACACGTCACAATTGTGACCGCCGACATTAAGGCAAGTAGCGGGGATCGATTGTCCACCAAAGCATCTTAAGCCATGTCGTGAAAGCAATTAACAACAATGAGATTAAATACACGATAGATCAGATTGCCATGCAAAAGATGCGTGGCTGGTAGGATTCGAACCTACGACCCAGGTTAACTAGACCTGTGCTCTAACCAACTGCGCTACGAGCCACTTACGCGACTCTGTCAGTTGGCAGGATCAAACCCTCACCACCACACATCAGTTGTCAAGGCAATAATAATCAATGAATAAATAACACGTCACAATTGTGACCGCCGACATTAAGGCAAGTAGCGGGGATCGATTGTCCACCAAAGCATCTTAAGCCATGTCGTGAAAGCAATTAACAACAATGAGATTAAATACACGATAGATCAGATTGCCATGCAAAAGATGTGCGGCTGGTAGGATTCGAACCTACGACCCAGGTTAACTAGACCTGTGCTCTAACCAACTGCGCTACGAGCCACTTACGCGACTCTGTCAGTTGGCAGGATCAAACCCTCACCACCACACATCAGTTGTCAAGGCAATAATAATCAATGAATAAATAACACGTCACAATTGTGACCGCCGACATTAAGGCAAGTAGCGGGGATCGATTGTCCACCAAAGCATCTTAAGCCATGTCGTGAAAGCAATTAACAACAATGAGATTAAATACACGATAGATCAGATTGCCATGCAAAAGATGCGTGGCTGGTAGGATTCGAACCTACGACCCAGGTTAACTAGACCTGTGCTCTAACCAACTGTGTGCTCTAACCAACTAAATGTGTGGTGGTGAGGGTTTGATCCTGCCAACTGACAGAGTCGCGTAAGTGGCTCGTAGCGCAGTTGGTTAGAGCACAGGTCTAGTTAACCTGGGTCGTAGGTTCGAATCCTACCAGCCACGCATCTTTTGCATGGCAATCTGATCTATCGTGTATTTAATCTCATTGTTGTTAATTGCTTTCACGACATGGCTTAAGATGCTTTGGTGGACAATCGATCCCCGCTACTTGCCTTAATGTCGGCGGTCACAATTGTGACGTGTTATTTATTCATTGATTATTATTGCCTTGACAACTGATGTGTGGTGGTGAGGGTTTGATCCTGCCAACTGACAGAGTCGCGTAAGTGGCTCGTAGCGTAGTTGGTTAGAGCACAGGTCTAGTTAACCTGGGTCGTAGGTTCGAATCCTACCAGCCACGCATCTTTTGCATGGCAATCTGATCTATCGTGTATTTAATCTCATTGTTGTTAATTGCTTTCACGACATGGCTTAAGATGCTTTGGTGGACAATCGATCCCCGCTACTTGCCTTAATGTCGGCGGTCACAATTGTGACGTGTTATTTATTCATTGATTATTATTGCCTTGACAACTGATGTGTGGTGGTGAGGGTTTGATCCTGCCAACTGACAGAGTCGCGTAAGTGGCTCGTAGCGCAGTTGGTTAGAGCACAGGTCTAGTTAACCTGGGTCGTAGGTTCGAATCCTACCAGCCACGCATCTTTTGCATGGCAATCTGATCTATCGTGTATTTAATCTCATTGTTGTTAATTGCTTTCACGACATGGCTTAAGATGCTTTGGTGGACAATCGATCCCCGCTACTTGCCTTAATGTCGGCGGTCACAATTGTGACGTGTTATTTATTCATTGATTATTATTGCCTTGACAACTGATGTGTGGTGGTGAGGGTTTGATCCTGCCAATTGACAGAGTCGCGTAAGTGGCTCGTAGCGCAGTTGGTTAGAGCGCAGGTCTAGTTAACCTTGGTCGTAGGTTCGAATCCTACCAGCCGCACATCTTTTGCATGGCAATCTGATCTATCGTGTATTTAATCTCATTGTTGTTAATTGCTTTCACGACATGGCTTAAGATGCTTTGGTGGACAATCGATCCCCGCTACTTGCCTTAATGTCGGCGGTCACAATTGTGACGTGTTATTTATTCATTGATTATTATTGCCTTGACAACTGATGTGTGGTGGTGAGGGTTTGATCCTGCCAACTGACAGAGTCGCGTAAGTGGCTCGTAGCGCAGTTGGTTAGAGCACAGGTCTAGTTAACCTGGGTCGTAGGTTCGAATCCTACCAGCCACGCATCTTTTGCATGGCAATCTGATCTATCGTGTATTTAATCTCATTGTTGTTAATTGCTTTCACGACATGGCTTAAGATGCTTTGGTGGACAATCGATCCCCGCTACTTGCCTTAATGTCGGCGGTCACAATTGTGACGTGTTATTTATTCATTGATTATTATTGCCTTGACAACTGATGTGTGGTGGTGAGGGTTTGATCCTGCCAACTGACAGAGTCGCGTAAGTGGCTCGTAGCGCAGTTGGTTAGAGCACAGGTCTAGTTAACCTGGGTCGTAGGTTCGAATCCTACCAGCCACGCATCTTTTGCATGGCAATCTGATCTATCGTGTATTTAATCTCATTGTTGTTAATTGCTTTCACGACATGGCTTAAGATGCTTTGGTGGACAATCGATCCCCGCTACTTGCCTTAATGTCGGCGGTCACAATTGTGACGTGTTATTTATTCATTGATTATTATTGCCTTGACAACTGATGTGTGGTGGTGAGGGTTTGATCCTGCCAACTGACAGAGTCGCGTAAGTGGCTCGTAGCGCAGTTGGTTAGAGCACAGGTCTAGTTAACCTGGGTCGTAGGTTCGAATCCTACCAGCCACGCATCTTTTGCATGGCAATCTGATCTATCGTGTATTTAATCTCATTGTTGTTAATAGCAGATAGTCTTCAAAATGATTTAAGCACACCAATAATGGGAAACATCTGGCACAATCGTCTCTTTCATACAAAGAAGGTTTAAAGACTCACACATTAGAGTATTTATATCGTGCATAATCAAGTACTGACAGTAAAGTGAGTCAGAACTACTACTTATTATAATAGGATTATTATGATTGGGCGCTTGTACACCCGAAACTACTATCTGGTATCCGGTGCATCCCTAATAATCATCTTTCATTTGTTCTAGTCATCAATTTTTTTTTTCTATTTCTAGTATACTTGCGGTTATATCTTTCGATATATGTGTTGATATGTAGACTGCTTCGCATGATAGTGAATTTAGTTTTGTGTTACTTGCATATCTTGATCACGTCAGTCATTTTTTTTACTTATATAATGACAATTATCGAGGCTGTGTGTGAGAGAAATCATGCAGTTTTCATTATTCAGCAACATATACTAGCCTGTCAGTGCTTTTGATGATTGATTTCGGAATTTTCTGAACAGCTTTGTTGAAACCTTCGACATGATTTTGCCGATTATTCCGCTACTCAGATTGAGATAGCGAGTTACCTATTTGCTGTAAGTGCGATGATTAATCCCGTTTCGATCGCATGAAATGATGAAATAGTTTTGAAATATCCTCTAAGTCTTTCAGAAGTTTTTAACTTTTCCATATTTTCAGTGTGAAGGAAGATGGAGAAACGGATGGGACAATGCAGCCTCCTCCCTCCTCGTCGTCCTCCACCTCTCAACCTAGACGTCGCAGCAGTCGCGCCTCCCGTCCTCCGCCATCTCCTCTGCCCCCTCTCCTCCTCGAACCCGCCACATCTACGCCCGTCTCTCGCAAGCGTCCGCCTGAACTGCCCTCACCCTCGCCGACTAATGTTAAACGACGTCGACTGTCATCGCGCTCCATCGATGAACCTCCTGTGTTGAGTGCTGAGCCACCAGGTCGTCGAACGTCGCCCCGTCGTCAATCCGTTGCCACAGACTCCTCCTCTTCACCTCTCCCCACCCCCACAGGCTCCACCCGCTCTCCAAGCGGCTCCGCCAGCAGAAGGCAGAGTCGAAGGGGAAGAAAGGGATCTGGAGATGAATACGACCAGCCTCCAATTGTCTCTCCAGCCCCTGAACCCACCGATCTCGGTCTGAGGCGAAGTCGACGTCTTCGAGCCAGTGAGGCAAGTAGAACCTTCGTATAATCAAGAGAAAGCGATAGCCATTGGATATTTTAGTCAATGTCTCCACATACATGTAGATGTGAAATTCACTTAAATTATCCGAGTAAATTTGTTTAGTACGTGAATAATGAAAACATTGGATTTTATGTTCATTTTTAGACACAATCTCTGGTTTCATTATGAGTGATACCATCAAGGCCCAATTTGACTAAAAAAATGAATTTCATAAATTCAAAGTGCTCGAATTCTAAGAAGCGTAACTAGACTTTTTTGAGATTATCTGACTCGATGTGAGTACAGAAAAGACTGATGTATTTTCTACACCTTATCTCATTCAAATCAAATGCTTGGTCATTGAATTTAATCTTGCCGTTATTGAATTAAAGTCTTACGTCAATCAATTGAAGATTCGCACTATTTGTAATCTATATGTAATCTATTTGTAATAATACTTGCATCATTTTAGGACCATGAAGCCGAAAACTTCACAGAAGTATTTTATGCCACCATATGGGCAATTCCATGGTAGAAACGACACGGAGGGCAAATTTTAAAACGCATTATTTTCTCTCAGTAACTTGTGTTTTCTTGAAAGGATATCCGAAGCCATTAGGAATCACAAAATTTATCGCTTAGACACACTTCTTCTACTAATAAATTCAATTTCGGAATATCTTGCTATTTTTAAGATATTTAAAATACAATCCCTTTGAATTTTTGAAACAATGTAGGCAGTGTTAGAAATGGAATTCCAAGTAGTCTATACTGCGTTATATTATTATTGATGCTCCTTTGTCGAAGCTCAAACAATATTTTTTGTCAAGGACATAATTTCTTCCGATTTTTTGACACGAGTTTGAATCTTAGTATAAATGTTCGTTCGTGACCAGATATCTACTATTTTTCTATCTTCTACTGGATCAATTTTATCTAGCGCAAATTTATATGTAAATGATGCCCTAGGCTACCGTGACCTTCGACTGAAATTTGATTATGAGGGGTTAATATTTACGACCGTCGGAAGAAAATAGATGAGTGTTCGTTCGTGACTGTGCATTATGTTCATTCGTGACTGTGGTATTATTTTTGTTCGCGACATGACCACAACTTCACAATCATCCCATCCCGCAAACTTGAACTAGGAAAAAGCTATGAAAACACCTTTCAGGTAACAAAGAGGACAATATATCAATTCAGGAGAGCTTAAAAAATATTGAATAGGCCTATATGCAACAGGAAAATATAAAATGTTTCATGGTCACTTCGGAGGAGATGAAAAAATATACCGATCACGACTGTCTACTGTGTAATCTACTTCCACTGGTCGAATGTCAGATTTCTGTACCCATGCAACGTCACTTGTATCAGAAATCATGTAGATTGATTGCGAGCATTCCTTGAGAAACTGCACCTCATAATCATTATCAGCTAGAGATTGGATGATTCCGATGAAGTTCTTGGTGGTGCCACGACTTGTGCTGACACTAGCGATGACCATATCACCGACACGAACCTCGTTGATAATGGATGGAGGATCACAATCTGCGTAGACGATTGAGAATGGCCGTCGAACTAGTTGCTGATTGTCTTTGGCTGCCCACTGATGATCCGTCTGAACACCGGTCATCTTTGGCGCGTTCTCAATAATATTCTGTAACTGGTGATAAGTACAATCAATGTCACCGGACGACACGACGTGCCTACAATTTTAATGTCGCACTCGTTGAGACAGGTAACGAACTCCCATTCCGTTAATCAGTCATGTTATGGGAAGCCCAAGGCTACTAAAAAACCTTTACATTTGATGTGTGTTTCTCCACCTAAGACGTACATCTGTCTCCATATCGATTAAATCAGTCCTGAAATATCATGAGAATCCCTGGACTGCTAAAAATAGAATTACTCGTGAGTCAAGAGAATTTCTTGGAAACTTTGAGAATAACTTAAAGCAACTAGGACATTGAAGTGCGTCAAAATTGTACCTAGCCATGAGTCGTGTCTTTGTAAATTTGTACCCGAATGACTAACTTTCGTGAATGAACTTGTATGCCAAAAAAAACGACGAATGCCAATAGATATTCGATGCTCGACACGAAGCAAATGTTCCGAAATGATTTATTATCTTTATCTTTAAAGAAAGGAATGCATGGAGCGCGTTTGTGACTGATTTCTTTTTTCGAATATGTTTTCTGATGAAGTTGGACAAAATGTTCGTTCGTGACCGCACTTCTCGAAACTTATGAACTGCTAGTAATCAAACGCTTCTAGATTTCTTTTCAGCATTTAAGTTGATCAAATAGCACACTAGTCTATTCAATCAGAGCAAATTTCGTGATGAAGAATCCAGAGCTTTGGAGGTTATTAACGTTTACATTTTTTTCGAAAAAGTCGTGTCGTTCTGTGTTCGTTCGTGACCACTCAAACTATTGTATTTTAAACCATCAAATACACATTTTTTCATCGGTTTGGCTAGTGTTTCATAAACAGTGAATATTGCAGCCAATTCAAAAAAGTATGATTATCACCGGTTCAATAGGTTAGGAATGACAATCAGAAATGTAACAATAAATCCTGCAAAGTTCGTTCGTGACTGCGTGGAATTGCCCATATGCTTGTTTGATTGAATGCGTTACATAGGCCTACTGAACAAGTGTTTTGCTGTTTGAAGGCAGGTTTCAAGAAAGTGAACATTTGGCGTTCATACTCTTCACAAACTATTGGGCATTCTGCTGTGTAGCCTAGTCCGTTGAGCATTTATCAACGTCTCTCTCCAGTCGCTGAAGAAATTCGTCCTACTCGATTTACAAAAGGATTAGAAGGGTCGGATTGAAGATGAGACTATACGGCGACAGTTGACGAATATCACAATTAGCTGACAGGATTGCTTACACCGTACTTTAGTGACAAGGAGCGCTGTCAGAAATCATTGTGCCATTTTCGTGATCGCGATGTATATCACTGACTTTCTTCAACAAGTTCTTGTGGACTTAATGATTAACCTTCGGATCAAAGTGAACACAACGCTACGCACCCAAAATTTCTAGATTTGTTAATCGAGAGAAGTGAAGAACTCTAGCGTCTTCCGACCTTTGATTGTCGACACCGTAATATTGAAATTGGTTTCTTCGCACAAGCCACACCATCAATTCCATCTGGGAGGCATGCGTATCACTTTCTCATCACTTTCACTCTTGCCACATTTCATTCGGCAGGCTGAACGCGGTGCCATAAAAGAACATCGCTTTAAAAGTCGAAGAGATGCAGCTGAGTACTTAAAAGGCGATCCGGCGGATTGGCCAAAAAATTGCATTGTGTATGCGTGTGCAATCAAAGGCGCTAGATAGTACATCTATCTAGTTAAAGATAATTCAATACATAAATCAACAATGTTCATGTGAAACCAGCTTCTTATGTCTATTTTTTTATATTCAGAGTCCTTGGTTTAGAAATATTCTCTATGGCTGTATTAGATACGAAAAGTCTAGAATTTTTTTTATGAATATTGCTAGTTTTTTGATTTAACGAAGATGATAAATTCAACGAGGAGGTTTATTCGTAGATAATATAAGTTATCCAGAGCCGGAGTCTCACTATATTAGAAAAGCTCCGGATCCGCAGCCCATTTAGTGGCACAACATGTCTTGCTAGTAAACGTGTCTGGTATTTTAAGTGAACGTTCTGCATAATAAAAAGCACCATCGATATCAAAAATTGTGATATTAACAGTTAACACTGCTGGTGGCCTTAACAATGTTCTATGACTATTGCAGGAGCTTGGCGTTGAGAAAGACGAGGTGCCACCTACGTTGGAACCATGTGAGGTGACTTTGATGTCACCATCTCTGGAAGCATCACTCAGAAAGCATCCTGCCGCATTCACCTCCTACCGTTCGGCGTCGAATGATGACGAGATGGATGACAGTGCGGGCCTACGGAAGGTGACTACGGGCGATGACGAAGACGAGGAAGACGATGAAGAGGAGAGCAGAGGCGGAGAAGGTTCCAGTTTTGCATCCTCTCTCGACTCAGTGCTGAAAAAGTCGTCAGCAACCGCCACGGCAGCTGCCGCAGCTACTCCGAGCTGCTCCGGAACTCACAGTACAGCAGGCTCTGCTGGCACTCTCTGTTGTGGCAATGGTCTGACAGAGGACGAAGAAGAAGATGATGATGACCTAGAGAATGCAGATTCAGAGACTGATGAACGGGGAACTGTTTCCTCTGCCGGTGATATGCATCTCGAACCACTTGACTTAGTATGGGCCAAGTGTCGAGGCTATCCTTGGTATCCAGGGTTAATAATCGATCCTGACATGCCGCGTGATGGCTACACACACAACGGAGTCCCAATCCCCGTGCCGCCTGATAGTGTGCTTGAATCTGGGCGCAACGCAAGGCATCGCCGGCCCTTCCTTGTTCTCTTCTTTGACCAGAAGCGCACCTGGCAATGGCTTAGTAGAGACAAGTTGGAGCCACTGGGAGTTGATTCGGAACTCGACCTCTATCTCATGCACCAGACGCGGCGCAGCGTGCAGAAGAAATCGGTAAGGATGCTGCTTGATGATTTCATTTGTTAGACCATATAGAATGCGAAGCTATCATGATTTTAACTGTAAAGCTCGTAGATTTAATTGCTACTACAAGGCATAATCGTCCTTATTTATGTTAACGGTCGCAAAACCTGGTCATGCTAATGGCACTTGCATATCGCACAAGAAAACAGAAACTTGAATGATAAAAAATTGAAAACAAAGTTTGAATAGAGATTTATATTCGAAAATGTGTCGGGCTGCATTTTCCTCTTTTGTTTTTAACATCAATGTCATCATCCCTCAATCGTGTGTTCTTTTATGAAAACTTTCAATAGGTTTTTTGTTCTGCATCGTTTTAGACCAAATAAAATTCAAATAAGGTAAAAATTAGTTTCTTAAAGGAACATTTAGAGGAGTGTTCTTTCGCTGCGTGCGTCTTGAAGCAGAAAAAGAAGTGAAATACCTACTAAGAAAAGCTATCCTTGGAGATCCCTTATTTGAAATACAAAAATGCCAGGGCATTTATATAGCCAGAGCACGCATTCAAAATTCATATATATTTGTGCATGTGTAATATAACTTGCAAATCGCGAAATTCGTTCTTTTTCCTGAAAGAAAATATGTATAAACTTTTAATTTTTAGGAATCCATCCAAGATGTTATGACTAGTCATTCTTTATCTCAAACTTTCCAATTGACGGTCAGAACGGGAGGGCATTTATATAGCAACTGTAGGAATGAATTTGTGAAAAGAGGCAAGAACTGTCCTTTTATCCTAACTTCTGAGGGAATCTTGCACAATCCTGTAGACTTTTCCGAAATGTACTTTGCTCTTACTCCTCAATTGTTTTCGGTTGAACTTTAAGCTTCAAGTTGCAAAATTCGATTGCTCTTTGGGAGGCTGCGCCTTCATCACACCACCCATTCTTGAACAAGTCGAGGGTTGAGATTCAGGAAATCCACTTCCTTAACAACATTTTTCATTCATTTGTTTCTTTGACCACCTTTTATGTAGGACTCTTGTTTCTCGAGATCTATCATTCTTTTAGACAATTGGAAGTTGAGCATCCTTTGGAGGTTATTTTGTCACAACTCATGCATGCTAAGCATCATCCTGGCTACAAATCGTCCCAAAAAGGCCTTTGGGTCTCTTACGCACGTCTCCCAAATGCCAAGAGTGTCCTACAATTTCATGCGAGCCGTTGCTAGTCTCGGTGTAAAAGGGGGGAGTCTTCTTTGCAATGCCAGTACCTACAGTTAAGATCAGCTTGTACACTGACACACTTTCAGGGTGTCTCAAAATTTGCGCAATTTTTGATTTTGGTGTGAGAGAGACCTTGCGTTCAAAAATGAATTATAGACCGAAAAGCGGAAACAAGTATTGTGAGGTTTTAGTATTTAATAAAATTATTTAAAAAATCGTTCATCTTTGAACGTTAATGTCGCCATTTATATCAATGTAATAAGTGTGAGCTTGTGATCAAAGTATCTGAAGCATATCTGATAAACACAATGTTGCGTCATGCGTGCCTTAAATAATGCGGCTTCTCTGATTGGTCAGCAATCAAATAGCACACCAGATACAATTTGGCAAAAAGATTCTGAATATTCATTACAAAGATAAAGTTTAGCTCTTGTCGAAAACTTCATCGATGGCTAATTGCAAGTTATCATTTAGTCAAGAATCAGGAAGCCTATCGACTGACTTAGAAATTGTCCAAATGTAGGATGTGCCCCTCAAGAGCATTTAAGATAAGATATGAATTTGTTCCAATATCACACGTCTAATTTCAAATTTGAAAAGACTTGAAGTCTTCTTGATGCCACAGGAAGAAGCAGAAAGTTTGAAGATGAAAATCGTGCACTTTTTATTGAAGAGTGTGCAAGTGTCATGTCGCTCAATCTTCGAGCTCATTAAAGTTGTCCAGCTACAGCACCTGCTTCTCTGACTGGAAATCCGAGGTCAATATTCATAGAACATTGAAAGACAAAGAAGACAGTTTCTTAATCTTAGGCAATCACTGCAGATGATGAAGATAACGGAAGAAGATTCAGTCGAAGAGCAAAACAGATTTATTACCAACATTATTTGGAGTGATTCAGCAATATTTTCACAAGATGGCTCTATAAATAGGCATAATTGCATCACATGGGCAAAAGCCTACCATGACTTTGACTCGTTCTTTCCATTCATCACGCGTTGTGGTATGGACAGCATGCCATTGACTATGGACTCAGTGACATAAATTTGAGTGGTTTTTTCCTGACGCGGTCAACGCAATCATTGCAATGAAATGCTGAAGAATCACTTCATTCCACAATGTCAATTGAAAGGGTGTTTCTCCACAACAATTTTCCTATAAGATGGAGCTCCACCGCACTTTTTTCGTCATAATACCGTAACTTTTAAGAAAATCCCAATTTCTTCAAAGTGATTTCGGACGCGGCTTTGAAGCAGCTTGGCCGGCAAGATCTCCTAATCAGACGCTATGAGATAGCCGGCTTTGAGTAAAGTTGAAGGACAGGTACATGTTATATAATGGAAAGCCAAAGCTATTGAAATTACTATTAGAATCGGTGCAAAGTTTGAAATCAAGCATGAAAACATCACAAGTGCTGCTGACAGCATCTGAGAATAGTGAATGTTTTATTTCCTATGACATAATGTGCCCAGTTTTGGTATCGATAGAAAAGTTCTTTCATCGCGACTCCTGTAATTTGACCAAATTGTACAATTTCAAAGACGAGAGTCTTTGAACTTTTACAATTTGGTCAAATTAAATGAGTCGCAATGAAAGAACTTTTCTATCGATGAATGTTTTATTATCCGAAGATGGAGGTTATTTCGAACATTTACTGTAAATACTAAAACTTCATCGTATTTTCATGTTGCTTTGATTAAGAAAATGATTTTCAAGCATAGGAAGTCGTTCTTACATTGAAATTAAAGACTGCGCTAATTTTGGGACACCTGTAGAACGCAGTGCTCCTAAGGACGCCCGAAATGCGCCAAATACCCGAAAGTGATTTTTGACGCCCGAATGCTCAAAAAAATGGACGCTATGCCCGAAACTTAATCTGTAAAATGCCCGAAAGTTGTTGGGAGGTTGAAAACCTTAAATAAAGGATATCAGCGACAATCGTGGCGAGAAAATGAAAATTTTCCCTATCACACTTTCACTCGATCATTTATTGCTATTCACTGATATAGCTATCGACATGATAAAGAGTATAATACATTAAACTTCATGCGATCTTCATTTTAGGAATGATAAACGTAATTGACTTGCTTCGTAATACAAAGTATGTGATTTTATGTACCTTAGTAGTTCAACTATGCTATTATCTTAGTCTCTTATAAATAGAACCCCTACTACATGTCTTGATAAATTTGTTTCCGGTGAACATCTTCAGTTTTGATAAAGACCCGCGATCAAAGGAGTTGTCAAAATGTTGTTATGGAGATTTCCAAACGTTGTTGGAAAATTACTATAACTGATACAAGACTGTGGTTAAATCATGGCAATTTTTCGATCGGATCGTCAGCAAAATGCCGCCTCTTTGAATTTGACCCAGATGATCTAGCGGCCGCCATTGCTTCCATAACATCATTCGTGCAAGTAGCAGTTCTGAAACTACAATCGTATCTTCCCTTAGGAAACAAATTTCTGCGCTCGTGCAGATTCATGTCGCCTTCTTTTCAAAAGCATCAGAAATTGGAATCGTGGGCCGTCGCTTTGTTCGAAAATTTACCTTCTGTTATCCAGAAAGAAGACATTTCTTCATTGAAATTGGAGATTCATATTTTCAAACATCAGATTCTATAGCAATCGACGGCATCTGATTACTGGAAAAGAATCCTTGATACTGGAACATATCCCAAAATGGTAATTTTGGCTGAAGCTCTGCTTTCCATGCTGCATGCAAGCGCGGACGTTGAATGTATCTTCAGCAAATTTAAGGATATCATCCATTATATTGGTTCTTCCATCAGTCCTCAAACAGTTAAAGCATTGATTTTGTCTAAATCTTGTTTGTTGGCCAAGGATTGAGACACTAGAACCATTCCCGCTGACCTCAAACTTGTCAAATTAGCAGCCGATGCTCGCGCTGAAAGCGAAAAGCGCTTACGACAAATAAAAAAAATGATGATCAAGCTAGAAAACAACTGGAGATTGAAAAGTAGTTGACAAATGAAGTTAAATCTGCCAATTCGCTGAGCTCTGAAATTCAAAGTTGTCAGCATCAGCTACGGTGGCCAATGAGGAAATCCGACAGAAGTTGGAGAAGAAACATATGCAAAATTTATAAGAAAAAATACAGCAACAGGCGAAGCACGCGAGCGAAGATCTAAATGAATTGAGAAAAAAGATAGAAAAGATTAAAAACAGAAAGCACATCCAATCGGCCAGAATAGTCGAAAAGGTTTAAAACGATCGCACAAGATCTGTTGTCATATCACAAGACCCTGATTCCACTAAACGCCAGAAAGTTCAAAACTAATCAAAACTGAAAATGTGTCGTGTTTTTATTCTTGTATATTTAGAGGATTTTATTGATATTTGTCAATAATCTTGTTTTGTTAGATCCGCTAATTTTTGATTTTTTTCAAGGACAGGAAAATACTCGTTTTAGGCTTTTTAGCATCGAGTGCTTCGATTAGAGTAATTTCAGACTTGCAAAGTCAATCATTACAATGAAATTCGGTATGGATAAAAGTTTCAGGAAAATAAAGGTTCAAACTTTACATTTATATATGTGCACCATGTGTCTGTATAATACATGTCAACATTCAAATCAATAATATATTTTAAGTTTCAAAATGCAGTTTGCAAAATTAGAAAAATTGTTCGTAGGAGCACTGAGAACGGACAGATCTGTAAATCTAGGATGCACACATCTTTAACGTGTTGACTCGTTGAGCCGGAGATGGAACTCTCTTTCACCTTTCAGTGACTCATGATCATTCCTGCTGATGAGAATCTTAATGTGGTTGGTATTGACTTGTCATAACTCGGGCCTCCAGAATGTTTTTAGAACATGTACTGTACACATGCAGATGTGCAATCACGTATATCCTCGGTCGCCGTGGAAGAAACTCGATGGCTTCTATTTCCACGGAAAATACGTGGAAATTTCCACAAAAAATATAATAGTGTGATTATGTAATATAAAGTGATAAGATTTTAACAGAAAATTTATGTCACCTGAATAGAATTACGTTTAGCGGGGTTCGACTACATTAATATATTTAAGCTTTCTTTATTCGAATTTCATGTAATTCAGTTATTACCACATTATCATATCGTAGCTATGCTTCATCTATCACTTTTTTAAAAAATATTCATCTTGCAGGTGCGGAAAGCGTATGAGAACGCTGTGGAACATCTCTGTAAAGTGAACGGCCGTCCTTACCCATTCACAGATGGCCATGAAACGTCGTTCCAAACATAGCAGAGCCTCTGATTTGAGTTGTGCCTTACGCGTCGTGTCAGGGGTCCGGTGAAAACCGACTTCTTTGTTGATGATGTTGTTTGTTGTTGTAGATGAGATGAGATAATATTGAAGAAATTGGCACGTTTCATATTCCTGTGCATTTTGTTTTAAGATATTGCTCGACGTACGTGCCCGTCAGGCAGACTTGCAGCTGGTTCGCTACTGTACAGAGGGAGCGATGAACTCGGGGAGTGTCCCAACAGTTGGGCACGGACTAATGTTTTTATTTTTCTGTCGAGTCCTTGTCCACGGTGTCAAATGTATAAATGCTTGTATGTTATACATAAACTAGCTTTGAACCTCAAATCGACATTCTTGATTCCAGCAAAGTAATGGGAAAGTAGTTATGTTAGGGCGCATCGATTTTGTAATAGCAAATGATTTGCACATTTGGGACCTAGCTAATTTTAAAGTTCGATTTGTCACCGCAGCGCTTCAACAGTAACTACTTAGGGTTGCTCCAGGTCCTGAAAATCCTGTAAATGGCATAGAAAAGTTGTATTACCCAGTCAACCCGTTCACGTGTAATACATGTATATTTTTGGTGTAAATGTAAATACAGTACTTTTACACATGTTATTGCACTTGGTGCAAAGGTCAATTTTAGAATTTCAATCTTAGACTAATGCCACGTTCTATGGAACTGTTGCGGAGGGTTGTATATTCTCTAAATAGTTGGTGTATTTGTACGCGCGTGTAAATGAACACAAAACACGTGTATTACACTGGTGCAATACCGGGTTGACTGGGTAGTGAAGATTTGCATGACTCTTAAAAGTCCTTATGTTGATTCAAAATCGAACTACACAATTCCTCGTGTGATAGACTCACTCCTTTAAGTATCACTTCCAAACGCTTTCGTCATTCATGTTATAGTAGACGCAGTTAAAATTATTTCCATAAGACAGCTTCAAAAAAGATGTTCTGATGAATTTTCTTTTCGACTGCTGAAAATGCTCCTTTTGTGTGCATTTATATCAAACACAGTCTTAGTTAGGAACATTTGCCTGCAGTTATGCGTTCGGAATTGCCGTCATGTGCTACCTACGATGTCCGCAACTTTTGTAAAACTGATCATTGATCACCTTCATAATTCTCCGCTTTGAACGGAGTCAGGCCGTGCTTTCGAAGGCACAACTCCACTACCTGATCGTAGACCATTGACGCATTAATTATAAGGTTCAGAGATTGGAGATAGAATTGTGAATCGAATCTTATCGATGTCACTCTCGTCGCGATACCTATAAACAATGCTAGTTTTGCTTATGCATCAATGCTCTACGCAATTGTGACTCAGTGTATCAATCAATGATGAGGTTTGGTTTCGGTAAATTAATGAAAATCATTGACTACCATGTCTGCAACTAGTAATAGTCTTCAGAGTAACAAAATTTTCATAGATGAAGCTTTTAGAATGAAAATTCGTAAGTAGGCCACCTATGAAACTGTCTAGTAAATAGGCAGGCAATTGGCTACATGTGAAAGGCCAACAAAATTGATTACATCATTTCGAAGACATTATACTTTGAATGCTGAATATGCTATTGCCCTGATCGCAAGTAAAAATCACATTGAATAAGCCTTGCGGGGGCTCATGCGACCAACAGGCTCATTTAATCCTCGCCGAGAATATCGCTTACACTGTCCCACTGCAAAGTGAAAATTTCGCGAAGTTTGGCGATACTTGTTTGCTTCCAATTTCATATTTGTACCTACGAATACCGCTTCGATTCGAGGTTGCTGTAGACCCATTTCATCGCTGGCAGTTTGACTTGCAATTGCAAACATTAATCAAGCAAATGGAGTAATTTAAATTAGTTGTTAATATGTTGAACTGATGCCCATAAACAATGCTGATTTAGGATATGGCCACTTCAATTGGCAAAAGCATGCTGTTCAAAATTGAATCACAGCACATTCAAATTGACTTACATCAATGTAAGCTTATGAAAAATGACTTCATATAGTTTTGTAACAGCCTGCTAGCATGTTGCGGGACAACCTGGTAAATTATCAATCTTTATACAAAAACGATCGATGTATTGAAAACGAAACTGTATACTCATCTGATAAAAGTCAAAAAATATAACTCAGACGCATCAATCTGACAAACTGAAAAATAGCCTATACAGCATTTAGAGCTAACAGAGCGTATGAGAAAAATGCTCACCATTCATAGCCAAACAAGCATCCACTCGCTCATCAAAACTGCAAAACATCTTCGGTTATGTTGCTCACCGCTTCCTGAATTTTGTCTGAAGATCATTCAATGAAGCTGGTACTCCATCACGATGAACAACATCCTTTCAGTAGCCGAATAACCAAAAGTCGTTTGGAGTGAGATCAGGAGACCTTGATGGCCATCGTGGGTCTTTGGAGATTAAGCGAGGTCCAGAAATGGAATGCAATAATTGCGTTCGTTGCAAGTGATGTAGCGCTTGTTGACACCAAATAGAAGACACATCGACGTGAGCTGCGTGCAAAGCAGGGAGGAAATCGTCTTGAATGATGCTTCTGTAAACGTTTTGGTCGATATTGTCCGTACGGAAAAAAGGGCCCACGAGTCGACTTTCCGAAATTGCCACCCAAACTGTAAGTCGCTTCCCGTGCAAAAACTTTCGAATAGATACGTGTGGATTTTCTGAGCCCCAAATGTGGTAGCTCTGGGAATTAACGTATCCATTCAACCAAAAGTGTGCCTCATCAGAGAAACAAATCTTAGAGAGAAAGTCCGAGTCCGCAAGCACCATATTACGAACCCACTGACAGAATATTACATGTTGTGACTGATCATCGGATTTATGAGCATGACGAAGTTGAATTCGATATGGATAAAGCTTAAGCATCCTGCGACACACACTGGACAAAAGATACTGAGCAGCCAACTTGTTTTGAGATTTGACGCATTGAAGAAGGACTATCACAAATGATTTCCTCAACGCATTCGACGGCCGTCCACTACAATGTCGGTCGAGAACGCTGCCTTCTTGGAGTCGTTTGATGATGTCATTGATGGTTCTACGCTCAGGAATTCGACAATAACGTCCATATTTTGATGACCACTTCCTTTGAACCGTAGTTGCGGATCGTTCATTTTGGTAGTAAAGTTCGGCAATTTCCACACTTTGAGACACAACCAATCTCCTCATGACTGCATTCACGGACTGAATAGTGAACAGATGAAAAACGATCGGGGAGGTTAAAATCAATGCAAAGCGCGTGCGCACACACAACACAGTTGCATTATTGACAGTGACAACAAATGAACAGTTGTAAGCAATGTTTTGCAGCGCCTGATTTGCAGTTTTGATGAGCGAGTGGATGCTTGTTTGTATAAAGATTGATAATTTACCAGACCTAATGATTTAAATTAGGGCTAATCTACAATTTATTTTTATGTGACTTTGTTTCTTGGATATCAGCATTTACAGAATACTAAATCGCAGGTCTTGAGGTAAAAAATGAGCCATTAAGGAATTGTCTGTGATGAATATTCTTTGCGTGAGACTAAATTTAGGTTGTATAACTACTTTACGTACACTCTGTACATTTCTCAATCATATGCTGCAAAATGCGATCGTTCTTTCTACATGTCTTTGACAACAGTGATTTGCTTTTCACGACTTAAATTTTTAAATTCAGTAAACAGTCTTGGTGAAAAATCAAAGAGTGTAACAATTATTTTAGCCTCTCTCAAGTTGAGGATTACTTTTCATCGATTAATGAAGTCAGAGCAACAAGTATTAACCGAATTCAAGAAAATCTATCAAAACTGATGAACAAATTAAATTAAATGCACGCATATTCATGCAGTTGAGAATCGCAACATACGAAATCACTGATGACTGTCTAGCTAGCCACATGTAGAAATGAATTGCAGTATTTTGTAGTTTGTTCTCAGGAGCACCTTAGTTTTGAACAGTAAGCGTACGGATTTCAACAATTCTAAAACTGCAATTTCATCACTCAAAACGTAGAGTTTCCGAATACACACATAAAAATGGAGGAGTAAACACAATGTCAAATAAAGAGAAAGCACAAATTGCACAATTTTGTCTTTTGTGTTTCAATATTTCAGACGGACTGGTAACTGTGTGATGCTCAATCATCATTACATTTGGAATTATTGACACTGTTTCTGGCAAAAGTCGAACGGTTCAACAAGCAATCTTAGCTTGAACTCATGTTCCACGCTTCAGTCAGCCCATGAAATTTCACCTGTAAGAAAAGTAACTGATTAGGAGAATGCATACATGACTTAACAGGCGATGTCAGAAAAATAGCAAATCAACAGATAATTTCTCACAAGAATAAATAGAATAGTTTCATGGAATGGATTAATAATAAGGACATTTGTTGATCACTTTAGGCTGCACCAGGTTTTACAATCAACGGAAAGCGACCCCTAGGTTTGACTACATGAAGTACTGGGGATAGTCTAAAGGTCAAGGAACTGAGAGTCTACCGGAACTGGTGGACTCGGTCCAGACAACCCAATATGCCAGGCCACAAAAGTGTGCTAGATGCAACATAGGGAGCCCCACGAAATTCAAATGTAAAATAATCGTTGCTTGACAGTGCCACGTGTGAATACGAAAACAGCAATGACTGACATTCTTAATTGTGGAATACCAACGACAGACGGCCTTAGAGCTACCCACTGAAATGCACGTGTAGTGTATGCCTATATGCATATATTGTTTGATATGCGGCAAATCATTGATCAACAGACCCACTACAATTACAATCTTTCTAATAGAACTGAAGACAATGGAAAAGAAAAAACAAGCAAGGGACATGGATTATATTAACCGTGCATAGAGGCAGTGTGAGTCAACATTGAATACAGACAATGTAATTTTCACGAGCAAGTTATCATCTCATAAAAGTGGTAAATATAGCAAAGGAACTTTTACAAAAATATTGAACAGTCAATAATCAATAGACTTGTCATATAAACTCGGCAAATAAAACCTCAAGACAGTAACGAAGCCTGCAATATAAGAATAAAGCGTAATATAAAGTAATTGTTAGCTTAACAAAAAATATAGAAACTTAAGTACGCCCTACAAAACACTTCTCAATCAAAATATTTGGTTTTTAAGCATAGCGAAATCTATCAATACTACGGATTGATGTCCTCGTCACTCCATTGTTCATCGTCTTCCTATTACGATTATTCCTCGTCTAATTCTTGGTGATGTAAAATTGATGATGGCAGAGAACAACCAACGCACAACCCCGATTGCTTGAACACATTTTCCAACAAAATCAAAGAGGATCAAGTTCACATGCTGGGTTTTTTCACATCTTGCTCAGTTTGTTGCCACACTGTGAACTAAGAGCTCGCATTTTCAGTGTGTTTTGGCAAGGAGTAGAAGGAAAAAATCAACTTTTTTCATGCTCTTGAATGACAGGACTTGCAGAAAACAAACCATGCATTATATCAATCTAGCTAGAAATCTAGGAAATCACTAGCATTGGACTATGTGATATCTCATAGATGCCATTTCGGCAACAGAAGGCCCTAAACAATTCAGCTACAAGAATTTTTGCAGAATTATTGAAATTTCTGCTGCCATTCCGCTGATTGTAACTAGATTCATTTAGTGAGATTGCGAAGCCAGTGAGATCATTTTAAAACAAAAACGATCACGGTCCAAATCATTATCATTTTGACCGTTACTAGGTCCGGAATTCAAAATGTTGACGCTAATTTTCTCTATGACTTTAGCATGAAAACCATTGTTAATAAACAAAGACGCGATTTTATTATAAGCACTCTCAAAATAAATATCTTTGCTGAAGAGGCGCTTAGCACGATAAATGAGGGAGCGAATAGCAGCAGTTTTGTACTTGAAAGGAGCAAACGATTCGATAGGAACATTAATACCGATGTTGGTGTCTTTCAAAGTCCATTCAGTCTCAAATTTATCTGCAGTTTTGTGGACAACAACGTCGAGAAATTTGATTTGCTTTTCTTGTTCATTTTCCATGGTAAATTGAATACTTTTATGCAAAGAATTCAAATAGTCGAAAAATTCAACAGCTTCAAGTTTGTTTTTGAAGACTACAAAAACATCATTGACATTCCTCTCATAAAATAAAGATTGTCTATCAAATCCACCGCAAAATTTGCGTGAGTGGGAGCTAATTTTGACCGCATGGCGACGCCGTCATTTTGAATATAAAGGTTGCCATTAAGCTGGAAAAGAACGTTTTTACAGGCTAAAGACAAAAGTGTCTTTAGGGTTTTTGTTGACACGAAATTTGTCAAAATCAATAATGCTACATATGTGATTGATGGTATCATCAAGAAGAGCATTCGTAAAGAGACTTCGGATATCAAAGGAGACCATACAGATATTCGGTATGCTGAGATCGTGAATCTTTTCGACAAAATCGAAAGAATCCTTGATCAAATAATGCTTAGGGATGTGCGGCTTCAGTAATTGGTCCAACCTCTTGCTGAGGTTAGAGCAATAAGCGTCACACATACTCAAAATCGGACGATAAGTTAGATCAGCAATGGACTTGTGAACTTTAGCTAGACCATACAGACGAGATGGTTGAGAACCACAGGCCCGAATTTGGATATACTGACTCTCGGTAATGGAGCCATCACTCTTCAGAAACAGTAAATTGCGGTTGAATCTGTCTTCCACAACAATGAAAGGATCTTTGATAGCACGACTACTTTTAATATAAGGAGAAAATTTAGTAGTATCAGCGAGAATGGAATTCAGAGAAGTAACATACTGAGATCTGTCAGTAATGCAGATTACCTTTGTCAAACTTGAAAACATAGATGTTTTTGTCTTTGGCAAGATTGCGAATAGCACTCAAATGCCGTTTACAATTTTTATGCCAACTTTATGATCAATGTAGGTCATAGCGAGGCTTTTGAATTTTCAACGAACATGATCCTTCAGTTCAGAGTTTAAATGTACAGAGCGAATAAGGGATTTGAACGTGACCTCCGTTTCAGTTTTAACCTTCAGAGCTAATCGTATATGAAAATTCGTATATCAAGGAAACAGAAAAGCAAACTCTTAAAACTGTTCACTAGATCAATCGCATTTTGCCTGACACTTGCAAATTATCTGTCGTTTTCGATACTTTCAAAACGAGGAAATTGTTTCTGAACAAAGATAAAGTGCCTATGAGTCTCGCCTCTAATTTTGTATACAAATTCAAATGTTGGCAATGTGACAATTGCTATATTGACGAGATTCGTAGACACTTTATCACAAGAATTCGTGAGACCTTGTAAGGTAGACCTTAAGACACTGAGATTACTAAACACGTTCATAGAAATAGCTATGACAATTTCCAAATAATTTTTTGCACTAAGTACAGGCAGACTGCTGAAAGTCTGGTCATGAAACACATCAATGGTTCAACCTTGATGAACGAACACGAGTCTTCAGTTCCAATTTTATTGTTTTAGCATTTGATATTGAATTCCGCAGCTTTAGAAGTAATTGTAAATGCAATCAGTTCCAATTGTATTGTTTTTAGCATGTATTCAATTCTGTGGCTTTAGACGCAATTGTAAATAGTTCTTTTAGCTTTGACAAGTTCTCAATTGATGTATTTAATGCTTACATCTTTATTGTAACTTTGTCCTGATGATATGTCCAATAATGACATGAAATAGATTCATCACATACATTGATTCATCATGAGAAAAAATTGAAATGGGAATCTCCATACATGCTTGCATGTGTACTCAAACATGTGATGTTTGCTGATAGAAAAACAAACAATAAGAGGTACGAATTAAAACAAATAATTACACAAAATACTGCTTGACAATCTCAATTACAAAAGTGAAATATGTAGCAAATAATAAAGCATAACACTTTTCATTAATAACTTACATATGGTGAAATCATGCCCAAGACCTTTTTGTAGCAACATCGGACGTCATCAGGGAAATAGTCCTTTAACTGAGAAATGCATACAGATAAAATTTAAGATATTCAAAATTATCAAGCTTGCATATATTGCAAATTGCATGCATCTGTCAGTTACTAGATTGTTTCCCTGATGACGGTAGAATGTTCCTACAGAAAGGCATTGGGCATGATTTCATTATAAGGTAATTATAAAAAGTGGTTGTTTTAATCAATTATTTGCTATCAAGGTCTAAGGCGGGCTTCCTATTGGAAAATTTAATATGTAGGCCTACATAATTACACAGTAATTTGCTTGTTCTTGAATAATTACTGAAGCAAAAATGAATAATTACAGTAGAAGCGGATAATGATCTACGCCCAATTATTAAGTCACTCGATTATAAAAGAAAGATTGCACATGGTCAGAAAAATTCATGAATAAGCACCAGGTTTGCTGAACATCTCATTTCACATACATTCTTTGTCATTAGCTCTACCGGAGTGATGGATTTTGAATGACTGAAAAGTTGTATACTTTGCTGAACTTCAGCTTCCATTGCTTTACCGTCTGCCATTGGTCGAACGAGTTCCATGATATTGCCAATACACGAGTATATGTCTATAATTTAAATAGTAAGGCAAGACAAATAAATTATAAGATTTGAACTATTTGGAAATTACCCATTGTTGCGTATCATTTATGCGTCAGCATAGAAGTACATGACTGACACTTCTCTTAGTTTTCTGGATACTGAAGCTTTCGAGTGATGGTCTTTTTCTGTTCGATAGTCAAACTAAGTCGCATGTTTACCTTCAACAACCTCGATCGAGAAAATTTGTTATTCAAAACGTAGAGTTCTGAGCTCGCATCTTGAAATTGCTCTTCCGTCACTTCAATAGCTGATTATTTTTTGCTGTTTTGTCATGTCTAGCAATTTACCACTTTAGCGCCCATTTTTCAATCTTATGCAGTACTTCTTGCACTTTAAACTGGCATTCTTGTGGTGTGTTACCTTGAACCCAAAGGGAAAATTCATCAGCAAACACACTTGCCTTCGTGTGCTCTAGTAGGTCCTTAGTGATGTCATTTACATGGATGGTGAAAGCTTGTGTGAGATTACCCCGCCTTGAGGGACTCCCTGCTCTTAAATTCCTTCTGTGATGGACGATATTCGAGAAAGTACTGCTCTCATTAAAGTTTCTCGAGAAAGTTTTCTCATTGATCTAAAATTCGAAGTGGGACTTGCGGAAGGCCTAGACGCCGTGAGGAATCAAGCTAAACATAAACCAAGCAGTGACCAGAGCTGGAAAAATTCCACTGAAATTTTTTAATTCCAATTCCAATTCCAGTCGAAACAGTTCAATTCAATTCCAATTCCATAATGAGATTCAATTCCGATAATTGCATGACGCGTATATGTTAATGTATCTAAAGTTTCCTCGCTTCAATCTAACCCATGTGCCCGTATCCTATCCTCGTTATTCCTGTGTGCCGTTCCCTGCGTCGTTCCTATGTGCGTTCTCATGTTCATAGTTCATATTTCTTGTGTACATGTACATGTATATATGTAGCCGGTCAGCATACGCCATTTTCGTTTCGTAAACGAGATATTCAACATCTTGTGAAAAAGAGGAGATTAAATGATCGGTGGAAAGGAAAATTAACGGTCAGCAAAGAATCAAACGCTGAGAGAGAGAGAGAGAGAGCATATAGAAAGTCCTAGAATGGAAATTGCGTGAAAATTATGGCACACGCTGGAGGAACTAAGTTGGGCCAAAACGCAAATTGTGCGAGCTGGTGTCCATGTTTTCTTATTTGTATTTATATTTATCAAGCCAAATTGTGATCTGGACTGCTGCCCCTTGTCCAAAGATCATACACAAAAGCAATAGTGAATTTACAAAATACTGCGGCGACAGGATGACAAAGAAAGAAATCCTTTAAAACGTTCTGTACGTTCATCATTTTGAAATATCGCTCCTATAATCTATCAAGAGTATTATCAGTCACATATGCAACTTGCAATGTCGATTTACAGAACATACATTGCTCCAGCTTGAAATCAGAGGTCAAGAAATCTCAGAGTATTCATTTTACTTGAAAGAGCTCCTCTGTTAACTATATTTGAACAATTTTCAAAATCTTTACATGCTTTCGAATATCAGCTTCCAAAATATCATCACACTATATCACATGTGTCATTTAATGATTAATTGAAAAGTTCCAGCGACTATTCACTTATCTGAGAAATTATTGTCGGTGAAGAAGCTTTCAATGTGTTTATTCGACAAATGCGCTAGGTTTCTTAACCGTATGAAGGAGAAATCATCCTATAATTAGAATTTTTTTCTATTGAATTCTTGAGATATTCTTACAACCAGTGCACCGCCCACTTTCAATTATGACTTTGTGGACCAATTTTTAATTCGAATTTTGAAAAATAGTTGTTAATGACTGCTGCAAATCGACACAATATACCAACCCAGGGAATAGTAGGCCATAGCACATGAAACAATGCCACCATCTCACTTAATATTATCTTAAGTTTTAATAATGACAGCAACACAATTGACTTCATGTGTTTAATACCCGAGCGCTTTCGTGGCCTCTTGTCAAGGGTGGACGGCCAAGTGTGAACATGTACAGAGATGGCTGAGAAACATTCAATGATAACTGCCGCCAGTGACACCAACCAATCAGTGCCAAGGTAAAGACAATGAATAAAGGAACTCTTTATGTACACATAAAACAGGTCGCCTCGCAGCTATGTACAGTGCTTCCAATACAGGCAAAGAAAAACGATATTTACAAGATGATAAAATAGAAAAATATGTACAAAGTGGACGATACTGAAAAGAGTCACATTCAAGTATGTGTCGAGCGATAGAACTTAGAGGTGCTGTTCTAGATCGCGGTCTTGTCTTTCTATCCTCAAGCCACCTAGGAACATGTTCTCTCATTCGGACCCGCAAAGTCCTCTCGGTACGTCCGATGTAACTGTGTCCACAGTCACATTGAAAATCCCCTCAAAGTTCTATTATAATAGTCACAATTAGCACCCTTTATTCAACAATAGAATATAACTAGCTCTGTCGATCTATCTCTCTCTCTCTCTTATCTCTGCGTGCAGTTAACACAACAGCCGAATACTGTGATTTCAATTTTTGTACAAATAGATTTATCACAGGTCTATCGAAAAAGTGGAATTGAGGTTTATCAAGGTCAATTCCAATTCCAGTAGATTTAAATATCGTCAATTCCAATTCCGACTTTTCCAACTCTGGCAGTGACACCCGTTGTTACTTCATCGAGAATCGCAATCTTCACTGAGTATTTTGAGGAGTGTACATGCAGATCTATCATAAATTGCTCGACGTTCAATTCATGAAGTGCCTTCATCCCAGATTCAAGTATGTGGTTTCAAACTTGGAATTAGTTGGCTCCACAGTTCTGATTTAAAGGACTTGTTGACGTTTGATCTGTCCATTTCCAAATCACCTGACAAATATTATCATGATCTTCGTTAAATTTGGCCTTATTTCATAATTTTTTGATTATTTTCTGACGAGCCCTCGAATTTTACCATCTTCATGACACAGGGAGGATTGACTTCCTGGGATTGAATACGTGAAAGCAAGCCACCTGCAATAATTTACTTGCACTCTTCTAAATATTACCAAATTTTCACAAACCTCTGAAAAATTGTGAGAGTTACAACATTTGAGGACTTTGATTTTTTCAAAATTCACGAACTTTTACAAACAGCACAAAATGTGACAAGCCTACAGTCTTCTAGAAGCCGGGAACCTTGATATCTCAGAATTGTAGATTTATCTTGAATATTGGATGCATTGGCGACGCATCAAGGGGGGCAGGGGGGACATTGTCCCCTCCACTTTCTGGAGAGGTGGTGTTTGTGCCCCTCACTTTTGAACGTGTCATCTCAACACAGGCTTTTGATTCTTCATTTTCTGGCTCCTACATCGCCATCGGTGCTAAATTAGCCTAACTTCTTGATTGAAAATGACAGCGTGAAGCTCGTATCTGAAAGCCGGTGAGTTAATCCTTCCAACAAAATGCAGGCCTGACTGTTGACTTTCGTCTAAACGTCATCTTGAGATCCATGAATGGGTGCGAAGATTCGCCGTTGTCCCATTCTTATCTGTGATGAAAATCTTTTCATGCTGATCTGATGTAATTTCCAGGGATTTTGAAGCAGAGATGAGATCAAATCAAATAGTGGACCGATGCTAATGGGTTGTACAGGCATGTTTAAGTCAAATCACATGACATTTTGTCTGATGTTTCTCGAATGCTCATTCAGTCATTCGATCGCCCCTACTAACGTGCGTACATTGACCGTCGACCGAAATCATCAGTTGAACTGTGATATTTATATTACATTTATTTATATATATATAAATATATATTTATATTTCGACTTCGACTCTTCGAAATTCTACTAATTTTTTAAAACAGGAATATTCTCATCATTTTATGCATGTTAACATGTGCAGTCAGTTTGAAACTTCAGCTAACAAGATGTCTGGGCTAGGCCCTTTTTATGGGAATAAGCAGGAATATGTATCAGGCTATTACAACTATCGTATATGTATATGCATTTGTCATTTTATTGTGCAATTGTTTCCTTGTAGACTCGATCGATTGGCAATGCCTTCTCAGGGAAAACGAAGAGGGAAGGAGCTATCTCAACCCACAAAAAGACTGAGAGCACTATCTTCGCGGTTAGCCACAGCCACACCAGCGACCCCTTCCGCAGCCACAGCCACAGCCACACCTTCCGCAGCCTCAGCCACACCAGCGACTCCTTCCGCAGCCACAGCCACACCAGTGACCCCTTCCGCAGCCTCAGCCACACCAGCGACTCCTTCCGCAGCCACAGCCACACCAGTGACCTCTTCCGCAGCCTCAGCCACACCAGCGACTCCTTCCGCAGCCTCAGCCACACCAGCGACTCCTTCCGCAGCCTCAGCCACACCAGCGACTCCTTCCGCAGCCTCAGCCACACCAGTGACCCCTTCCGCAGCCACAGCCACACCAGTGACCCCTTCCGCAGCCACAGCCACACCAGCGACCCCTTCCGCAGCCACAGCCACACCAGCGACCCCTTCCGCAGCCTCAGCCACACCAGCGACTCCTTCCGCAGCCACAGCCACACCAGTGACCTCTTCCGCAGCCTCAGCCACACCAGCGACTCCTTCCGCAGCCTCAGCCACACCAGCGACCCCTTCCGCAGCCTCAGCCACACCAGTGACCCCTTCCGCAGCCACAGCCACACCTTCCGCAGCCTCAGCCACACCAGCGACTCCTTCCGCAGCCACAGCCACACCAGTGACCCCTTCCGCAGCCTCAGCCACACCAGCGACTCCTTCCGCAGCCACAGCCACACCAGTGACCTCTTCCGCAGCCTCAGCCACACCAGCGACTCCTTCCGCAGCCTCAGCCACACCAGCGACTCCTTCCGCAGCCTCAGCCACACCAGCGACTCCTTCCGCAGCCTCAGCCACACCAGTGACCCCTTCCGCAGCCACAGCCACACCAGTGACCCCTTCCGCAGCCACACCAGCGACCCCTTCCGCAGCCACAGCCACACCAGCGACTCCTTCCGCAGCCTCAGCCACACCAGCGACTCCTTCCGCAGCCTCAGCCACACCAGCGACTCCTTCCACAGCCTCAGCCACACCAGCGACTCCTTCCGCATCCACAGCCAGTCTGGCTTATGTTGATTCTCCCCATCAGCCGAAGCACCTGGCGTTTCATGTGCAAGAAGAACGGAATCGAAGATACAAATTTCAAAATTCATGGTTTGATGCTTTCCCATGGCTACATTGGTCAACCAATTTGAATAAAGCACTATGCTCCTACTGTTGCAAAGCGTCACAACTAGGTCTCCTGGTGTTTTCAAAATGCTCAGAAGCAACTTTCCAAAGTGTTGGATTTGCCAATTGGAAGAAAGGGAAAGAGAAGTCCGTAACGCACGAGGCATCGAGATCTCACCGGGAAGCTTGTGAGAAAATCGTCAACAGAACAGCCCCTAATGTTATCAGCTTGCTGTCGACGAAAAAAATCAAGGAGCAAAAAGAAGCCAGAGAAATGCTTATTAAGCTTCTATCATCCCTAAGATTCCTAGCGAGCCATGGATGTTCAATACGAAGGCACACTGACGAAAGGTCGATCTATAGATATCTTTTGAAGCTGAGGGGAACGGATGATCCAAATACTGATGAATTGGTTGTCGAGGAACAAGTCCTTCACTCACAATGACATTCAGAATGAAATGCTGTGTTTGATGGCCAACCAGCTACTTAGAAATATTCTGGACAGGTTAAAGGAATCCCCTTGTGGATATTTCTCGCTGATCGTTGACGGCACAACTGACATAACCGGTATTGAGCAACTGTCGATCTGCTTAAGATTCGTTCCTGAAAGTCTCACTCCAGAAGAGGTTTTTCTTGGTCTTTATGACGCCCCATCAGCTGATTCTGAAACAATCGTGAAAGTAATCAAAGATGTGCTGTTTCGTTTCAATTTGTCAATGAATCTTGTGAGAGGCCAGTGTTATGACGGGGCGAGCAATATGAAGGGGGCAAATGCTGGTACTCAGGCTCGTATTATGCAAGAGGAGCCCCGTGCTCTATACGTTCACTGCGGCAACCATTCTCTGAACCTCGCTGTTCAGGAGACATGCTCCTCCATCAGTACTATACGTCACCGTTTGTTGGATAACTATGAACCTGTTTTGCTGACTTTCGAGGAATTGTCGAAGTCAGCGAATGACGCTGGATCTGTGGCTGACGGACATCTCAAGGATCTGAGGAAGGGTGCCTTTTACATGACACTTCTCATTTGCGATGAGATCGTGGGTTTAACAGATCGTCTGAGTGTCATCCTGCAAAACCCCAGTATTTCTGTCTCTGGCTCCTTGGAGGCTGTCAAATTAGTGCTGACACAATTGAAAATGAAACGCAACGATGAATCCTTTGAGAGACTTTGGCAGAAGAGCCACGACGCCTGGGAGACGTTCAACCTAAAACATCCAAAAGATCCTCGAACGAAGCGCATTCCAAAGCGATTAGAGCATTCACAAAGTGCGAGCGAAGGGCACAAGTTCAGCGCTCATGACCTCTACAAAACAACGTACTACGAGGCATTGGACATGGCCATAAATGAGATCAAACGACGCTTCGACCAGCCAGCCTACAAAACCCTTTAGGCTTTTGAGAATGTGTTGTTGAGAGCTGCGACAAACGATTCTGTGGAGCAAGTGATTGAAGAAAAGGATTTCGAAGACGCCATCGCCAGATATGAAGAATTTGAGTTACGAAAGCTGAAGCTGCAAATGTTGGGAAATATTGAGAAGATCAATCACTGCAAGACATTATCTCAGGTAATAAGAACCTAGGTATACTTACGATATACACGTACATGTATAGCAGATGATACTGTGGTGTAGAACATTCTCGCCTGCTTGCATCTGTTCATAATAGACGTGTGTTCATGATGATGTTTTATTTTTCAGATATCGCAAACCTTCTCCGGCTTCGCGACAGAAACCAAGTCATTGTTGAGGGAAGTCGAAAGGATGTTGCACATTCTGCTCGTTGCTCCGGCATCAAACGCAACGGCGGAACGCAGTTTTTCCACCTTGATTGAACCTTGAGGTTGAAGGACTGGCTGAGATCATCAATGCTTCAGAAAAGGTCAGTCATAGGCCTCCGTGCTTATCGTCATCATACGAAATATCAGAAATACTTTAAAAAAGTATTTCAAATAATTGGAAAATATCGTAATCATAACAAATATACATGTACATGTATCATAAAGTAGTGCAAAAAGTATCTTAGATATTTGAAAAAGAGTATGTGTCTTTTGTAGATTAAGCAATTGTGCTGTTCTTCACACATATCTGGAAGATACGGAATCAATTGACCTGGAATCTGTTGGTAAAGAGTTCATCGCGAAATCTGACTACCGACGATCAGTATTTGGAGAAGTATAGTCAATACACTGGCAGCGTATCGGTCTCGGTAGGTTAAATTGTCCTAAACATTATGACATACTGCATTATTGAATATCCGCAGCGGTTTTCTGACAATTTCTCCGAAAACAGCATGCTTAGTACGGATTTTTCTGTATATACCCTGGTTATATGCATAACATCAAATACACACAATTTTTTCCGCGTGTGTTGTTTTCACAAATACTGTAATTCTACTGTGGGTTTACTTTGTGATGCATACGTACTTTGCGACTCGTATTTGCAAGTACATGTACATGTACATTTAAATGTATACTACATATCTTTTAGCCTACACGTACATGTTCCTTCATAAAACGAAATTTGCGCTAGTACGTAATACGTACAATGCACATGCCGCTTCGAAACAATTTCTGGCAATGAGCTTACACTGTTTTTCCCCCCACACTTTTGAAAGTGATGCGTCGCCCTTGATTGGATGCAAAATAAATAAGGCTTTTGATGTCGAGCAAAACAACGTCACCAAAATTTATCAAGCCAATTAAACATATCTCATTATTGGCGCCTACAAGTCACAGCACGCCTCTAGGTCCTATCTTTTATTCAACAAAATCTGTCATTTGCGTCGCAGCAAGACACGGAATTGCGTCGTTGCAACCATCGCGGCTAAAGCCCCAACCCAAATGTACATTGTGTCAGCTAAGTAAAAATAGGCCTAATTATGTATATAAAAATACTCATAAATACAAAATCGACAAATCAACAAAAATTCAACAGTGTCATCACGTATCGGGTACAATGACACCACAGTCTTCATCGGTTTCAACACCAACTTCTTCCAACAGATTCTTCTTGCTTTTTGGATAACCTTCCATGATAGCGTCTAATATGTCAGTTGTTATGCGCTTTCTCCTTCTCCAGAGTTTAACATTTCGATCGCGAGCACAAAATATCCCCTTTATTTCTTCAGTTGATATTTTTTTGCGGTTTTCTCTCAATTTATTGAGCCTCACCGACTTAGCTAACATTTCATCTTCTACCTTCGATAGCTCCATCCTTGCTTCGTCTGTTGTCATGGAGTTGTTGTAGTCTTTTAATTCTGCATCTAATTTGGTACATTCCTTCTTGAGATTATTCAGCGCTTTTTGTTTTTCATCAATGCTAGCATCGAGCATATTCATATCATTATCGTCTGTTTCAGGAAGTCCGCATTGATTATAAACATAAACTTTTTGCTTGCCATATGTTTTTGACTTCAAAACATCACCATCACAAAGAGAGTCAAGACATTTGATCACTGCAGTTTTACCAATTTCCTTATGTAGATTGGTGAAAACATCAATAGCACTAAAAGGACGATTTTGCCTTCGCATATAATCTTGAACTCTATTTTTTTCATCAGCTGTCATGCTGAAAAACAATAACGTGAAAAACGAAACAAGATAAGTCGAATAATTAAATCTTTTTTTGAAGGTGCTCGAAATTCACCGCTGCATTTAAATATAAACTTAAATCACGAATTAGAATCAACCAGTGAGTGACAAGTTCACAAAAATTTTGAACGGCGTTCAGTTCACGTTCATTTTTAAATTTGTGAACTCCGTTCAGTTCAAGTTCACGGTTTCAAAAATTGAACGGCGTTCAGTTCAAGTTCAGCAACATGTCCATCTCGTTCACTTCACGTTCACCAATTTCCCTTTTCGTTCATTTCCCGTTCATTTCAAAAAGAAATTTTGACTTTTACTTCGAATGCGCTTATCTATCAAATAATTGAGTCATCGCTTCCTTCAGATAAAAGCTTTAGTGTAAGATGCAATTTAGAGAACTTCCGGGTTATATGATTACATGGCTTAGCTGCCTTTTCCTCTGTGACATAATGGCAATTGTATGAAGGCATATGCTTGTGTAAATTTATCGTTAATAGATGGAGAAGAAGAAACGATCAGTACTAGAGCGGGTCTACAATTCTTGGTCACTAAATTTGGTTAAATTGTCGCTGTTGTGGTCAAGCCATTAATGGCCTATGCAGGTGAAATCACATGCATGCACAGAAAAGGTGACATACATGTCATCAATGGATATGTATATATCTTGCGCTTTGCGCACAACTAAATGCAAAATTCAAAATTCTGTTTGAGAAAGCCCATATCTCGCACCACAAATGTAGTCATCTATGAGCACTAGACAACTTTTCATGAACTATGGCAATTTCCTAAGAAATAGTTTTTCATAATGGACGAGTGATGATGTGACAATGCGATACTATTGTAGGCCTAGCATTGTGCTTTGATGCGAATATAGACAGTATTGGCAAATTCTGTATCTGATATCATTGCCACGTAACTTCCGACGTTCACGGTAACTGTCCGGATAGACTGACAAGTCCTGTTTATAGTTGCATGTGACCGCAGATGTAATTGCTTACATAGAATGCAAATTGACAAACAACAAAAGATTTAATTAAGTATTGAAAAAGCTCAAATTTGCTCTTCAAAAAATCACATCGATTCTATGATTTCTTAATTCTTTCACACTATACTAGTTGGAAAATGGTGAGAATGATGTCTACATGTACCCCCATCAACATTGAAACGTTTCCGAAACGTTCCTTTTAAGTCTCAAAACGTCTCGAAAGTTTCAAGTGAAATTTATCGTGTTGTGGTTGGCAATGATGCATCAGATTTACGTATTTGACTATGGCATTGAAGTTTTGCAGAAATTGTAGCTTTTTCAAAAATGCTTATTATGCAAACCGTAAAAATATGTAATGATCCCATAGACAATGATCCATATCGTTCCATTTGCATACCAGAGTATGTAAATTATCCGTGAATCAGTCAAGTTTTATTTCTTCAATGAATGTTGTCACTTATGAAGTGGAAATCTTTCAAAGTTACTAGTGTTTTCGCAAAATTTGCATTTGCCATATAATGTAACGTTTGGGAACGTTTAAATACGTTTTGTATGTGAAAGTTTCATCACGTATCAAAAAAGACTAAAAAAACTACATTCAGGGAAATGACAGATATCTAATGAGACATCTGGAGTGATTATCAAATACGTCAATTTTCATTCACCTTGATTTTGGTCGACTGAATAAGATTTAATCATCGTCGGAACTGCTTTCCCTTCGGCAAGCTCAAAATCAAAAGTTGCGTTCTAAAACTTTAATGGAACGTTTCGTGACGTTATCAAAGGTCACATTACGTCTCCTTATTTCCTAATAAATGGCAATAAATACTAATCAGATAAGAGGATTTTGTAGTTGAACTTATATTTGGAGACAAAGAATATCATCTGTCTGTCATCACATCTAAAAAAAATTGCAGTAGTACATGGATCTACAGTACACAAAACAAGTGCATTAATATTTCTGTCTCAATCACTTTCATTTTCTGATCATGTGTATTGGCGAACGCACATGTGTTTCTTCGTACCTCTCTTAAAGTAATTTATTGAGCTTCGGCTTTGCTGGATACATTTCATTGATAGATTTGATAAATCTGATTACTAAATTAGGCATTGTTTAAAATTGCTATTATTAAGTTGTTATAGATATGTTAGGACGCTTAGGATATTTAATTTACATCAACAGATAACTGGCAACGAACGTAGTTCAGTGTAATTTTGCATAAACTAGACAGTATATCTACTCAATATCATGCTCAATCTGCTACAAAACTTATATGGTAGTCATTCTTAATAAAATTACTCATCCCTTGTCGAAAATGTCTATTGTCTAGTCACGAATTCAATAGGCAGATTATTGCACCGGCTGAACCGAAGCAATTTTGACCTCGCGGTTATTATACCGGCTGACCCAGTACATTATTATTCCATGTCTATTACCAAGTTAGCTTTGGGAAACTCAAAATCACTCAACATAGCGAGAGATATTTGTCAGAAGGCGTCTTGACTCATCAGAAGCGTCTTGCTTCACACAAGTTTTGTGAGAAGCTGCTAAAGCGAAGCAAGCGTATTTCCAAGGTCCTGAACAGAGTAGACTCCAGGATACTCAATACAACAAAATTTTTATGTATTGTTCATGCACCGTAGATAATTTTTGCATTTTGCTTATTTATGAGCCTATCAGCATTTCCCTCTCCACCGGTGTAGTAGCCACCGGCGTAATAGTAACCTCTGCCTACTCAAAAACATGCTATTAGTTTGGCATTTGATCAGAGAAGTCAGAAGAAATGCATGCGTAGAAGATTGTTCTGTATATACATGTAATTCGTTTGAGGGGACACTTTTCCATTATATTCTTAATTTTCTCATTAATTAAGTTTATAGTCTTGACTTTATTGATTGAGAAATATTTCTAATGTAGAAGTGCTTCTAACCTGATCAATTCATAATTTAGCGATAGTTCGACTATGAATATGCATTTTAGTGTAAATACACATCACTGCGAACTGAGCTACAGATGTCTGAAGTAATTAGACCGGTAGATTATGGTAGCCAGTCTGAGTAGTAGCCACATATAGACATCCCTATACTAGATAATCTTGGGAACCTACTGCGGACCTGCAAAGCTTCGAGATTCGATTCGATTCACGAATCGACAGATGATTCGAGAATCAATTTGAGTAGACATAGTGATTGAAGAAATCTGTAATCCTTATACATCGGCCGGCCTAAAAATTTGCTTTAATTGTACCCTATTTTCTCTTTATAACCTTCTCTCACTCGACACGTCTTAAGGTTGGATGTGTGTAGAGTGCACTTTTTACTGCATAAATTTGCGATAAGACGAGTTTACCGCAGTATATTTCCAGAATCCTCGCTGTGTCATTAATCCGGTCAGCCACAGCGAGTTTCTGCAGGGAACGAGACTGAAAATGAGACTTTCACAGAATGATGTACTTCCTATGCCTACTGCGAATCTTGGCGTCTGCCGAGTTTTAGTAAGTTCCTCGTCTTGTCAGACACGATCAAAGAATAACACGTATTAGTCCAATGGGACGCAGATTGCAGATTTTTGCAAAAATGAGAAATTCCATGTTATCTCTCACTGAGAGTACCAGGTCTATGCGCATGATTATTGACATGGCATGACTTCATGTCATTTCCTATCATGTTCATACACCCCTGTCTACGAAGCTAAACACATTCAGATTTGGCAAGCCTCCTAATGTCGTCAAACACTAACATGTTAGGTGACTTCATCCACATTGAACCACAATTTCGCATGCATCCCCTCTCGGAAGCACAATAATATCACATCCATATGATAGGAAATGACCTGAAGTCACAGCATGTCAAAAATTATACTCAAAGATTATACCTCTTGACTTTGTAGTTTTCACTCAGTAAGATAAAACATAGAGATTTTCATTTTTGCAAAAAACTGCAGATTGCATCCTATTGGATTAACATGTGTTTCTCTTTGATCGTGTCTGACAAGAAGAGGAACTCACTAGAACTCTACAGACACGCAGATTTGCAGTAGGCGTAGGGTGTACATCATTCTGCGAAAGTCTCATTTTTGGCCTCGTTACCTGTAGAAACTAGCTCTGACTGCCTAACTAATGACACAGGAAGGCTCACATATAATTTTACGGAAGTGGGGGGCGGGGGGGGGGGGGGGGGGGGGGGGGGGGGGGGTGGGGGGCAGAGCGTGTTTCTACGTTTTCAGTGCGGAATTTTGTGTGATTCCCTCCTGATAGTGAGCTGGGTGTTTAAAAAAGCCAAGTGAGTATGTTTTCAGAGCTTTTTTGTCAGCTTTAAGCCGTATCAGTTAAATCGTCCTAATGACTGGTACTCAGTCGCTAGCCATAACGCGCACGGAAGGCGGTATGGCAAGTAAAGGCTACGCCATACCCAAATAATTTGATCGTCATTATCCAACCCGTAATGTTTTGGGCCTGTGGATCTCAGATCGTTTTAAGCTTTGGATAAAATCGTCAACGCATTGCTATGGAATGATGATTTTTGCTTATTGCTGCTTAATTTTTACAATCCTTTGAAATGAGTTATACGCCAGAAGCTAATCACCCTTCTTTTGACAGCTACTAGCTTCGACCATCACAAGTGTCAGACGGTCAGACTAAGTATTTTTCATAACTAACATACCATTATCTTATCAATAGCTTTGAACCCAGGTAACTACTACTGATGAAACTATCAAAAAGCCAATTTTCTGAATTGCCGTTTAAGTCCTTGACATGTAATTAGTTATCCTCTCTCATAACTGCCCATAGCCACACTGCACTACCTACTATGCATGCAATGTATTAGGAATGTCAGCTAATCTCAAACAATGAACGATGATTGTCGTGTAAACAGATTAGGCCTATGTAAGCCTGTCTCAACCAGATAGTCACCTAAAGGCTGAGTACCACGGGTGTTAACTGTACTATTCGTTGGATATTACACTGCATATTGGAACATAGGCATACACCACAATAATTGCCTCTTTAGTCCTAATAGCATGATCCATGATTATGTAATAGATCCAATAGGATCAACGCATTTAACAATACTTTCGAATGATAGATTGAAAGAAAACCATGACCTCGATCGAACCTCGACATCGATAAAAAATCCTGATCTCAATCTCGAACGCGCGATTAAAAATTTCAATCGAGTTCGAAACTCTGGTATATTCCAACCTTTAAACGAGCTACGGTAGCACGTTAACGCTGCCTATTCACAGGTCCCTAGAAGAAATTTCAGAAAATAAAACGATTCATCCTTTTAAACGATCATCGTAAGGCATAGTCCAAAGATATAATAAATTATTACAATCAATCTAATTATGGAAATGCTATTGCAGATATTGTTCAATGGATATGTCAATACGTACAAAACGAAGAAGGATTCTGACTAGGAGGGAGGATATGCTGAATTCAATAACTTTAGACTCGTCAGTGACAAATGAAGAAAATGATGTAAATGCCATCATGGATGACGAAGTGTCGATGATCGTTCCAACATCAAGAGCCAATTTGAGAGCTCTCCCTATGAGTCCAGTCCAACTGATGCGTTTTTCAGATAAGCTTGGCTCTTCAGGCATTTTTGATTTTTACAGGTAGTTGACCGTCTTATTCTTACATAACATTTTGCATTTATTAGAAATAATTAATTTAGGGTCATTGTACCGTTGAAAACATCAAGAGTCTTGTCGGTCAGTTAATTTTACTGCATCAGGTATAACTTACTCTACTTTTCATACTTGTCCCTTTCATTTAACTGCTTGTAAATCGACGCTATAAGCCTATACTACATTTTTCAGTGTGGTTCAAAGAACTCTTCACGCTGTGGCGCGCATTGAGGAAGGCAGTTGGAGCATGGGCGTATTCTTCGACAGATACAATCTCATGCCAGTGCCATGTCAGTCGACAGCTCTAGTAAGGAGTTGGATCCTGAGGTATTCTCGTATCCATAATCCGGATTCCCGGAGGAATTAGAGCGAAATTTTTCAATCGCTCCCAAGACAAAAACTAGTAAGGCTAGATATTTAAAAAAAAATCATGTTTTGATTGGATAGAGCCATTTTCTTTCCCTTTCAGGTCAGATACCTTGCTAATGCAATTTCTCCAGGCGGCAAACTTGGACGGATTATTATGTACATTTTAATCGCTCTAGCACCCGCGACCATTTGGTGCCAGTACAGCCGTGAAGGAAGAAAAGGGAAAAAAGTGCTGCTCATTTTCTTCCCATAATCCACGGTAATTATATAATTGGCAGTCGCTTATTAGATTTATATGATCTGATAATTTTCCTCCATTTTTGGCATCGCAGAGCGCGTGTATAAAAAATATGACATTTTGGAATTAATGCAACTTTCCTATTAGCAGTTGTTAAAAGTTATGTAGTTTGACTACGAATTGGGAAACCTCCATTGTCGATCCAATTGTATGGAATCTAGATAATGTAAAAGTTTTTGTTATTTGTATTTACTAATTCCCCTTTCGATAATCGTAGCAACTAATTTAGATGAAGGTGTTTGATTGATAAATTGCTGCCCTTCTTCTTTTCTTCTCTTCTCTCCAGAGCCTGGATGAGTGTGTGCGTATGTTATTTTCTTTAGGTGTGTGTGTGTGTGTGTGTGAAAGTGTTATTAATTTTACATCCCCTGTCCATAAACACTAACGAACATGTGTCAGCTCAACAAATTCAGTGCAGTCTGCAATCGAAGCGATGCCTTTTCATCAATAAAGTGAAACCGAACTCAAGCAACAAAATCTAACCAAATAATGATATAGATTTCCTACATAATAATAATAATAATATCTTTATTTGAGGTCAACAAAACACAAGGTTAATCGGTTGACGCACTCACAAATCACAGTGAGCACATTTGATTCGCAACATTGAAAAAAGCGACACTGCGAAACTTTTCAAACAAATCTCAATTACAGTCTGCACATTCGCACTCATAGTCATAACATACGCGAGAAAAAGGAAAGTTCACTACTTGGAGGAGGGAGAACTTGAGCCAGAGATAACATGTTTCTGCGTGTGTCGCAATGGGAGTCCGGACAGGGAAGAGAAGTAGGTCGGTCGGCAGCAGATGACATTGAAAGCGGCGGACAAAGAGTTCCGACGTAATACCCAAGCGATAAGTCAAATAGTCAAGCCAACGTAGCGCCATACTGTTTTCGGATACACATGCATGTCAATAATGCAATTCAAATAAAGCGTAGAGATCAGTGATCGCGTGGAGACTGTTGCGTGATACCAGTGATGAAATTTAGAAAGCAGGAGATATAAGTCCGCGAGAAAGAAAAAGAAAAATAGACGAAGTAAGCTCAAAGCAAGCGAAACATAATGAGTTAACGCCAAAACAGGACGAGAGGGAAAACCGACCCCTCTCGCTGCCTGCAGTCGGCAGAATGCATGTGTTTCAGTGAAATATGCGCTTACGCATATTGCAAATATTTTGTAATACATTTTAAATTGTATATACCCTATCATACATTCATAAGTCTTGCCTGTGATAGCTGAACTCTTACTCTACCTCATACTCGTACACCTTATCCATTGTATTGCAGAAACAATAGCCAAAAAATTCGGTGAGGCAAAGTCAGCGGAGAAAATCAACACCGAAGTAAGTGAGCAACTGAAGCGAATGCCCTTGAAGGTTGTACGAGCTGAAGAGAAGGGGAGTCGCAGAACAAGTGGTGTCCCAAGTAGAGCGTCTTCCGTGCCGACTGAGAACATTAACGCTGCGGATAGTGACTAGACGGACTTGTAAGACATTTCACCACTTTTTAAACTACGAGTACATACTGTAAACCGTACAATAGGAAACCAAGACTGTCTTCGATTCAAAATCCGGACATCAAACGCAACTAGCAAAATGCTCGACACCAAGCTATTTTATAGGCCCTACATAAGGATATTCAAAAATTCGTATTTAAACCGCTGTCCTACACCAAACTATCGGTTTCGTATCGATCTTTTTCTCGGTTTCGCATTGTACGGTTTACACTGATACTTATTCCATGCTACTTGCTTTTGTAAGGGGAAAGGGGGTTGATACTACAAAATTTTGTTTATCGCATTCATTGATAACAATTCATACAATTCAAATTGTTATTAGAAGCCTTTTCTACACTTTCCTATTCATCAACGTTCTCAGAGAAAATGTTCAAGATGCTGCGAGGTCACTATGATTGATGTAGGAAAATGGAATGACACGTATAGATCCACCAATAAATAAATTTAAATTGTTAAATGCAAAATCCTCATGATTATGTTTGCACTTAAATCATAATCAGCTGTTTTTGTGTATTCCCAAACAAGTTGAGCATTTAGATATTGATCCTGTTTCTTAGAATTTCACACCTATTTTGAATTCATTCTCTGTCATGAGTGTAGTATGACAATTGGCTTAAATTTTACCTAACATGTAGGCCTGTCACCTCTGTTAATTATATTTTCACAAGTTCTAATACAATTCAAAGAAGTAATCATAGATCAAGCTTGAAACTATGCAGTCATCGTCTGATGATGATGTAAGGCCTTCTTTATCTGATCATGCAATGTATCAATAACCTTTCAATATCGGCTACTCATATACGGTCCAAAAGGTCTGTCCATGGTTTAATTTTTACACAGATGTACAGAGACTGATGACATCAGAGCAACAGATAGGCCCTATGGTTGATTTAAGATAGCATGATTTTTTGGTCTTCTATTATGTGATGTATTAAAGGACTCTAACACTTCACTGTTATCAAATGAATAATCAGCTCAGATATTTTCTCATGACGACGTCTGAATGAATTCTGAGTAAAATATTTTTACTAGTCCATTTTATCGAGCTACATATACCTCTGTGATGTCTAGTCGGCTTCATGCATTGTTTTAATTAGCATGTACATATTTGATAAAATTCACATGGCTGGAGAGTTGTTGACAATGTTAAATCATTCTATTTTTCTATTAATACAATTAATATTATATTAATAAATTATTTGTTATTATTAATAAATATAATATTTATCAATGTTACAATTAATAAATATTGATAATATTAATTTTCTATTTTTCGCATTATTTTCTAGAAATGAATTATGAACAAAATAACTGCAGTGCCTCGAGATATTACCGATCCAGCCTTGGTATCTTTTTTGTTCACGACTTTTGTTTCAATACTTCCATTTGATTGAGTTTCTCTGTAGAAATTTTGTATTTGATGAATAATACTGTTTTTTAATTATACTTGAAGTATATCAATGATGTTTTTTTACTTGACTCTATTTTTGAGACTGGCTTTTTTATCAATGAATGAAAACGGGGACTTTGGATGGTCTATAAGCTGTTAAGTTATACAACGGTACTCAACGTTTTCCTAAATGTTTCTTACGGTAAAAAACCCATAGAGTTCTGCTTGAATAGCATTATGTATCAAATAGAAGTAGAAAGCCTTGCTATATTGAAGAATGTCCTAACATATAATAGAGAAAGGCATTTCATTTCTATTTAAAAGGTGAAAAGTGTTCAGTGTGATTTAATGAAAAGTCACATGTAACTTAATAAAACGTAACGAAACGCTGAAATAGTGTTGCGTATAGAGTTACTGAAACGTAACGAAACGTCAAAATAGCGTGACGTTGAGACTTTCTGAAACGTTACCGTGCAACTTGCTGAAACGTTCCGTCACGTAATAATAACGGACGTTACGAAACGTTCAATTGAGACATTCGTGAAACGTTTCTGTTACGTTACGAAACGTCACAATGTTGTTGGGGTACATAGCTAAATGAAACACTTGTTCACTTGCAACAGTAATTTCTGTTCAAAGTTTTTGTCAGATTGACGACATCGCTTCCTGCTGAAGAGTTCTCCAGCATTGGAAAAAGCCTTTCAACGGGGGCGCTAGATGGCAATTAATGTTTGATTGCACAAAAACTCTTTTGATTGCTGGAAACACGTTCAACAAAGCCAGCTCTTCAGTGTCTGAGTGGAGAAACCTCTCAATTAGTTCTTTCGAAGAAGAACGCACTTTTTTGGATGAAAAAAAGGATGCAATCTTGTGCTTTGATTTCTCTTCGATGTCGACTCGCTTTTCATCAGGGGCCATTTCTTTCTCCACGGCATCTTGCAGTAGCTTATAGGCCGCAGCTCTTCGATTTTCCTCATGGATGAAGTCCAGGCGCTTGAACTTGGGGTGGCACACTGAGGCGAGGAGGTATTTTTCATCACTCAGAAGGTGTTCGAATCGTTTGTCCAGTCCAGCCACAAGGGGCTTGCACACTGTCAAAGTATTTTTCACTTCCAGCAGCTTTTCCTTCAGTAGGCCTACGTGGATGGTTGGCAACAAATAACCCAAGAACATATGCTTGTCTCCTTGAAGAATATCGAGTGCACAGGCGAAGTACTGCATTGTGGTTACGTACTCCTGGATAAATATCTTCTCGTCATTCTGAAGGTGACGATGTCCTAAGTGATCAAATAGTGACTGCATCTTATCATCTTTCTCGTTCAAGATTTCCTGCACCCGCTCCATAGCGTGAAAGGTGCTGTTCCAACGAGTACAGATAGGCACAACAAGCTTACCGCACGTGTCTTCAATCCTCTGAGCAATGATGGTGCTCTTTGACTGTTTATTCCACAAGTCGTGTAGTTTCAGCATTGTCTTTTGTGATACTCTTTTGAACTGTTCGGCGGTCGTCAAGTATTTTTCAACGTCCTTTATTGCGATTAAGTTCATTGTGTGAGCAGAACACCGAAAATGTGCAGGAAGAGAAAAGCGTAGAGTGTGAGACGAAGAGAGAATGTCAGTAAGTTCTTGATAAATTACACCATCCTCGTCATTTTCATTTTCATCAGCGTCATCGTCTTCCTCACCTTTGTTTGATGCTTCCTTTAATAATTCAGCTAGAGCGGCATGAGCTCCAAAGTGTTTGAAGCTCTTCACAAAATTCGACGCATTGTCAGTCACAACTCCTCCTTCCATCTTATTCTGGATGCCAAAATCGCGCATTATGGCCTCGAGCTCCTCGGCAATGCGGTCATAAGTGTGATTGCCTTTCATTCGCCTGCATGCTAACAAAGCAGAATTCCTCTCAAGGTTTGATGTGAGCCAATGAATATAGTCACACCTAAGTATCCGCGGCGGAATGTAGTCCAGCAGTCAGCAGTAAGACAGAAGACTGAGATGTTTGAGAATTCCTTCTTCATGTTCGTCTTCATGGTGTTGAAGTCTGCATTTAACTTGGACATCAAAGCGGCGTAAGATAGAACAGTTCGACCAGGCGCCAATCCCATGACAAACTTGCGGAAGCCCTGTCTGCGGACAATTGTGAATGGCATGCCACAAGAAGGAATGAACTCCGAAATGAGCTGATCAACTTTCTCCTGGCTGGGCACAGATTGCTTTGACGTCCCGAGGAATGCATCTAGGGTGCTTTGGTCTTGGCCTTTCTTTTTCTTTGCTGTACAACCTGAGACGATCGCTTCGAATTCCTTGACATGAGTGGAATTGTGTTGATTAGAGAGATGACGCTTGAGGTTCGAGCGTGAAGTAGTAGCTGCAGAACACACACTTTGGCAAAGATTGCATTTGTAGTAAAGTTTATCATCGGTCTGCTTATTGAAAGTAAAAATGGGTTCATACATGTCCCACTTCTCACTGTCATTCTTCCGCTTTGCCATCGAGCCACTTGGAGATAAAATTTCACCACTTAACAGAAGGCATAAGGACACTGTGACTGCATTTTCATAATGAATTATTCGCAGAGACATCTAATCCCCATATCACACGTCACAGCGTGCGCTTTTTTATCATTCGATGTAATATTAACATCACTTCATAAAGGACTTCTAAATATAGAGCTGACGTGGCAGTTTTCATGCTGCATTCGATTGGGTTCCAACAATGGAGGACGGTTCTATCTTACTTTATCGGAAATGCCAACATCTAAGATTTCCAAGAAATAAATATTATGCCTGCGTGGCATCATGAGCGTCAAGCTTCCAACAACATGGACAAAAATAGTACAGGGTGCAGCCATGGGAGAAGCAACCGTAGAGTAGGCCTACATTCTAGCTTGAAGCAATTCCGGACAATCATGTGTGAAGGTTCAAAGGTAGAAATGAACGGGAGCAGTTAACTGCCGTTCATCTCCGAAATATGCGAACGCCGTTCAGTTCCAGTTCAATTTTGAAAAAAAGAACGCCGTTCAGTTAAAGTTCACGAAAATCATGAACTAGTTCAATTGAACGGCGTTCAGTCACACTCTGGAATCAACCACAATGCAAAAGTCAAGGCCACATGTAAGTACTTTTGTTCACACTTAATGTGAAATATTCACACTTCGACACGCTTGCTGTATCAAATCAATGATACTTTTGAACTCCTTGCCCGTTGTGTATTCGTTCGTCATCTGTGACCGAACGTCTAGTGTCCAGAATACGCTTCCTAACTTTTCACATTGATTGACCCATGATTTTTGTTTCCTTTCATGCGTCATATATTTTTCAAATGCATTTTCCATGAATCACTTCATATTTCCCATGGCGTATCACAATTGATGCATGCAGCTGCATTGAAGTAACGAAGGACCTCATCATAGACATCAGATTACATTATTAGGAGTAGACCGGACAGCGCCTATCTAATACACTATCAGCTGATGGCCACAAGCGAATGTTCCTAGCAAATGAGCCAAGAGCACTGAAGGTAGGGGATTAACTTTTATGGACGCATCACTTCAGGAGCCGATTGTATTGATCGACGAGGAGGAACACAGGTCGACACATGTACTCTTCTTTTCATGTCAGCTTGCTTCGAATTAAATCCGCCTTAAATTTCAATTCATGTATAATTAATTGTGCGTGTGTATTAAGCGTGTCAATTTAGCTCTACGAAAAGATCTCTGAGCTCAAATGAGGAGGCAACAGCCGGCAGGGCCAATGCACACATATGCTTTAGACTATTTTGACTGTCATTTACAGTCAATTTTATCCTCACGTTTCCGACACAATAACAATCAAAGCCCACTGCGAATTCATTAATATCAATCGTTTCAAGTGACCTAGAAAAATACGTGAAAATTAGTGCTAGTTAATAGTGAAATTCAATCAATGATTTTGATGTTAAGCGCAACAAAACAACAATTTGATCTCAAATGTGTGATTTTGGGCTGTGGGTGTGGACAGGAGTGAGATGAAATACAAGTCGGCAAAACAAGTCACATAGTATATACATTCACTGCCTTTTACTACGTACAAGTTTGCCTTTTCCTAACACACCCTTCCCACGTTTCTTTTTCATGAGAACTGCAATGTCCTTCTTAGAAACTCCACGCAGTTTCAAATATGCATAGGGATCTGGTCCTTTCCCACTCTTCATGTCACCAAGGGCTTTTGATGAGCGAAATTTCGAGCCGGGTTCTTCTGATTCCTTCTTGCCAACTTTCCTGCGCCATGGTCGCACCGTCTTCGCACCCTTACCGATCATTCTTGAGGTATCAATTTCATTCTCCGACTCGGAATCCGGTGCTGTAACGAGTAGGCACCAGTTAGAATATGTAAGCTCTTTAGACTAAAGTTTACAGTGCGAAAGTTTTCATAGCACGTCTAAATCATTTCTAATCAATAATGGTGCCATTGGAAAAAGTAAGTTATTGTAGAAAAAGGTGAAATACTTGCTTCCTTGAATTTACAATCTTTTGAAAGAAAGATTTGGAACTACAAATTGCTTTTAGGTAAGTAGAACATGGGAGTGATCAGACACACATCAATGGACGAAAGATTATAACCATTGTTGCTTTGACATAGTGTATACATAAGCATTGCAGATCTTCAACCACACATCGATCATCCACAACTGCCCGGATTAGATGACTAGTGGCCCCGGTACACCCAAGTCTTGTTATGGTAAGTTTCAGACTGATAATTTAGTCCAAATTCAGCTCCCATGTTTCAGTTGCTGAATCTGAGTCGTTTAAGATGAAACATCGGTTTATATGGTGTCAGGGTTCGTACCAAAGTGTGGTTCGTACAGCTTCCTGGAAGCAAAATTCACTAACTCTCACAAACCTTATATGTATTTACAAATATAATGGGGTAGATGCTATTTCGGCAAGAGAAGACCTCCAATAATTCAGCTACAAGACACTTTCGCCGAATTATTATTGAAATTCTTGCCAGCATTCTAATTGCAACTCGATTCATTTCATATATTGCCCCATCATGAGAAAAATATTGATTGAAGCAAGAAATCCTACGGGCATGTGTGACATTGTATATTGAAAGCAAACAACAACTGACATTTACTGAAAGCAAAACAATCATTAAAGCGTAGATATATTTAAAACAAATAATTACCTCTTGAACTATTTGATCCGACCATCTTCATTACATGAAGGAAATACACTGTGTAATAGCATTAAAAGCTTTAGAAATAAAATACTCTTACTAGAAAATAATTATTTACATCAAACTTCTCCATTATCACCAAAGATCGCGATTACAAAAATGAAACTTACACTAATATCAATAATACAGTACAAGCAAGTCCAAGTATTAACTCACTCATTTACAACAGAACAATTGCATATGGGTTGAAGTTTTCTAGAATAAACACCACTAGATCAGCAGGATACATCATTTCATTTTTTTAAAAAATCATTCCATTCTTCATTTCTTCCCTCAACTCATTACCCTCCGACGTAATGCGTTCGACTGCATTAGAGGTTGCATACGTTGCTGAGCTTCAGCTTTCATCGCTTTTCTGTCTGTCATTTATCCGCAACAGTTCAATATTGCTGGTAATGTGGGAGCATAGTTCCAATAGTAAGGGAAAGCAAATACATTTTAAGATTAAATGTAGATCACTGCTTGGGAACTTACATATTAAGTAAGAATAAGCTGTGCATGTAAGGACCAATTAAATGTCAGCACAAAACAGTCCCTTGCTTTCTAGATCTTGAATTATTGGAGTAATGGTCCTTTTCTGCTCGGCAGCCAACTAAGTGCAAAGTTTATTTTCCGCAACTTCCCTCGAAAATACTGGAGCTCTAATGTTCTCGGAGTTCGGAATTCGCACCATAAATTTTCTCCTCCGTCACTCAGATGGCTAGCTTCCTTTTTGCTTTTTCGTCATGAGAAGCTTCATCTTCACATTTTCTTTTTATGTCAAGCTCTTCAATTTCTTTTCTAGCGATAGCCTCTTTTAATCTTCTCTTCTCTTCAAATGATGCACTGTACTTTAGAGAATTTGTCTGAAAGTATCAAGGAATTGATGATTTTGATGTTCATGAGGCCGCCTGCCCGAATGCATGAGTCCCTAATTGTGATTGGCGCCACACGCGCCTCTTCGTCCAGGGAGCCTCCGTGAACATCTACGATGACTTCATTCAGCGAAAACCCTGATTTAGGGACCGCATTACATTGACTAAGAATCAGTACACATCTTCCTAGATTTAATTAACACTTTGTATTTCCGAACTTGTCTGTGATCTTTGATAACTTTTCCGATTATTGCTCGATTCTTCTTTGTCCTGATGATTCTTCAGAGAGATAATTCAGATCATGTTCTTCGTGAACACGTTTCCAGTATGAATTGAGGCATTCCTCGAAAGTAACTTTGCGACATAGAAGAGCAATGAAATGACGGAATGTTGGTTATAAGCTAATAGAGTCTCCTCATTCCTCACTTCATCGCAGACAGAGTAAATCGTAGATACTTTTGATCCAGCTACTGATTAGTAGTAAATTAGTTTATTTTTTCATATAACCCGCCCTCAAATAGAAACCGCACCTGAATCCCTAAAAAATCGCATAACCCGCGGGTTGTATTCGAGAAAATACGGTATGCCTCTAGAACTTGTGCTTTTCAATTTATGAGAGAAAACATAGAAAAGGCTTCATTTTTACCGAAAACCTCAACATACTTCCTATTGGATTTGCATGCGTTTATCTTTGATCCTGTCTGACAAGAAGAGAAAAGGGTAGAGCTCAGCAGAAGCGCAGATTCGTAGTGATCGTAGGATGCTTATGTGCAATAATCTGTGAGACTCTCCGACCTCGTTCCCTGCAGAAAGTCGTTATTGCGACCGGACTAATAGCTTGCATACTGAATGTGTCGCTTTACATTATTTCGATGCGAAGCCTATCCACTGCAAGTAGTTAGATAAATATATAACGACAACCGGCATTGATCTCGCGCGTCACTAATTAATTATAACCATTGATATCAGCTGAAATCGATGCGGCACTTTACATTCATTCGTGCACTAGAATAGGGTAGTCAAGCGTCTAAACGACATCTTTTCTTCTTTAGACAGGCGGACATGTGTGACAAAATAGAAAGAAATCATTGAAGGGAAAAATCTCTTTCAAATTCTGTCTATTTGTTAATAATTTAGCATTAATTTCAAAAACAATCAATATGAAACTCAGTGTAGCTAATCAAAAGGATTAGTCATGAAACTTGACAAGCGAAAACAGCAATTAGTTCACCTTAAACTACTAGTCATCAATGGTTTACTGGGTATGCTTACTTTCAGAGCTAACCCAGATTATAAGCTATAGTGAGATTGAAATCCTTTCTGTTTTGAAATCTATACGAATAAATTATTGATTTCATGACTCACGTGATCTAATCATGGACAAAAATCAAGACATGTTTCAATTATCATCATCAGATATTCTAGAACTAGCGTTTTGGAATTTTTCAGTAATTTCCAATAACAATGATATACAAGCAAGCGAAGTTGCGATGCGAACTTGGGTTTGTCTCGCGAAAGGGAGGCACATTTTGAAATTAAATAACTCCTGTCTAGATTGCTTCCAAAAACAGCAATTGATTGTACATGAAAATCAGCATTAACCAAAGTGGATGCGAGTATAAAAGAGAGCTATAAGAAATAAAACAACTAACTCACTTTCATCATCCCCTTCACCGATAATCATTCGGCCGTCCTCAGAAATCGGGAATTCCGTATCACGGCTTCTCTTGCTTGCTGTTGAGCTCACAGGTGCTTTTGTATGAATTCTACTGGCCACCTTTGAGCCTAGCAGGTCCAGCACCTCACCTGGCTCCTCTTCCAACCATAATTCATCCTCATTCGCCTTCCGTTTCGGCTTTTTGCCCTTTCTTCGTACCTCTTTATCCTCTTCAATGTCTGAATCTTCTAGCAGCTCATCTAGCGTTTGTGTCTGCCGAAGTTTTGGTAACATGCCTGACCGTGTCATCTCGGCCTCCATTTCCTCTTGATCGTCCTCCTCCACATCTTTCTCCTCTTCTGGTAGTTGTTTCTTGCGATCTGCTCTTCGAGATTTTCGAAGCTCTGTTCGCGCCATTCTTACGAAAGGGAAGCGGAGATACTCAGGAATCAGCTCTAGCATCAACGGCGCACTGAAAATAAAGCAATATTTAAAGCCAGTTGACTCTTGTCAATCGATGTGTAAATACTTTGCCTCTACTGACAACAAAGGCCTGATGTAGCACAACATTGAATACCATAGGCATTGAGTGTGCAAAAGGCAAATACCTTTGATTTCTGAACTACACTCACTTGGCCATGAAATCAAACCTAAGTCCAAAATGCAGACGAACCCGCAGCCTCTTCTACTCGCATGCTCTCTTCTCTGCGTCAGACAGACCGTCAGGGCAAAAGGAATTCAATTGAGAAGACACTTTTGAGCGCATCGAGTTCTCAAATGCGAGGAATCGCTAACCTGCTTAAATCCTTAAGCATCGATTAAAATTCACTGCTCATCACTTTGCATAGTAGCATGAATTGCTTGTCTCATTCTGGCCGAGAAAAATGCGATATTTTGTGGCTTGAGTTTGCGAGAAACTTACATTTCAAGATATTTTTGTACAGACATCGAAACGTAAAACGCAGTTACGAGATAATAATAATGATAACTTTATTGGGTTCACTTCCATGACATGCGGTGAACGCTACAATTATGCGATGAGGCTATTTCAATAATTCGAGATTATTTGGTCCAATTTTTCGGGAATTCGGGGAAAATGACCTAATTTCAAAATTTCGGGTATCACACGGAGCACTGCATTAACCAATTAAAAGATTTTTTTCGAAATTTCGAACTTATAGTAAATTGCTGAATTGCCAGCTGACTACATTAGATTCGTCATAGGAGTATTTGAAATGCACAAAAAGTAAGAAGAAACTCGACAGCTATATTTAGTCCATGTATTCACTTTCGTTATATATGATACGCAAGTAGCAGTTTCCAGTCTGAGCAATTCCCCTCTCTGTGGAAGATTGAATATTTCATGTCAAATTACTCACTTGTGTCGAATTCAAATTCGTCATCATCCTTGCACAGCAGTCTATTTTTTCAAATTTGCAAAAACAACCATTTGGGGTAGAGACCGCCGACTATGGTGGCTAACTGACCTCCATAGATCGACAGTTCTGCAGTAATGTCAGTGAAATATTTTAAAAAGTATTTCATGAGATTGACTGTTGATTGGCGGAGGCAGCCTTGACGATCGAAAGGGTTTCAGTGTGATGAGGATGAGAAAGCAAAAATGCGGCACTCCCTTTAGTAATGGCTTTAATAAAATTAGTTGCTAAAAATATATACACGGCAAACGTTTCGCGACGCAGTCGCTGCCTCAGTGCACTAAAAAGAAGGTGCACCTGCCAAACATTGCCAAAATGGGAATGAGAGCAGGTGTGCATCGGTGTTCTGATTTATTTTTTTGCTTTTATAGTTTGCTGTGAAGAGCACCATACCCCTCGGATGTAACGACAGAGATGCTGAAACATACCGGCGAATCTGCTATCAAAGAATTACACGCCATATTCTAACACATACTGGAGACAAAAGATTGTCCAAGAGAATGGAGTAACAGCTCAACCGTCGCGCTGTACAAGACAGAGGTGATCCTTTGAGCTGTCATACACATCCGACTTCTAGAACACGGAATGAAGATTTTCGAGAAGATTCTTGATAAGGGGGTTAAAAAACTGGATTGGACATTGGAGAGCAACAGTTTGCATACCGTTCTGGAAAATCATGCACGGGTGCGATCTTCGTAATCAGAAGACTTCAAGAGAAATACATCGAAAAGAAGAAGAATCTATTTCATATATTTGTCGATCTCCAGAAGGCATTGGATCGAGTCCCTTGAACCGCAATCAGGTGGGCCCTCAGAAATGTACCACTTAGATGTTGTGGCTTAGCATGGAGGAATATGTGGCTTAGTATACAACACGTGTATTAGGCCCGTGCTTCTCTACGGCGCAGAATCATGGAGCCTTACACAACACCAGGGCCAACAACTGCGCGCGTGCGACAGAAGGATGCTTCGCTACATTACGGGAATCTCACTCTCCGAACGAATCGACATTGTCAAAGTGGTGACTAAATGCGGCCCTGTACCACTTGAAAAAGTTCTGCGAGAAAGGAGACTCCGTTGGTTCGGTGATGTAAAGCGGAGAACCGTGGAAGACCCTATCCAACGAGTCCTGGAGGTGGATGTCGAAGGACCACGTCCTCGGGGTAGGCCAAGAAAATCATGGCTTAAGATGGTTGAAGAAGATATGCGGGATATAGGACACTCTGCGGACGATACACAGGACCGTGCCCGTTAGAGAAATCTCACATCGTCAAACCCTTAACAGAAGAGGAAAAGAAGACACTAAAGTGAGTAAGTAATGCTTTGATATTTCATCCGTAGGTTGCGATTTATCGACTTTTCTGTTCCAAAAAATTTCAGACAAAGGTGAAAGGAGAAACCAAACTTTTTGAAAGTCAGCACCGAAGCAAACATCTACGTATTCTAGAATGCTACAACCTCTTAGTTTTTACCTTGGAGATTCAGTTTAGGGTCGAACATCCAAAAGATTCAAAATATGTGTGGGCAAGCGAAGACGTACAGGCACACGATCTGATCGGAAAGCATAGCTACTAGTCAAATATAAAACGGATTAGTGGTCCTGAGCGGCCGAGGATGGGGCAATGACAGCAATTAGTGATAAACATTTAAGAGATGCGGTTTTGAATAATTTGCCTGCCATTCATCAGATAGAGCAAACCGTTACCTGTCGCAGCAGCATTTCAAATTTTTGATGCTGTATTATTCGCAGTCAGGAGCTAGCTTAGAAGAATGAGACAATCCGCTCTTACTAAATAGGAGCAACCAGGCAGGGAAGCAAGTACTTTAGAAAATTAAAGTGGTCGAGAGAAAGTTTCGGTCATGTGCTGCAACTGCGCCAAAAAGAGAAGGCAACCTATTGCAAAAACCTGTAAAAATTGCCTTAAGGAAACGAGCAAAAACTTTTGAACGAGAAATTTTTTGAACAGTGTAAGTCATTTCAATTTCAAAGATTTTGTCTATTATCTTTAAAATGGCGATCGCGTAGATCACCGAAGTATATCGATGTTGTAAGAACATAAAGAAAAATCATCAATTATCTATTAACTATTTAGTATCCAAACTTGAAACTCCAACAAATTTGAAGAGATATGTGATTTATTATTGTCTTCTGAACCGCTCCAACGTCGGATATTATTGTGCTTTACAAGAAATGAATTGTTTTGAACTCACCCAACTCGACGGAACAACTTCAGTAGCAAAGCCTTGACATCGAACCGCAGTGCATGTCGATGACTTTCGGTCACTGCACCTAATGCTGACATAAATGCATCAAGGGGCAGCGTGTTGGTTGTACAAGCGGAGACAATATCCTTCATTGCACCGAGTCCCAGACGAGCCAAAGTTTGATTCGGACTACAAAGTAGGCGCTCTGCGCAATAATTTATCAATTGTCGAACATGATCTGCAGTCACAACTGCACGGAAGGGCTGATTCTGAAAAGCAAGACCATACTATTGGTTCCTTGTCAAAATAGTCCTGAAATTCAATTTTGATAAACTGTTAATCGAATAAGATTTAAGATTAAGTTTATCGAATTGAGATTTAAATAACAAGAGCGTTCTCAGCAACATCCACAACATATGCTTCTGTTAAAATATGAACTGGAAACTCAATAGCACCTTACAGCTCATTGAAGTAGGCCGAAATAGGCGGCTATTAGCTTCCCATCAAACATTTAACAGTCGTAGATCTTAATGATGCTGAAAACGTTTCCATGGGACACTTCAACTACACGATATTGTATGAAGATCATCTTCACTTGACATCATGCTATTCATTCACCGAAACCCATCAGAATTAGATTCACGTACTTGAAGTAAGGAGGATAGAGCATTGAGGGTCACAAGGCTGAGATGGAGAGCATTCTCAGACGTATCGGAAATAGAAATATTTGACACACCAGAAGTGATGAGATTTTGAACTTCACACAGGGTCATCGCCAGTTGCTCTCCGTCTTCCACAATCCGATCTTGTACCACTTCGTGCCAACAACGAGCTAAATCGGTGAGTAGAACTCGCGCCGTTTTCCGAGCTTCGCTGTTTGCCGCTCGCATTGATAATTGCACTTCAGCCAATAATCGCTTTGTCATCTCCTGAAACATCAACTGAAAATATAGTCGATTGTTAAACAGGGTTCATAAAATGAAGTTTGGGAAATTTGAACCGAAAGTTTTAGGTGATCATTCCGACAAAACTGTATTCAATCACAAGAAGCACTCTTTCTAATGGCTCCACTCCCGTGTTACGATGTTTAGAACGCCAGCAATTTGCGTCTCCTGCAATTTTAAAAAATGCTTCATCTTTATACTTGCTTGAACGCAAAATAATTATGAGGTTCTAAAAGTGATCCAAATGCTATTCAACCGACAAGGAAAATTCTTGGCAACCTCATCGAATAATCCAACAGCATGATCTTAGAAAAGACAAAAGCCAACAGTATCCTAAAATACTGGTCAGTTATTTGGCCATTGCTCTGCCTGAAAAATTCATCTCACCTCGACCTCATAGTGTACGATGAAAGAATCTATGATGTATTGTTTTAATATTTGACAAAATTTTGAAACAGACCACATTCCAATAACAGATGAACATTTTCTTTAAAAAGCAAAAATGGTCTAATTGTTTAACAGTAGGTGACCAAAGTTATGGCATAAGCATGTGATTTACGAGTTATGTATCACATAAAAATGGAATCGAACCACTAAAATATTGTATGATCAGAATCTCGTGAAAATTGAACGCTATCAATCAGGGTTTCTAGTACTTCCGAGGTTGCGAAAGTAAGTAGAATAAGTGTATTTTGGAATTGAAGAGGAAGTGCAAAATAAGTACATGAATGTGTGTGTTCATAAGCATTTGGATGTACGTAATTTAGAAGCTAAGTAGTGATGAGGAATTCGGGCAACTTTTTTCATTTCAGGCATCAACTTTTATTCTGATGCAGCTGGAATTTCACTTCACTTATACCAGCGGATGTGCTACATAGCCGTAACTTGGAGAAAATCGAATCACTTTGGTATTGGAATTGTAGCCGAATTTTTAAAAAAAGTTAAACAATCGATTTTTACTTAAAAAAACTATTATCCCAAAACAATGAGCAAGGCCTTAAAATTGGTTCATACATCATCTATTTGAGGTAGTGCATACTAGAAATTTGGAATCTGAAAGAAGATTAGGGTAACTCGTAGGGGAATTCGGGCATCACTTGGCATGAAACAAGTAATGTACCATAATCAATATCCCACAAGAGCCTCTAAAGTCCTGATCACCGATGTTGACAGTTTTGTTTTCTACTCAATAGGAAGTTACCGTCTTTGATAACCAAGCCTACTCTTATAACAAGACGGCGGACCTGGTAAAAAACGCAATATTTTGATTACATTGTAGCTGGATTGTAAAACTAGCCGATTATATATAGCGTTGTTTGGGTAATTTGTTAGCGTTGCATATTGGGCAAACAGCCTCCCTCATTATACAATTCATAACCACCTCAGATATCATGCATACCATTTCATGCCTGCAGAATTGTACAGTTGTTTCAGGCGCGTTCCTTTATACATGCATTTTTCATGCCGGTTTTCTTGATTTATGTTGACTTTGTCTTAAATCCTTTGACATTGGATGATTTTTACCTGTGAAACTAAAATTTGTGCATACTATCTTGATAATTCGCTGTTCACGGAAAAGTTGCATCACGAAAACTTTGCTTTTTGTTAGAGATGTGCGCGAGAATGAATAATATTGAATATAATTGTCTCTTTCATTGTATTTCATAAAAATGCCACTAACCATCTCATTGATTTGAAAAATAAAAGAAGAGTATGAATTACCGATGCACGGGCAAGTCAATTTTCAAAACTTCTTAACTTACTCCTTTAATTATTCAACGGAAGGACTAATGTGAAGAAAATCAACTTCTGATTTCTCATTCAAAGCTTTTCTGGTAGAGTTAAGGGAAACTAAACACGCTACCCGAATTGCTACGCACTACCCTACCACATTATTAAGTGTATTTTTTAATATTCTAATCTATCAATTACCTAAATAACAAAGATCATCTCATTGTATTTGAAAAGTAGGAGTGCTCAGTCAATTGAAAAGTTCCAACATCTACGTGCATTTATGACACAGCTTAAATCACTCATAAAAAACAGTTACTGTTCAATAATACAAAAACGGACGATACCTATCCTAAGTGCTTTTCTTTACTCTTGTAGCACGTAATTACATAGTTTTTATTGCTTCTGACGCCGTGCGCTCTATTCCTTGACAATATTTCTGAAGATAATTTCCACGTGACCTTTTGCACAGGGCTTGAGACAGACTTTTTAACTCGCAAATGAGTGAATGGCTTCGGAACCTCCACCATACTCCTTTTTTCAAGACGAGATTTTGTTTCTGCTCTGAGTCTGTGTGTATAGCAGGCATAAACACTTTCATTGCTTGAAGAAGTGGCTGTTGGACCATAATTACCAACATGTAACATCTTGACAAAATCAATAACAAACATTTTAAATGTTCTTATGAAAAGAAATAACTTTAATTTCAACAATTAAAAATAGACGACTATTTTAGAATACAAATATTATGTATTGAAAGTATGAATTGAAACATCTGCTTTAAATGGCTATAATTCACACATAATTATCCACCTCAAGCAAACTTGAGATATTCGCTGAAAAAAAGCAGGATATTGCATTGCATACAGCGAATATTTTTGGTACGATGTCTCGTGAAAGTAAAAACGCACGTTTGCCTACATTCACGAAGATAATTAAAATATGCAACATTCACGCAATTCGATTACAATTTCCCTGCCATTCCCGCAGCTGGCTTCCAGAGCTTTCGTGACTTCACGTTGCTCTGCGACGCCTCCATACCACGTAATAGTAGCAGAAAACAGAACATCATGCGATTTATAAACCCACCTTGACTTCTCCTCGGTTCAGCTCAGTCTTTTTCTCCTTCATTCGATTGAGAAGAACTGTTAGGATGCGTAGCCGCGGCTTTAACGACAACTCTTGACCGTGTTCCTGAGCATCAGATAACACTCGCATAAGAGCTAACAGTTGTTCATTAATCAGTCTTTTGGCGGTAGAATTTCCACTTTCCACAATGACCTGCAATATGAAAAATATGAAATTAAGTCATAAGGACCGATGAGGCATTACTAATTATATCATGTTGTTTCCGATGTTTAATCGAGTTGTGAAAACCCGATCCGACCGGAATTCAGGTTCGGATCCGGGTTAGGAATTTATTGCGGGTTCGAGCTGACTGTAAATAATCGGGTTATGAATTTATCATGCTTAGAAATCTGTAAATATACTTATGTTTTGTTTATTTCCTTTGTAATTCAATTGATTTATCTGCCGAGGAATTTAGTGAATACTTCGCTTCGAACTTCCAACACCGCGTTTCAACAAATTACTTATCTGACACCGCTCTCGATGAACTTCCTCAGATTACTTGTGATGATGTTTTTAAAGAGCTTCTGAGGTTGTCAAAGATTTCTACAGGTCCAGATGGAGTTCTACCATGGATTTTTCGGGATTTCGCAGATGTGTTGACGCCTGCGATTACGTCTTTGTTAAACTGGACCATGCGTGATGGTCAATTTCCACAATGCTTCAAGCAAGCAAATGTCTGCCCCATACCGAAGACAGATAAACCCACTTCAGTCAGTGACTTCAGGCCTATTTCTATTTTGCTTGTAATTTCCAAAGTGTTTGAACGAGTGGTCTCGAGGAAGGCCTATTTCTATTTTGCTTGTAATTTCCAAAGTGTTTGAACGAGTGGTCTCGAGGAAGTATGTTTTGCCTATTGTCAAAGATGTCATAAGTACGTCTCAGTTCGCCTTCATTCCACGTCCTAGGTGTGGGACCACCAGTGCCATCGTCCTAGCTCAATATCACATACTCCGGTACTTGGACTCTGCTTCTGGAGCCGTCAGACTGATGTCCGTCGATTTGTCTATGGCGTTCGATCGATTGCCTCATAGTGTTTTCATTGATGCTTGCAGAAAATTTCAGTTGCCTTCTTCGACCGTCAATTGGATTTTAAGTTTTTTGTCCAATCGCTCTAAAAGCACTTTGTATGATAATTCTCTTTCTAAATGCTGTGATGTCTCCAATGGCGTCTCACAGAGCAGTGTGTTGGGTCCTGTCCTTTTTGCCCTTTCGGTTGATGAATTGTCTCTGATATGTTGTAGCACGAAACTAATCAGTACGCTGATGATTTTTGCACCTGTAGTTTGTCCGTAGTTGTCAAGATGATAATTTACAAAGTGAGTGAGACCATCTTGTTTCTTGGTCATCAAATGATTTTCTGCCAATAAATGCCAGCAAATGTTTTTCGCTAGATATCGTTACAAAAAAGAATTTGTCTTTTTCTCCAGTACTTGTTGACCATAACTGCTATCTACACTAGGTCACGTCCTTCTCATATTTAAGGGGCATTTTCTCCTCAGATATGAAATGGAATGCGCACTTCTCTATTGTGAAAAAGGCGTCTCGTCGTATTTTCATCATCCGTAACCTTAGAAGAGCTCGTTGTGATCCCAAAATCATGTATAATTGCAATGCAGCATTCATCCGCTCAGTTTTGCTGTATTCGTTTGCTTGTTTTTGCAATGCTGCAGAGTACATGAAAAATGACATTTTACGTATGGAGTGAAGAGTCTGTAAGATAATTGGCGTTCATCTTGATAATGATAACGTTTTGCAGGCTGCTGATAAGTTCTGTCGCAAGCTGTTCAAGTGTATAGTTGAAAACCAATGTCATCCACTTCGTGAATTGTTTTGCGTACGCCATACACGTAATTTTACCACTCGTCGTTCTTGTGAGCTGCTTCCACCACCTGCCAAAACTAGCCTTTTTAAGTGATCATTTATTAACTTTTGTAAATAGTTGGGATTATTCACAGTTTATATTTCCTCGTTGGATTGTGGTAACCTATGCTATCTTCTTTTTGGGTTTTGCACCTATATTGTCATTGTTGAGCTTGTAGAGATCATCGATTCTGTATGTAGTGATTCAATATGGATTATTATTATTATTGTAGATACACATGAATATATTTCATAAATGTATTGTATATGTATACAAATAATGATAATAATAGAAAGTGTTTATATTTCCAAATAGAAAGCAAAATTACAAGTCATTAAGTGATTGGTCGGTACAAGTCATCAACGCACAACATTACTATTATAAAAAGATACGCAATAAGCAACAAAAGCAATTCTCCGGTATTCACTTTTATTAATGAGGAAGAGAAACCTGTTTGTTCGCGTCGACCTCTGCGGTAAAAGTCGATGGAGGACGTGAGTAGTTAGATTTTTCCCACTTGAGGCACACCCGGTTCATGATTTGTTTGGGAGAAAGGGTAGAACGAAAGAGTTTTCATTGTTGACGAAGGTCTAAAGAGGGCAGGCACACGCTGGTACGTTAAATGTCACGTGCATGCATGTGTACATGTATTTATTACAGGATGTTGAATAAATATCCTCAATCGCATATCTATTACCAACGGTAAACATTTCTTGTTTCATCAAACTACAGCTTAGCTCTTTGGAAGTGTACATAGGCCTAACATTTGAAAAATGAAATATGCCGAAACTTGAAACCATTTTCTTATAATCCTTACTCAACATACGGGGAGTTTCTGATATGCTGCTTTACTCAATCAACACATTCTAACATTGTACGATTTTCACACTTCACACTAAGAATACAATCAAGCAACATTATCACAAAAATGTATTCGGATTGTCATTGTGAGAAAGAGCAATTTGCTTTTCACTTAATTCCCTTCACAAAAGCGCAAGCTCAAATATTGGGAAATGGATTCTAAACGGTCGCAGCAATATGATATTCTATGATTTTTTTTCGGATTGTGTTCGGGTTTTCTAGCATCAGCAAAAACTTTGGGTTGGGTTCAAAATTGTGGCTAGTGTTCGGATGGAAGGTGGTCGGGTTGGGTTCGGGTTTCAATTCATAGCCGTTGCACATCTCTAATGTGCAAGCATGTTCTACAAGCAAATTATACTCCATTCGATAGCAAAAGCACAGACCGAAGACCTCAAATGCCGTGTTTCCTCTAATATGCGCCACCCTCTGATAGCAAGAAAATTAGAGCAAGATGACTTATTGCAGGAGATAATCATCAGGACCCGGCGCGGTTAACCGGTTCAACCGCGCGGTTGGAACCGTGTGGTTCTTGGGTAGGCAAACCTAACAGTCGAGTTGACCGCGCGGTTGAACCGAGAGGTGGGTAGGCAAATGTAGCGCTCAAGTCATATACGTTTCATTGTTGTCAACAGCGCATTGAAAAAATTCCCGAGCAGAAATCGGTTTGTCTCAGTGTCCAATGAGATTCGCTAGTGTATGAGGTAGCTGAGGTGACGTAGATGGGTGCATGCTTCAACCAGCAATACAGACAACAACTACAGCGCGTCGACGTAGACTAGACGTCACGCAGACTCGCATTGTGTTCACGATCACGTTGTGTGGGCGGGAATAGGATGGATTTGGGATATGCAACAGTAGTGCTAGCAGCTGCGGTAAAACAAGGAGCAGCCATACCTGGAACAGCGGATCTCGCAGTACTGCCTGTTGGAAACAGTTCAACATTACCATCAATGACGGAAAGAAATTATCGCAATGCAAATTGTGTGAGAGGATATATATTCTGAATATTCTACGTATATTCAGGGAGTACCACGAGCATGTTGAAACATTTGGGCGATGCATACCGACTGATGATAACTCGTGTGACTTAAAACGAGTCGCCGCCGGACGGCTGAGAAAATCGACTGTGAATGTGGATCTCGACTGCGATGCGCCTGCTGACGATTCTTCTTCTGTCTCTGTCTCTTCAAAGCAACCAAAATTAGACATTTTTTCGTCGAACCGCCCTTGTTTGAAACTAGGCTAAGTGATGATCTATTGCTTTGGTGGAAAAATGAGTGAAGATTCCCGAAAGTCCGAAAGTTGCGAGAAACATTCTGGCGAATACAACCCAACAATGGTCTTGTACATGTAAATTTCTACGAGTAATTATGTAGCTGCTGTGTCTAATGTAATTGACAATAGGTGTATTTGACAGTCTGTAAGCAAGGTTGGGTCCAAGCTTGGGCTTGGGTACCCCAAGCCCAAGATTAAATCTTGAGGCACCCCCAAGATTGGACCCAAGAGTGGCTATTTCTCTAATGAGGTGGAACAACAATTTCCAGAACATGTTTGGAATTTTGACTGAGATTTAAAATTGCATGAAGATATTTTGAATCATACCATATTGTACATATTGCTATCCAATTAATATGTATACAATGTTCATATTAATTACTATTTATTACATGAATTTGTTATTGCAGAATAGAGGCCATATTAATATTCAGCAAAAAGTTTTAATTATCGGCATAGGTTATCTCTGGCCTTAATACCATCACCCTGTTTACGTCTACAGCCTAATAATTTCCTAATTAGAACAACATGCATGACTAAGCTGCATTCCTTACAACATGTCTGATCGAGAAACAAAATACACGTACAACATAGGCCTCGCATAAGATGAAAAGAGCACAAATGTAGATATAACGATATTTTTACTAATCGTAAGAAGTAATCATCAAAGAATGTCACTGCATTAGATGATACCGATATCTTTCTATTTCTAATACATGTAGCCTGATAGTAGAATAAGCAATATAGGCCGAAGTTTTTAACTTTCAAGGCAAGAGGCTATATGAAGCAAGTTATCTACGAATTGTTGTAGGCTACCAGTTAAACAGCATAAGCGTTATACAGGTAGTGGTTTAATGCATTGCATTTTTTCATGTATTATTTGCTTTAGTTCACGCAAAATGATACATGCAAAATTCTGTCTAACACAATATGCATTACATCTAGCTTAATGGATTAAATTCACAAGGAAGCCATAGGTAATCAAAGCATAGTTTAAAAAGCTTATTAAACAAACTATCAGATAGATATTTACGGTAGGTCTATATCAAAGTTGATGATATCACAGTTTTATCATAGAAAGACCAATCGTGTGGTTGAAGTAGGTTACATATTTACATGTACATACATGTAGATGACTTGCTATGACATGATGTGGTCATATACTTTAGCAGAATTTTTCCAAGAAAACCGCAAATGATCATTCATGGTCAATTTCTATATTCTTGGGTTCTCACTCTTGGGGGGGGGGTACCCAAGCTCTTGGGTCCCCACCCCAGGATTCTTGGGTACCCCCCAAAACCCAAGAGTGAACCCAAGACCAAACCTTGCTGTAAGTCCTAACTTAAAAACAGTCATATATTGTCAAATGCATATTTCTCTCATAACATCCGCGTGTATGATACGGGTTTATCATGTTTCTAATGGTGCGAAAACGTTTTGTCTATATCATGTTATTTAGATGAAACTTATAACGGAAGAAATAATAGAAATATAAGTAGGTCCGTTATCCCAGAAAAGTACATCACTACATCACACTTATTGAAAAATAATTAAGAACTTTAGTTGACTTTAGCATACATCACACTACATACGACATCAAATGCAACGTGAAAATGTATTAACACGAAAAGCGAATGTTAATACCGCACCATTTGAAAGTCATTATGGCATTTTGTGCCGTCTTCGCTGTCAAAAAAGAGACAGGTGATCAAAATATCTCCCCCTGGCAGTTGAATGGATAATACTTTCATTCTATACATAATTCAGTAATACGATACTACTGTCAAACCGCGCGGTTCCGGTTAACCGAGCGCTCAACCACGTGGTTGGTTAACCGTGCGAGCGCTTAACCGCGCATGACCCTGATTTTCATCAATTGAGCCAAACAAACAAGGCTATGCTTGTAGTTTTCAAACGTCACTGGAATGCTTCACTATATTGTACTGCCTCCAGTCTAAATCACGATTAAAGAAGTCACATAATTATCCAACTTCACACTCTAATGAATGCATCTACTTTTATTTCGTCATCAACATCAGATTCTGAACTAGAATCAGATTCGGTAACTTATAGATCTTCCTGTAACGTCGAGCACCGAGGCACTTCAAGTGGCAATGGGAAATAGCAAATACCAGCTGCATCGGTAATTCCAAGAAATTAGTGCCACACTCTTCAATCAGCATCGAGACCACCACGCCTTATCGTCAATGAATAAATCGGTAATGCAGATCATTTATACATTTCCGCAAATGTCACATGCCAGGTAATTATTCTGCTACTAAATTTGTAAAATCTAGGAAGTGGAAAATCGTAAGTTTTAACAAGCGCCGCCCTCTAATGTACGCCGCACTTAAAAGCAAACGATTTATTTGAAGTCTTTTAATAACTCGCACCTCCGACGGCCAACTATTCGCCCATGTTTATGTTCAATTAAAACTAATTTCAACATTTTCATTTTCATTCAAGTCTTTCACATATTAAGTTACTTTATTTAGGAAAAAATTTTGTTACCAAGATTCATAAGTTGAAAATCAAAAATCATGTGATGCAAAAACGCGACTAGATGATATAAAAATAAATAAATCGCTTGAATTTTTGTAGAAGTGAAAATGAATCTCTTGATTCAATTACTTGCAGCATCCTATAGGCCTTCTTTTGTGCTTTGGGAGATTTCTCTGAGTCTTGAATCTGTTCTAAGCAGCTGTCCAGTGCCTGCCGTATGTCCGCCTCCGGCAAGAAGGGCGCAAGGGCTATGAGAAGGTCCATCTCCGCTTTTGCTTTTAGCTCGTCAGTCTCAGCCTCTACTTTCGTACGCGCAGAGACGAAAAGGGAGAGAACTAGTTCCTCAGGGGCGATTTCGGCATACGATCGGATGGCATCGATTGTTGCCGCACCATCTGGACTCAATGACGTTTTGACGTAGAGATTAAAGAGAACGGGGAGAACGTTCTTTGAATACTTCCGCATCAATTTCGGACAACCTGAAAAAATTATTTAAATAATGTTTGAAGCTATTTCCAAAAAACTTTCAATATAATATAACTTCTCAATATAATAATTACAAAGCATGAATAGATATTCGAGGAGTGAAAATCAGAAGTGCAAAATCATGCATTTACGGTATGATGATCAGTTTTCCAAATAGAGAAATATAAATCTGTGCTTTAGCAATATGATAAACCGTCGTATCTTTTAAGTACTTGGCAATTTGCATACTTTTAATTAAATAATTTTTGACAGTATGATGAACAACTAGACATTTAAGCAACATATACACGCATGCAGACATGCAGAAATACAGACGCAAAAATACAAATTCGTGCTTTTCACGAAGATAAATATCATTGCTTCGATTCAGCATAATACAATCTGTTGAATGTTTCTAAAATTTAAGATTGCCTTCTACGACGAGATAGCGTTTGCGCAAAAGATGATGGAAAGTGTCTATTTGTAGACGGTAGACGTATAAGGAATAAGCTTTAGAAGCAATTAATCAGAACGGACAGCATTTTCACACGTTTGCAGGCCAGTTGATTGTCTTCTGTTTTACGATCTAAACGTGAGGCAACCTGTTGCTCTTTCAATTGTCAACTTTGTGCTTAAAATCTTGCATGAAATCTTTGTGTTTATTTTATTTTCTTGCAATAAGCACTCTTCTACGCATATTGGGAAACGCAAAAAACTACAGGTTCACATCTCAAAGAACATATCAACGCATCAACATCCAATGCATCTAAACATCTCTCTTCTTTCATTGTTAATCCAGTCCTGGAAGGAATCTCATGGTCAATAATGCGCTATTATCTGCGACAAATGGTAACCCGATATGCATGATGTAGTAGAGACACGTGCGAATCACTCATTTGGACCTGACATTAATGTAACATGCGAACAAGCCGTAGAGTGAAGCGTGTCGTAATTTGTTTGGTTGGCTTTATTATGAATATCGGTTGCAGAGTAGCTTTGCTTTTTCTTTGGATACAGAATAGAAGTTGATGATATGCTGCCAATGCCAAACAAGTTAGTGTACGTAAACCTCATGATTGAACTTCATAAGAGATGTTGAAGCACATCATGCCAGGGCTGGGATCGGTTAACCGGTTACACTTTCTCTTAACCGGTTAAAATCGGCTACAACGTTTGATTAGATTTGTCTTGCATAATTAAATCCGGTTGAATTATAGATTACACTGGTTTCACGTTGTAGAGATAGCTAGTCTCCGTTTCACAATCCAATCAAATTCATTCATCGCAATTCGCAATCCTTTAGTCGTGCTATTTTCCTACACGTAACGTTAGTGTAGATTGATCTAAAGGCGCAAAATCCAATTCTTTGTATCTACTGGCTAGTGTAATCGGGTTTTCTAGGTTATCTCTGCCAATCGAAATACAGCATTTTAGCAAACGTCACTAAATCTAGTGAGCAGGGAGAACTGAAGCATAGCTTTCAACTTTCATCATACAACAAGCTGCGTCACCCATTAGCGCAGCATTGGTTCGGCGTTAAAGGCAAGTTGTAGCAAGAACATCCTTTTGATACCGGTACCTCAATATGCCGCGATCATGGATTTGGAAGCATTTTCAGATGAATATCAGTGATACAAAGGCGACTTGCAACAGCATGAATTGAACTAAACGTGAAGTCATACACGAAGAACTAAACGTAGTCATGCAATGAAATCAAAGGAGGAATTTAATCGAAACCCAAATTGACAAGGTCAGTAGTTGTTGATTAACCTTGACAACCAAATAAATACCGGGAATCCTGATTCAACCGATTAAAAATATAATCGGCTAACCGGTTACAAAAAAATGAACCGGTCCCAGCTCAGTATCATGCATTTTGATAATGAAGATGTTGAAGCAGATATTATAAAACCAAAATATCAACCATACTAGTAATTCCCGCTCATTGAGCCGTGTTCTCAATCTTACTCACTTTCACTCTCTGTAGAGATTCGCTTTTCACAAGCAATTAAACGCCTGATGGAGGTGACAAGGATACGTCGTAAATCCTTCCATTCTTCCAATCTCCTAACAATCGCAAACAGTGCCCTCACTATCGTCGGCGTTTTCTCACATCCTTTGCCCACGAACGATTCTTCATGCAATTCTTTTGGGTTCACACAGAAGACCGGTAAGAGTTGCCATATCTGTAAGAACAGAGTATCCAAAAGTTTGATGCGAGCACTCGGTCGATCCACATCCGCCAATTCTGCAGTAGCCTCATCTTTTTGCTTGTGAAAATGATCAGCAAGCGGGCGAAGTTCTTCGAAGAAATATTGCAAGCTTGTCTTCTGCTTCGAACTTGCACCATGAGACAGCAATAATGGAATAACCCATGAGCGAGTTAAATCTAATTCATCGTCATCTGAAATTCATAAATAGAACATTGATATTATTGAGAATAGTAGCAAGTCGCATTGCTCTTACAAGTCACATGTGGCACATTATCTCACAAGCAGGTCATTTAACTACGGTAAATTTTTCACTGTGAAAAGTCATATGTGTCGAATATCTACTATTTACACATATGACAATGTCAGGCAGCGTGAGTTGATTCGAATACGCATATAATAAATGTCAAATTCAACACAGCACAGAGCATTTATAGTGAAGTTCAACGACTAAGCTGAAGATGCAATCTACCAGACGACGGGAGACCACAATGATTTTCAGAATAAAGGCTCTCCAATCAACTTTAGGTCGTCAATGTGATCTAAAGTTTAAAATTCGGCAGATCTTAGAGATGACACAGATATTAAGTACTAGATAGAAGCCCCATAACCACAAAATTGGCTACTATTTTCAGACATAAAGATTCACATACGGGTGAAAAATGAGAGCATTTCGGGTCCAATTACGAATAGAGGAGTATAAATTCTAAGCAAAGGGTCCAATGACATAAGCAATAGGTCTAATGGAGAACATTTCTAAGTATGAAAACATTTTAGAAAATATTGGCTGCAATGAAAAGGATACGAATATTAGAAAGTCAGATAAAGCAAATAAAACTTGTCATGAAAGGAATAAGAATTAACCTTGAATTTAACCAACTGGTGCGGTTGCAATTTTGAGTCCTCTCTAAAAACAAGCAAAACCAATAAATCCTGTGATATTTGTCAAGACCTCGTAAACGGTAATTTACTTGTAGAAACCGCTTTGTAGTTTGCAAATACATGAGTGGAGAATTTTATATTTGAAGGACTTCGAGGATGCTAAAAACCAGACATCCAGAACATAAAAGAATAATGTCTATAAAATGTGTCAGCATCTTAAAGACAAACACAACGGAGAGGGCACCAAAAGGGATTTTCATGTAGGTCTGCCAGAAGTAAAAGCAATCACAATTGAAGCCTACAATAAACAGGAAACACGTTCCTCACTACAATCTGATGTCACAATTAGACATGCATCGATACAGTCACCACATTTCTTAATATTCATCATTCTTTACATATTTTCACACGGCTTACCTGCCTCGTAACGTTATTATTAGATCGATCACCGAAAGCGCTGAACGCCGAGGATCTGTCGGATTTTTATCTTTAAATTACACCGACGACCTAAAACTGTTTGGGAAGTTTTGACTTTACTTTTTCCCAAAATGTCCTGAAAATGTTTACTGATGCCACAATATGAAAGTTCTAATTCACTAGGTGACAACAAAGTCACACACATCTCTGCTTAAAGTGGAGGCTATAAGCGTTAACAAGATAGATGAAACATTCGTGAGGGTCTACTGCTTTTTAACATCTATTTCGTTGCATGACTGCACGTTCGAAAAGAGAAAATTATCAATGAAATTTATTTTTTTGATTAGACATGCTTTTGCTGCTTGAGGAATGATTGAAAATTGATGATTGCGCAAAATGCTTCAACTTGTTTCAGTAAATGTTGAGTTGCATCCTCAATCAAAATATTGGCACAGACCTAAGGAGTCATTCCATCAGTCAGAAATCATCATCAGACTTAGTTCACATCCTTTGACATTAACACAGTTGATTTCATTTGCAGTCATTCCCGAGGTACTATCATCAAATGTAAAAAGCATTGCAGAAAGATCGTCTACTGCTATTCTTAGCCACATCATTCTGACAAATCAGACAGTTACAATGAACAGTTAAACAAATACGTGACTTCAGTGTCGAAGGCCTGATGTCCCTTTGCGCCATAAGATAGGGATCAAATCAGAAAACATTGCTCGTCCCTTGACTCAAAATTCTACGCACTCTGAATATTATTTTTGAAGTAGACTTGTAGTTTCATCATTGAAAATGACATTAATTCTTTGTTTGTCAATACAACCGGTGGATTGAGAAAATAAAGCAAATCGAGACAATCACGTATAGATAGAAAATTTAATTATTTTTTATTTTATTTCACCAACATTTTATTATTTAACCATATCTACTGGCAAAAATCAGAAAGACGATTAGCGCAGTATATTCTGTGAAATTTGAAGAAATCCGGCAGTAGCGTCAATGTTGTGTATAACGCTTATTTTGCTTTCGTTAGAAGTATTCTTTTATATTGCTGTCCAGTTTTCGTAAATGCTACACAATACCTGTTGCGCAAAATAGCTGCAATTGAAATAAGATCCTCTAAAAGACCAAATGTAAATATCTACTCTTCCTACTCGGACGTGGTCGAAACATCGTGCTTGAGACTTTTCGATATGATTGTCCTAGACACAAATTACCTTTAAAGAAACCCCCTTTGCAGAAACAGCTTTTATTTCTCGAAACTCATGCCCCACCAGGCCTCTACTAACAAAAAACGTTCGTCTCAAAAATTCATTTATCCGGAGAGCTGTAGATAATTGTGTATAGTTGTGTATTTCCCTTTTCTGTCCTGCTATACTTTCAGTCGTTGTCTTTGGGTCTATTTTGTCAATTATGTTCTATTTCAATTTTCAGATGTACTGCGTCTACTGATTCCGTGCATGTGGACCAATAAAGAAATAATTTCTGTCTAGCAATTGAATTATCAGCAATCTTCCAGATAAGACGGACACAACTTTAGTCGAGCATATCTTTCAGCGACAATTTGTTGTGGGCCATCACCAACGTCTGGCAGTACAATCAAGCTCTTAAAGTTAACTGAGTACCACTTGCACATGTATCCCTCGGCATCCTTGTTTCCTACGACCTTATAAAACACTTCCATGATGTTAAGTCACGACAGCTTATCCTTCATTGTAAAAGGATAATATCTTTCCTCCTTAGTGCGATCCTTGATAAAAACATCCTAGTAGCTTCAACGCAATGAATGCAATCCTAAAATAAATGCAGACGCATTCCATAAAATTCTACAAGAAATATTCGAGATCCCTTCATCGTCGATAACAATTTGCTCGCGCTATGTGAAAATAATCTGATTGTAGAAAACTCAATGGCGGAACTTGTTCAAAATGAATCTTACCTCTAGCCTTCTTCATATGCAGTGGGACAATTCGAAGAAACTTTAGCATGCCCAATGCCTGAACCGCCACTCCAAGGATTCTCTCAAGGTCAGCTTCCACGTTTTCTCCGCCGACGGTCTCACGCTCTGTCTTGCTCTCCACTCGCTCATCTCGCATAGCTGCTAGCTGGCGCACGCATTGACTAATTTCCTTTCCGAACTCACCAGCCTCAACAGTCTCCCAGAACCGCCTCTCACCCACAGCAGAGGCTTTGCCCCACACATTGATAATACCGGCCATGAGCTTTAGCACTTGAGGCCACGCGGAAACAAATTGGAAATCAAGACCAGAGCGAGTGCAATTTAGGAGACTTAGAAGAAGTCGTTGAGTGTCTTGAGCTCCTAGACGTTCACCAGCATCTTCGCTTTCATTTCTAAAACGAGTAAAAATGCATAATCATTGTTACAAAAAATGAAACAGTCGATACAGAAAATTACATGACGAAGTCCCATCAGTTGACCCTTTCACCACCAGGAGTCAATAGATAGTTATAGATGTCAATAGATCTGGCATAGTCGGGGTAAAAACACCAAACTGATATATTGGTGGAAAACTTCAATTTTCCTTCATTTGATATGTCCTTTCCTTTGATCTTGTCTGTAGATCAAAGAAACTCGGAAAGCGCATATTTTCCTAGTAGTCATAAGGTGCACAACATACTGTGAAAGCCTCATCTTCGGTCTCGTTCCATGCAGCTATGCTTCCATAGAAATTACTACATACATCCAGATTTTTTGTTTATTCAAGATTCCTATGTCCAAAGCGTTCGATAAGTGTGCGTAAAGGAGCAAATAAGTATGAAAAACAAAAGGACAAATAAAAAATTTATGGTGAAAACTTTCTGAAATTATCTGACTACTGCTCAGTCCAACCTCGACCTCGATTAAAATCCGCTTAATCGAGGTCGAGGTTGCACCTCTGGTTTAAACACAGTTAATTCATCATAGAATAGAAATTTAAGGGCAATTTTATTTAAACAAAAACAACAGCAACGGAACTAAATGATTTCAAAAAACCTAAATAATGTATTGTACAAGAAATCGAATTATCAACGTAATGAAAAACTGATGGAAGAATTCAAGTAATTCTTTCGTCTGCGATCTTGTAGTGATAGTACTTAGACTATGGCAGCAGCCGATGCATAAATGTCCCTTTTCTTCCACTTCTTGAGATTTGTAGTGTACTTTTGTTGCATGAAGGAGTGAATCATGTCAGCAAAATGTTGAAAATGACAATACGATGTGCTTGTTATCAACAATGCGATTATGTACGATGAAACCATGCTGCAACATGTTAATATTAAGGGACAGGACTCCAAAACCCTAATAGAAGAAACATCAGAAATGACTGTGCAGAAAATTATACTAATGAGACAGCAACTCGATCTACATGCATTTGCATTAGAGAGCATGTGAGGCTATCATAGTTCGTGTGATAGTTCAAAGAAAGCCACCTACCAATATGAAGCGCAAACTCTATTGATAATGGCACTGGCATATCGGTACATGTACTCACTTAGCTTCGGTTTGCTCCAACAGTTCCTTGAGGACATCATCTAAGAGTCGCAAGGCTGCATGGCCGGCAATTGCATGCATGCCGGGCACAGGCGAGCTAAGGACGTCCATGCAAAGAGGAAATAGACGCGCAAGATGTGGAGCAACAAGACGATGCCTTCCTAGGCGTAGTAGATTGAAGATGCCTGCCCGAGCAGTCGTCATCCATGCTTTCATGGTTCTGCAATGAATGACAGAAACAGTTGCGGACTCAGTTACTGCGGTCTGAAAAAATCTCACAGTAACAGTGAATGTTTAGTCGGGATAAATGACATGATTAGAAATGGTCGGGTCAGTATTTAGGCAGTTCATTTCCAGGATGCCACTCAGGCATTGCTGTAGAGTCGCTTTGCTGGTGTCTGAAAAATTGTGAGTTTATGGAGACGCAATCATGCTACCCGCATTTGTTTGGTTATATTGCGGTAATAAGTAGCATCCTGTTTCAAAAATATGGCATATCTTCTTTCATGAAAATTTGCTCTTAAAATGTCATTCTTATTGACGTATCGCAGCTGTGCAACAAAAATTAACCAATGATCAAATATTCAAATGGCTAGAATGGTTGATATGCGAGGGAAAATTCTATACTCCTTTTGTATAGCTATGCATTCCTTATCTAACAATCGTCCAAATCAAAGTTAAATGACCTAAAACATATTATTGGACAACTAGAATTTGTTGCGAGTTTTTCATTAGAAAGGAAAGGTAAGTAGAAAGACATTCGTGTAATGTATATATGCACTAATTGACGTTAATAAAATTGTAATATACAGCTTACTACAGAGTTAATTTGCATGCTATTTCTGTTTTTCATATTTTTCAACGGAATTGTTGTAACTATTGGAGCCTATCCGTGTTCCTATACCACGAGAAACCAAAATACGTACAATTCCATCCAGTTCAATATTTAAATTTTCTTCTCATTTTGGTATTACCGGCAAATTGGTTAGTCTTTGAACTGGTTTAAGACTGGTTAAGGTCCTCCAGCTCAATATTCAAATTTTCTCATTTTGTTTCACTTTTTGTGCCTCCACATCCGAAACTGAATCCTTCCAATTCAATACTTTAATACTGTCTGTCATTGTTGTAATGATCAGTAATTTTGTGGTGGCACAGTGAAAACAAAAATCTTCCAACTGAGCATTTCAGTTTTCTCATTCTGTGCTAGCTCATTAAAAAGCAAAACCGTTCTTCTCAATACTTCAATTTTCTAATTTTGTTGCTATGAAAATTTTTGCGAAAACATTGAAAAAATCTTTTTACTCAATACTTCAATTTTCCCATTTTGTTACTTTTATTATTACTCTCTGCGCCAGCTTGTCCAAATTTAAAGTCTTCCATCCTAATATTTAAATTTTTTTAATTTGTCTCTTATGTGTTGGCTGGTCGAAACTATCATTCTGACTTCGGCTAACTGATTTCAAGATGTCTAAATAGCAATATGGGTGTGGGACACCAGCGACCCTTTGTGTTTGATGCAGACCTACAATGATTGCAATAAATCAATGTCAGTGCAAAAATCGGACTTGAATATTCAAGCCATCCGTTCTGTGACAAACATCGAATTATACTGTGTAATGCAGAGCAGCCATGTTTCAAGGTAGTTTATGGCACTTTATAAAAATTTTCCAGGACCTTTTTAGTCAGTTTGATATATATCATTTTCATATACCTAACTGAAAAGATGTTTTTCTTATGTACAAGACAAAATTATGAGCATTTTCTAAAATTAGGCTATTATTCGACGTTATTTGGAGACGTCCAAATTATATTTTCAGGACCTCGTGAAGAATAGATTGCAAATATACCAAAAATTTCAATAAAACGCTTCTTAATGTCAAATTCATAAATTACAGTAAGCTGCCGAGTGTCCAAACTCACATCTGATATTTAACATAATGTATCAATCTCGTAGCGTTGTTTCATGATATTCATAGGCCCTCTATGTTCCAAGCGAATACTTGATATTTTTCTATGTGCATTTCCACTCTTGGTGGTTTGAGGTTAGACTAACATTTTCATTATACCACGAACGCGTCCCTGTATCTGTAGAATAAATAAATGTTGCATGTTACACAGCGTCATCACTCAAACACTAATCACAGTAGACTGATAAATGCTTGATGCATTTGTTTATCTAGAACTGTAGCTACTGTGTTTTTCTTCTCAACATACGACTGAGATACTGAGATAGTAGCAAGGGCATTAAGGATGCCGCAATTACGTTGAGGAGCGTCATCGAGAAAAGGCAAGAGGAAGAATTGTGAGTGATTTTGTGGATTATGCAATGGCATTTGATTCGGTGGACCATCGCGCCCTCTGGCAGTGGATGGAGTTTCTCGTCTCAGCGCATTTAGTCTGGCTCCTCAAATCCCTCTAAGATAGCGCACACGGCATCATCCGGGTGGTTCAAGACCACATTGAAGATATTCAGATTCGACCGAGGAATACAACAGGGCTGTCATCTGTCGTCACTCCCTTTCCTCACTTGTGGAGAAGACGTTTCGCGAAGAGTGGAAGCTGAACTGACAAAAAGCACAGGTATTATCGTTGGAGGCCATGACCGTGGCACCTCCGTCACCGTCACGCTGATAACGCAGCGTTTCAGGCGAGCAGTCGGAACCAGTTGGAGCGCAATGTACAGCTGCTAAAGGAGCACAGCGGAAGATTCAAGCTGCGAAGAAGACTGCGGTGGTATGGCCACATTCTGAGAAGAGATGAGAATAACTAAAGAAAAAGGGTCTCTCCAGTTGGAGGTCGATGGCAGAGGGCCGAGAGGAAGACCAAGGAAAAGATGGTCGCAAGTCGTCTCCGAGGATCTTCACGCTCTAGACTTGAATGGACAAGGACAAAAAACGGGGAAGTAAGTAAGAAGACACACCAATCTCCAGCTTGTGGATGCATGGAAGAGCAAGGACAGCAGACTACACTTGAAAAAAGGCCTGATATGGAGCACCGCATCGTACGGAACAGAGAGCTGTACGTTGCGAAAGTTGAACAGAGGGAGAACTAATGCGCTCGAGATGTGGGCCTGCTAAGGATCAGGGGAAAAGGATAGGAAGACAAACGAATGGGTGCGAGAAAAAGTGGAAGTGCCAGAAAACAATGGACTGCTGGAGACCGCCAAGTAGTGGAAATGCACTAAGTGCGCACATTGGACGAGAAGACCCGACAGCCGGGTGCTGGTGACAATCGAAGACGAAGTGGAGAGACGACTGAGGAGAGGAAGACGGAGAAAAGTGTGGTTTGACGATCTACGAGGAGCACCCACCGCCCGGTATACGGGCAACGGCATCGAACTTGAACCTGATATATTGCTGAAAGCTACTTGTTTCATTGACTTGAGTTTTCTTTTTGTATCCCACTTCGACAATGATCTTATCACAGACTTTGTGGTGAAAATGAATTATGAACTTTATTTTCTCTTATGAACTGTATTTTATATACTGTATTATGAAAATGATGAACTGTATTTTCTCCTACCCAACATCCTCAGAATTCTTAGGGGGACGCATCTCATAGAGAGCTGTCAACAATTTTGCATTTTTATCAGCCGAAAGTCGCTCCTCTGATGGAAAGCCAGCGAAGAGTCCATGCAGAGCCCGGATTGAATGAAGGCGAACCAGTGGCTGTGTAGGTTGGGACATTAATGGTAGAATTGCCTTTTCACACGCCTCTTGGATTGCATTTGCAGATATGAATGGCAAAATAGAACCAAGTAACGACAGGGCCCACATCATCTTTTTGGGAGATTCTCCGTTGGCAGGAGCAGTCTGAAAACAAAGTTCGGTCACACAATGTGAAATGCTGAAGATTAAACTCAATTACGATTTAATATCAACTTATGCGATCAGCATATAAAAAATCTTTATTGAAAAAAGAAATCTGGGAATCGACAGAAAAGCTCCAAGATATTGAAATATAAAATTATTGTCTTTATAATTAAGATGACGGCAAAACATGAAACCCTAACAATAACATGCATGTGTCACAAGATAAAACCACAGATATCATGTAATAGCACAATTACGGCATTCTCACCGTGATCATGGGAAGAAGGCACCGAACAGCATCACCACCAGCGGGATGAGGGGTTCCTTTCGATTCTCCACTCTTCAATATACTCACTACTGACAGATGTGCTGCCTTTCTGATTTTGGCGCGAGAGTCGGTCACAAAACGCATCAAACAGTTGAAAACGGCTCTTGTGGTAGCGCCCGTCCATGTTGCCCAATTCTGAGCACGAAGCAACACACCTACACACGCAAGAGTGGCCTTGGTTAGTGAAGCATCGTGCGTCCGCACCTCCGCACTCTTAGTAGATACAGAAGCTGAATCAGGAACAGCGGTACTGGCGCCTCCTCGTTGATCGGACAAGACTCGTGCAAGCGTGCGGGATACGCGTGAGAACTCTTTCCGTAGGACTGCAGGCGGTATGCTAAAAAAGTGGTTACGGGGAGCAAATGTAGTAATACATGCAGTTTACAAAGCAAGATGTTTATTACACAACTTTAGGTTTCTGATGAGGTTCATGATTTGAGCTTGAAATTATCGAGCAATTATAAGAAGATGAGATGGACGGGAGACGTGCGCTTTTTGCCACAGATCTGTCAGCGAATCATGCTCGTTTGATACTACTAGTATGCGATGAAAATCGAAAATATTCGGCAAATTTACATTTCTGCAAAAATTATGCTGAGTTAATGATGATATACTTGTATATCTATAACGATTTCAACATTTAGTATGAATATGGCAATCGCATTGTTAGATGGTTGCCTTACCGGCATTTATAATTTTGAAGTGATTTTTTGTTTACAGAGTCAGGGCTAACAAATTTTCTTCTTTCCTATCATTTTTACACTTCGTTCGTCCTTTTCCATCTTATCAAAACATCTGTATCCGAGTGCATTTAACACAAATCTCGTGCTACTTTTCCAACATTGGCAATCAACTTCTACAAATTCAACAGTAAACTGAATTATAATGGTCACTATATTCGGTTTTCAGGATCATGAAATCTAACATTAAGTCTCGTTATCATTGAAATGGAACAGCCATTCACACTAACTTACAACACACATGCGTGCGCCAATGTGGCTAGAATTTCCTATTTTTTCATCAGCACTTGCTAACCCTGTTAACTCATGACATCGATACCATTGACATGCATCAATGCGAAGAAAGAAATTAGTTCGTTAATTCATCATCTTATGTCATCATGACTGATTCGAAGCTTGCGAAAGTGTCTTTTTCCAAGGGCAAAGTTTCAGCTCTTTTGTCAGAAGGACAGTCCGAGTCCGAGTACAGCTAGTTAGTCAAAACGTAGGCGTCCCAAAGACCACCGTCCACAGGTGAAAATTTTTTCTCCCTTTTCAGAAAAGTTGGATCCGGTCGGAAAAGGAGGACAAGTTTTCGAACAGATCGGATGATTATTCGCTTAGTAAGAAACGATCCTTCTTTGTCTTCAGCCGAGTTCAGGAGTTTCTGCCATGACGCAGAGACGTCGTCTGAAAAGTGAACACTTCAAAAGCCGTAGAGACATCGAACTGACCGCCAACCACAAGGGCTTGAGGCTGAAGTGGGCGATGCAACATCGCCTTTATCATTCTCAATGGAATCGAGTTTTTTGGAGTGATGAAGCTTCTGTCTGTCTCAGATGTCGCAATGGCTGTTTGAGAGTTTGGATGAAGTCAGGTGATGCAATTCCTGACCATTTGACATTGCCTATGAATCAAGGAGGTGGATGATATTTGATTTGGGCTGCGATATGGATGAATGGCCGAACTGAACTCCATATCCAAAGGCATAACATGAATTCCGTGTTGCATGTGAATGTGTTGCAAAGGCACATTCTCCCATTGTCCTCCCAAATGGATGATCCTTCCCCCGACTGGATTTACATGGACTACAATGCCACTCGTCACAAGAGTTGTGTAACTTATTCAATCAAAGCTCAAGCCGGCATACGAACTTTGAAATGGTCCGCCTGCTCAGCAGACCTTAATCCGACTGAAAATATCTGGAGTTTACTGAAACGCGGTGTGAGGCGATCAATTTTTCCTGGAGATGATCTTCCTCGACTTGAAGCTTTGCTAAGGCAAGGGTGGGAGAGTTTAGATCAAGAAATAATCAACCGCCTGATCAAAAGCATGCCTTCCCGGATTCGACAAGTGACTGAACTTTCTGTTGAGGTTACGAAATATTAGTGACCACCAGTGAATGAACCATGGGCCCTTTTAGGGGACAACTGTCTCTACAGAGCCACTGAACAACAAAGAAAATTTTATTTCAACCTTTATTTTCATTCCTCCGCCAAATTTGAATCTGAAATTGACAAAATTTTAGGTGGTCCATTTTTTATGATCATCATTGTATAATGAAATTATATAATGATCTGAGATAGCAGGGTTTGTCTATGCAGCAACTATGATCAACGACAATGCCATACTATCAAAGCACAATCAGATAAGTATTTTCTTTGACGAACAGATATCATTTTCAGTTTTGATCTATGAAATGACAAAATATGTCTATGATTCGCGAATATTTCCCAAAAATTAGAAAGTTCGTGTAGGCCCTATGTATATGAAATTTTGACACGTGCGGCCACCCTGACTAGTATCACGTCATTCAGAGAATCTTAACTCATCATCAGCTGGAGAAGTACGTAGGCTTAATCATTTGTTATTTCTATATCAAGGAAAAAGATGTTTCTTTGACAAGGAGGCATATAAGGCACTCGCTTTATCAGTTATATTTCTTGTAGTATTCGAAGGTTAACAGAAACAAAACTCGTGCAAATACAATGCAAAAAATACATTTATTTTTACATGATTGAATTCGTACTCACCGAGCAATTATCAATTTCAACAAGAAAGCAGAGGCTGCTATATTCTCTACATCACCGGTCTCCAGAAACGAGTCTAAAGCATTCATTAACAAGGCAAAATATTCGACATTTCTCCCATTCCCTCCCTTTTCTTTAATTACTTGAGTAAGACCCGCCAACACTGCCAAGACAGAATTTTGTTGTTGTGAGTTTCCACTCCAAGCCCGAAGAACGCGTTCAAAAGATGGGTTTGTGCATTGTGTGAAATTTGATGCCATCGAACGGAAGGTAAGAGCTCCCTCGGCCATTGATTGATCATCTTCTTTCAAAGGGTCCAGTCTCAATGACATTGCATCCATCATCTTCTCCCTCTGCTCAGAATCGAACTTTGACAACATTTCTCTTGTCAACCCCGCAGACTCTTCAGTCTCAAGAACCTCACGAGAGACTCCGCACATAGTCTGTACATTACTCATGCGGCCCTGAGTTGCATCGCGATATCGAGACAATTTAGGGTTAGCCAAACTGGATCGGCCGTCGCTACCAGCTTTTCCTTTTTTCCCTTTTACTCTTACTGCTCTCCTTGCAGTTCGCGGAAGCCGCATGATGTGCGATTTTTATCTGCAAATACACGTTAGATTATGTTCGAGACTAGTTTGTACTGCAATTATTAATTGTTGAAGAGGTCTTCGTACAGTAGGTCAACTAATTATTACAATTCAATTATCATCTTGGGATTTTGTATCACACACATAAATACACGTACATAAGAGAGGGGAGTAAACCATCCGAAAGATGCGATGAAATGATTTCTAGGGATTGTTTGTCTACATCAATATAGGATGTGTGAATCCTTGGCAAAAGAAAATTGTAGACAGAAAGATGTCTTCAAACTTAAACAATTTAAGCACAACAATTCCTTGGCAGCCGTAAACGCTGCGTTTCACCCTACAAGGACTCGTCAGTGCGAATGGCCCAAACTAGCTTGAAATATCTAGAATGGCTAAACAGGATGAAGGACTGCACAACACGCTGCTCTGAGTTTATTTATCATGGCTTTGCCATGTGGCTGATAATCATAAAGATCACAAAAATTGTAGATGTTGATGGAAAGAATCAGAGAAATATAATAGTTCTACTGAAAATGCATTTTTCAGATTCCTTTTAATCAACAAATTAACTTTGAATAATTCAAAACAATCATTTTCATAAAAGAGCATTTTTCAAATAGACTCATCAGTGCGAATGGACTTCATCAATGATCTGACTATCATGTGGATAATAGAAAACCGCCAATCAAGCATAAAACATACACCTTTTTCGTACATGTTTTCGACAAGGTTTAACTGTCGTGAGTGCATAAGTGCATTTATGCTAGGTCAACTTCTTAGTATCGAACGCAAATGCAAAATCAAAGCTCCAAGTAGAAGGTTCAAGGAAGAGGGAGTTCAGTGTCATGCTGTAGAACCTCGCACTTCAAAATGGGCGTCCATTAAACGCTCCCGATCAACGTTGGATAGGCCTACTTCTCGATTAAGGTCTTCTGTGTACATTGCCGAACATAATTTCTGAATGCAGTGCTATAGCTTATTCATAGCACATCTATAAAATTGTGCTGACCGGGAACATGGATCAATCAATATACTGAATAAACTAAACTGACTTGAAAAATGCATGAGCAAATACAGGCCAGTACGGTTACCTACTTATCAATGACAAATCTGAATTTGTTCATGCCAGCCAAAATTGCTGTTGCTTTATTTATTCATTCCTAACAAGATTAGACTGAACTTGTTTAATTCAATTAGAAATCGAAAAGGTATACTTCATGGGCTGTTGAGTGTGATGCTCTTTTATTGACAGATGTTTCCGAGGACCACCAAAAGATACCAAAGGTTTTCTTGGTACCATAGAAAAAGATTGTAATAATGAAAATCCACATGCGAATCACGATGAAATCTAAAATAAGAACAAGCCTTGCCAATGCATGAAAAAATGAAAATAACCACAGGAAGTACAGCCATCAAGTCAGTTTAAGTGAAATAGAACGCCCTGAACTTGCAAGATGCGGGACAGGATATTCTCTACTTCTTAAGAAGCATCACCATCATAGTGACCACTGCAAATTTTGAAAAAAGTAGCGCACGCCGCAGAAAAAACATTTCTTCAATTCTGGTGTGACAATAATACCAATCAATGATAATGCTATTGTATACAGTATATTTGCAAAATTGTACATTGTCTCAGTGATGTTCAAATGAAGTCCGCAAAACAGCATGTCATAAGAAATCACTTTTGTAGAATCCACTTTGCGGCCATTCCACCTTTACGCAACAACCTTTTGCTACAAGATATTTTTTATGATGGATTGCTTGGTCTCACATCGAACGAAGATATGATGGATAGAGTTTTATGGCAAAACATGCCATTCATACGCATCATGTTTATATGCTGCAATTCGACCTGGTGCAGTTTGATATGTACCTATACTCATTTTAAAATTCGCTGCGCTAGGATACAAATGTCATGGTACAAATCTCTATGGTGCAAAAATGCAAATTTCTGCTCTGTTACGATACTTTTAATATTCATTTCACACGCGTTCATGCTTCAGGTATGACTGTATTTGGTTATACTAACACTTCTGGATCGCCATTAGCATGAGATATTTCAAAGCAAATACATCAGTTGCGCAATTTTAAATTTCTTCCTCATGAAATGACTCTGATGAAATTTAATGACATGTGCTCATAACAGAGACTATACGATACAATTGCTCACTATTTTCAAGATTCATCTACACTAATGCACAAATCAACCAAACATTTTTCTTTCATTTAATAATTAATAATACATATTGAATTACTACAGAAACACTGATTTAAAAAGTAAGTCATTAACTTTACTCTAATTATTGCAAAATTGATTGACAAAATATGTAATTTCTGATTAATTCCCACTGCATGCTGTGAATGCATGGAAAAATGGAATTGCTACAATAAAATTCTTGAAGTTGCACAAAGTTAATTCGAGGGCTATTATGATGCCACAGGTTGAAGATGTCAAGTGGATTGCATTTGAACTGGCATATGCTATTTGAACTACTTCTAAAACATTTCACAGTCTTTAGACAACTAGCTTTGTTATGATATGCATCGGATGATTCGGTTTCCTCCGCTTTTTCATGATACTGTTTCAAATCTGTTGAAAGGATTGCACGTAGCAACCTAGCCCAAATTAAACAAATAACAGTAATGATACGTCGCATGACCTTGAATCAATTTGAGCATGATTGTATCTGTTCAATAGCGTCTTTCAACTTAAGGTAACTGACACATTGAGTAATTTAAGTCTAATTCGATAATTGTTGATGTTTTACCTGGACCTCTGAATCAGAGTTGTAAAGACATTTCGACAACCGGCATAACTTATAAGTCAAACTTTTTCCATGTCTGTGTGGTACGATGAAATCTGAACTCACATGTGAGAAACGCACGACAGACCTACTTCACGCATAGTTCATGTTCCTATAGACTACAGGCTGTATTTGCATTTCCTCTCTAGGCATATTTTTCAATTGTATTGCATTAGACCAATACAGTACAATACGTAGTGATGCACCCTTTTAGAATAAAGTCCTAAGTTCGATGGAAGATGAATTTACCAATTACCATGAAACGGTCCCTGATGAGCGCTATAACCGACACGTGAATAATGCGGAGATGTAGATTCAAGATTTATATATTTTTCACTACATCTGGGATGCATGTGTTCTTTCCCTTTAAAGGATAAGAAATAAGAGGCACTCAAATTTTCACTATCTGATCCAGTATGGATACTGTGTTCTGGCCAGTATGATATCTGATGCATGACCGGCCGGTCGATTCGAACCGGTCTTTCGACCATCAATGTATTATCGAAATAAAGAAATGCGACACTCAAGATAACCGCAGAAAATAAAATAAAAAAAAATAGCCGAATTATTATACGATGAATTCACAATACGTCAAACAACGTCAGGACGATCTCAATTTCGAAGATCACGGTTAAAAGACGGCATCCTTTCCTAGCCGGTCGGCGATCATCTACAACAGAAAGGCCTAAAAGTTTTTTGAGGACCGAAGGTCTGGTCTCAGGTTGCAGAATTTTTCAATTTTTTGGACCTCCTTAAGCTGGACCACATGCTATTTCCAGAGGGTAAGGGAAATTTGGCATTTGATTCGATTGTTCTAAGCGTAAGCGATACTGCACAATGATACTTCGTGAAAGTGGAAACTGCTAAGAATTTGTCGATGCATTCACCAATAATATTAGCTTCCAATTTTTCATGACAGCTTACACAAAAATGTCCGTGATGATTCAATCAAGTTGCCCTACGTCTCGATTCCAATTTGATCATAATACGTGCGCATCATGAATTGTAGCTATTATGCTATGATGATGTATCTTGACATGTATAGGACGGTTGAATTAAATTGGATGTGTTGTCAAATATCTAGTATTCATCCTAGAAATATATCATATAGCATTGGGGCATTTCAAATATTTTGGCTTTTTGGTCTGATGGCGAAGGCATCCGGGGACAGAATTGTGAAGATGAGAAACCTGCCTTCTCCATTCGACACACACACACACATATGAACACTAAACTAGGAAATACAAGTTTGTCTAATTTTGAATAAAATCTACAATTTCGGAAACAAATTCGCTGTGGAATGAAAAAATAGCGCAGAAACCCCGGTAAAGGCAAAAAAGAAGCGCAATTAGCGCAGGAAAGAAAAAATAGCAGCGCAGCGGTGGTCACTATGATCACCATCGCATTGGCTCAGGAGAGGAGGCAACTTGTGATAAATGCTTCGAGTTGGAAATCCTAGAGCACCATCTCATCAGGTGTTCGAGATGGGATGTGAAGTGCTTTCTTACTGTCCACCCGGGTCCGTCCCAGACTTTTGCCACCCAGTTGCCGACATATCTGAAGGCAATCGGTAGTTTAAGCGACTACCGTCAAATTCCTTCACACTGAACAACAATGAAATTATAGTTTTCAAAACGATGCGGTATCTTTTAACACCAGACCTCCAACGCGCACGTAAATCCATCGCCTCGCTGCCTGTTTTGTGATGGAAGTAGGTGACGTGTATAACCGTGTCAAAACTGCAAGGTTGATGAGTCTCGTGCCATTGCCACAACGCTTGCCGATTCCACAATGTAGGAGTAGTCCGGCTACTGACAATGGACTTCACCAAGGCATTTGACAAAATTACCCATCTCACCATCGTGATTGTTTGAAATTTGGAACCCCAATTGCACGGTCAGATGGATCAGAAGCTTCCTGAGTGACCGATTTCAGCGAGTGCGAATCGGCGACAGTGTTTGTTCTTGGCATCTGTAAAGCAGCGGTGTTCCACAAGGCAGTGTTCTCTGCACGATCCTCTTCACCATCGCTACGAATAGCCTGAGGCCTGTGCTAGGGAGCATCACAGTCATCTACCAGGCCTACGCTGGTGACATAACATACATTCACTGCATCTGAACATCTGCTGATGATCTCCTACAACATGAGTGGGACCACATTCAGCAGCAGTCTGTGATTCAGCAGCTTCTACTCAACACGGAGAAATGTCCCATAACGGATATAATCACTCGACGAGTCTTACAAAACGAAATCTGTGATCGACAATGACGGACAGGGTTAGTCAAAACCCGCCCATCGCATCGACTGAAAAACCCGTTTCACACGCACGGGTCGGTTTCGGGCGGGTTTTTCCCTCTGACACCTTACAGTGTAAGCATTGTTGTGGTACCCAGCGTCACCGCAGAAGTGACCTATCATATTTAAGAGATGCCTAGTTTTAAGGCCTGTTACAGGAGAAAATTGTCGCTAAATTCACGCATTGTACATGTAGAAGCATAAGTTACTAAGTTAGGCATCATTGCATGCTTAATCAACCTCTTGGATCGCGAGCTCTTCGTTTGTAAGCTGCCCCAAAAAGCCTCGGCGGCCATCTATTTTGACGCAACTCCGTCGTCAACAGTAATTACTGACAATCGCACTTTCACACAAGTAATTCACTTCGAAGAAAACCTCCGATCTCACTCAGAGCTCTTGGCTTCGTTATTAGCTTCCATGGTGGCCCCTTCGGGAGCCTACCTCATTGGGGATGCTACTGCAGCCTTGTGTGCAAGCCGCACTTTGTTCGCCATGCTCAACCTCATTTTGATCCGAGTGAACAGTCTCAGAGTCTCGTACGCATCTACCGACATTAACCTCGCAGACGCGCCGTCGAGGGACCAACCTCTCAAACCCACACTACCATCTTTGCACCTGCCATTCGGTACAGGATCATTGGAGCATTGTCTTGTTACCTTGAAGGTTTCGTTATCAATAATGCTTTTCCTCCAGAAATTATGATTTAAGAAATATTTCGATTGATGGTTTAATCAATCTACTCATGCATACATGTACACAGCGCAACTTAATTCTCTCGAATTAGAGGCAAAATAGTGATCACACATTTCACAAAAAAGCATAACTGGATGTAAATAACCAGTACCTCGAGGAAATCCTTGAAGGTGAAAAAAACCGAAAATCCCGCTCTTTTATCCCAGAAGACCCGCCGAGGGCAAAGCCCGAAAGACCCTCAGGTGACCAACCCTGATGTCGCACACTCAAAAGAGCGTCTAGGAATGATCATTAATATTCATCCACTGTATTTGCGGCGAGCACGGTCCTCACATGACATTATGCTAAATCTGTATTTTTTCGATCACTCATGCTATAGGCTACTCATGTCCGTCATTTTGCAACCTAACTTCATATCCAAGGAACACATTGTCACGCATAGACAGACGGCATTTTGGAATTGTAGGTGCTCCGAATGATTTCTTTTCACCTATTTGATTTCGGTGATCGCATTTGTAAGAAATGTTAAAAAACATTCAGCCATCATCATCCTCTCCGAGAACTTTTTGACGAGGTCGGTAGACGGGGTCAACGAACACAAGCCTTGAAGCCACCTTTCTCTAGAACTAAAAGATTCATCCATCAAATGTAGAACGTTGAGATTGTATTGCATTGCACACATTTTATAATAATTTTACACCGTTATATTTTTGCAGTTTTCCTGTAATATATATACCGCCATGCCACACATCAATAAAGCTAGTCTATTATGGTCTGAAATTGTGCATTTACAGGAATCACAAAAAATTTAGGGTCTAGACCGTCAAGGAACGATAGATTCAGAAGGATGACAACTGTCAGTTTTTTATTTATCTTAACAAACCCATTTTTCCTCAAAAGGGGTAGGGGGAATGTGATACACATAAAAATAATTCATAATCAATAGCACAGTCATTAGTCACTTCATGTATTCTCTATCACACTTTTTGACGCGTCCTTCACAAGTTGCCGCAATTAAATGTATCCTTTGCATTCTCCTTCCAAGTCAACCAGTCCTTTTTTTGCGTTCCAGGTCTCTTTTGATACAGTCCTTCCTGCGAATCCTTGGCCGTCTCCTTCCTCTTGCCATTGTGTCATCCATATTTGTCTCACTTGTAGCAAAATTCCTATCGAAAAAACTAATAGAAGAAATTCTCCAATGCAATAGCTGTCCTCGAAAAGAAGATGTCAAATTTATCTGACAGAAGTCACACAAGTCCTCAATTTCGATGTTGATTAAGTTGGTATATAATCGTTAGTTGACATTTAGGTCTGCTACATGTTCGGCAAGCATTCGAGAACTGGATTCATCGAACATGGCTCCTTCGAATTGTGTGCACCTGGATGCGTTCCCTCAATGCCTAACGTTCTTCAAATAAACATTTTAGGAAAACTGTTCAATATATATATATATATGTAATAAACATCAATTCATCACGGGTCCAACCAACAAGTATCTTAATAAAGAACTACTAACTACTTAGTATGAAAGTCCTGAGAAAAATTTTACCGAACCGCTAAGTGTGTGGAACGACATAATGTATAGCAATTGTAAAAAAAGTCAAAAATTCAACAGAATGTTTTAATGTGTTTACGGAGTACCCATAAGTCAATTCAACCATCAATCAGGTGATGCCATAAAGCGCGTGTCGAAAGAAAACTTTCAGTTAAATGTGCATCACCAAAACAAAAATAAGCTTATCCGTCCAAGATCATGCGTGATTTCGAAGATTTTGAATACCTTATTTCAGAGTCAAAATGGAAGTTGTGTGCTGATTATTATTCCAAGTGGATATATCCTGTACGCTGTTTTCAGCAATGAGAAGCCACATAAGAAAGGAGTTGAAGTGCTTCACAACTATTATTCAATCATGCAAATTTGGACATGCACATCCATTTTCTTTCTGTCAGCAACAGTGCACTATTGTGGGTACGATGAAAAAGATGCATCGAATTATGATGTGAATTCACAACAGCTGCATTATCACTCACTACTACCCCAAGTAATTGAAGTTGAGCTTGATTGTCCAACATCATCAGCCCATTCACTTGATCCAAGCAGAGGTCTCACTAGTGTTGATTCACAAAATGTCATCATACAATAAAAGCTGAACTCCGTGGTGGAAAACATTTCACAGCAGATTCGCAATTTTTTTTTGAACATCATTTATTTAAGTCTTATATTATTATTAAACAAATAAAATTGAGTAATTTTGAAACTTCGCATTATTTAAGTTTCATTTTTCCAATCGTGATACCGATGTCGCAATTTGGGATTGAATAACCAGTCTTTATCTGCCAACTACCAATCTTCTTCTAAAATTTTTTCTAGTTTTGATTCATGTCGATCTTTTTTCATACTTCCTTTTTATGCAGGCGTTGGACGAATGAGACAAGCTCTTTATTGTAACTAGAAACGGATAAGGACTCTCAATAGTAACTCAATAGACTTACTCAATAGTAATCTGATTAAAAAGAGCTTGTCATAACCTGTGGTGGTATAGCCATGGCAGATATTCAAATATTTTGATGTGTGGATGATTTTGATAGTAAAGAAGAACATATTAGAAGAATAACTACGTGAAGATTTATAGGAAATATAGAGGCCTACACAATAACCATTCGGCAGGTCCTATTTATTAAAGGGTCTTGGTAGGACCTGTATCTGTCAAGTCCGATTCCGAGACAGGTCAGAGGTTGAAGTGAAAGGAATAGAGGAGAAAATGTTGAGGATTCTTTAAAATGAAAGTGACTTATAGTCAAATTTCGTGGAATAATTACCGTAATTTCCGGCCTATATGGCGCGACTTTTTTACTCGAAAACAGCTAGTGCGCCTCATCTACGGAGTTTGCCTTATCTATGGTCAAAATAGATTTTTAAGGTTCAGACACAAGCGAACAATGACGCTCCCTACCTACAGCAGTTGTTTATCTCCGACATAGAAGACTCTGACTTCTCAGGATTTTCGGAGTGTTGTGTTGAGTGAGTCAAGAATACCGGCATAACTAATTTTTTTAGCTTTTTGTATGCCCAGTTGTTTAACTGAACATTAGCTGTTGGAATATTTTTCAGACCAAGCTATCATAACGATCACAATCTTATGTAATTTTCAGATATGCCTATTAAATCAAATTGTCTACTTAAAAGAAGTTGTTGTTTTTTCTTAACTGCCAGTAGTACCAGTATTTCTAACAAACATTATTTCCTACTGGTTACGATAATATCTGAATTACATATGTGCGCCTTATCCACGAAGCGCGCCTTATCTGATGTCAAAATACGAAATTACCTCAAATTCGGCTTGTGCGCCTTATGCATGGGCGCGCCTTATAGGCCGGCTGACAATGAGGAATTCTGCTGGTTCTTCAACGAATGAGCTCATTTAACTGTCGATGTTTTAAACCAATGTACGCACAGCAACAGTTCAAATGAGTATTCAAATTCTCATTGATGTATTCGTTTTTGATTGATGTTTTGGATACGTTCGTGAATTAGCGTCAGCTGAAGGAAGAGGAGAAAAAAACTGAAATCTTCCTTTATAAGGAGAATTGACATTTCTCCAGACATTTCCTTACATTCCTCCAAAAGTTCAATAATGAGAAGGGTTTGCGCGTGTGCCGAGTGTAAACTATGTGCTTCATAAACAAGTCAGATCTAACTTAAAAATCACTCAATCGACCTGAACAACGTATGCAATACGTAAAATTCCTTCCACTTCGGGATGGGGATATTTGATTCCATCGAAGAACCATCGAATCTCATTAAGGAGCCCAGTCCTGAAATTTTAGAGGTGCACAACGGATGATTTTTTAACATGACACAATCGCATGCAAATCCACGTCGGTTGTGACTTTGTTCGATGTGACTCTCTGTGGTGAAAGTTAATCCGCTAAGTCGCTGGAACTGAATGAAAATACGTGATGACGTCATTGGTGATCTGTCGTGAGGACAATGGCTTGGAAGCAGGATGGAAGTCAGCAAGCATCAAATTTTGGACGCACCGATTAATGCAAGTTTTTTAATCACCTGCAATGACGAACAAGCATAAAAATGCAACCTCATATTTTCAAATAGTTGCATTTTCATCCGAAGATTCATTATGTTGCAGTAAAAATGGTGCAGTGCTGTCTTCGTATGTATCAACAATGCCAATACTGATCTCAAAAATATTAGCTTCCATACATATTCTAAACATAGGCTTGTTTGTTCATTAAATGGTGTAGAAGCATGGGATGAAAGGAATTTACTTCTAATAAACTTAGTCGTGTATGCACCGACCACTTCGCCGAAGTCAACAAAGCAACGAACCTTTGATATGGTTTCGTTTTACAAATATCGAATAAATCAGTCTGTTTCGTTTACGACCAAACGCGATCCCGTGTCTCAAAATGATTTCAATAATTTACTCTTCTTAAAACGAATGTCTCAAAGTGGCCTCAATTCAATGATTTCGCATTAGAAAGATATTCAAGACTGTATTTCGAAATACCGCAAATTAGAACCATTTCGATGCATCGAAGTATTCATGTCACCTTCAATTCAGACAAAATAGTACAAAATATGTGCTTACAGCCGGAAAATGCATGTACATTCACATACATTGTTCATCAAAATTTTGAATGAATAGAATATGACTTCAGAAAAGGTCAGCGCAAATTAATTTCATTTCTCCCATTGTAGGGAGAACTTCGCATAAAAAGAAATGCGCTTATTGTAAATAGTAATCTGCTGAATGTAGCTAATTATTGTTATACATGCACACTAATTTCTTTCTCGAAAAACATACCCTAACACGAGAAAACACTGTCACTCTCCGTAACTTTTATTGACGTTTGTTGAAACTAACGATCATGGCATAGCAGCTTTAGTCAGCGAATTGTAGCGGTCGTGTCAAGGTTATTGTATATGTTATTGTCAATTCACTCTGATTCTTCACTTGGGAAAATCACCAATGACGTCATCAGGAAATTTTGCATGGCTTTTGCGCTTTGATGATTCGGTTTGGGCGAATTTAAGTGGACTGATTCAAGCAGTTAGAGTAACACCTTCGATTATATACAGTAAAATGGAAACTGAAAACCCTCCGCAGTACACCATTAAATAAACCAACTATTAGCTTCCTAAACAATTCAGGACTTGTTCGAATGGATAATTTCTTTGAGGGAGTCAAGGGTCCCCACCCTCAATTGCAGGGAATTTTACGCATTGCAAGAGTTACCTAGGTCGATTTAGTGGTTAGCTATGACTTGCTTAGGAACTTCGAGTTGTTTTTGACTTGTTTACAGTTTACCAACGTAAGCTATGTTATAAGTTGTGCCGCATATACGTGGCATGATGGAACCTTTTGTCTCCCTTCTAGCCAGCTGTCACAGAGAAAAATTGTTTAGTTCTTTTGAAGCCCGCTGCATGCAACTTTTTACTAAAAATAGAAACATATTTGACAACCAGACAGATCACATCAATCCGTTCGTCACAATCTCAGATATGAAGCTAGCAATTAACCCCGCCCTCCCTTATATGCGTGGGTATTTTCTCCCGAGATAATAATGACTTCAACTCAATCAATCCCAGGTTTTTGTGCCATTGTCAGTCCTTATTAAAGAGTTATTTTATGATTTCAGTAGGCTATCTGATTATTTTGATAGTATCGTTGCAATTGCAGAACTGCATGCAGAACACGTATGGGCACCTGGAGAACATGTATGCATATTCCTTATGAATCCCTAGATCTACACTTAACACATACGTGCCGTGTATGGCATAGAAAAAGTTCGCGAAGACACTACTCTCGACGTGGGAAGTGACAGACCGTCGCATTCATTCGGGCTTCCTTTCTCTTCAATACTTTATTTCGAGTTAACAGTGCATCAAAAGTTTCTGTAAATTTCGTCATGGCGTCATCTCACTCATACTTATGCAATATTACAGATTAAAATAGGATAGATGAACTTAGGTTATTGTAATAGATAAAACTAAAATAACATAGATGCATGTAACTGATATTATTGACAATAGTCGAAATAAAACTTTTTCCAGAGACAGTTAAGGTCGAAACAAAATGTAATTATGAAATTTCTTTTGAGGAATATATATGTATATATACGAGTTGTCAGAAAAGTATCCGGACTGTGCCTGCTGTTCAAGCAAGAAATAGAAAATCGATAATCCGTTTACGTAATTAGAGACGGGTAACCACTCTGTCCAAATGAACGCCGAATCAGCCATCTCTGCAGCCATTGTGTGCGTCTCGCAGGCGGTTGATTACAACTCATCGAAGTCATCTCGTTTTGTCACCTCTTAAAGACCCAGTCCGCCCAAATTTACCTATCGTTTTTTCACGCAATCATGTTAATTCCCTATGTGGTGAATCTGTCTACACGCTCTGACAAACGATTGTACCGTGGATCAGCTTGCAATCGCTGTTTCTTTCTCCAGTGATGACGTCATTAGTGGAATCACCCGGCGGCTGCCGTGAAAGTCTCTACAGCAGCGACAACGCTGCATGGAGTAAACAAAGATCGACTGCTTTGCTCGCTCTGCATCAAAGTGAAATCTCTCTTCTCGTTTGTTAGCAAAGCTGCTTGGTCATCATCCTAAGTGTGAAACATGCCTCAGTCCTGTGCAGTTTTTGCGTGCAACACAAATAAGAAAATTCACCCAGATCTGAGTTTCTTTTCAATACCCGAAAAATACTCTGACATCCGAAGACAGTGGATCTGAGTGATCTCTAGAGAAAATTTCACAATAAACTCGAACACAAAAAATTTGCGAAAAATTCATGAATAAATCAACAGATAACCGTGACAAAAGGTAATTTGCATTAGAATTCGAATAATTCAAGATAATAATCTAACATATGTACTACAAATCCATGTATTGTATAATGTATTATAAAATATGGCCAGAATCCAAAGAAGGACAGGCTATCAGCACGTTAAAGAGCATGCATTTATAGAAATAAACTAAATGTGATGAACAGTCTTCACGATCATATTCGTGCTCAGCACCTCAAAATATCCTTTTCCCACTTATTTTTTAATACATTAAAAACTTTAAATCGATTTTTTTTGGGTAGTGTTATAAATTTATTAATTATTGTACAAAGGACGTAAATATGATATTTACATCGCAGTGTCAGAATCATGAAAAGAAAACCCTTTGTATTTCATTTCTGCGTCAGGATATCCCTTTCTGATAGCTATAACCACACATGATGGAATGACTAGACGATTATGACGGCCCAAACTCCTGTTGTATATCCAATGCACAAAATTACAATAGGCTATATGTCGGTAAAGCTCTGGTGTTCGCTGATCTGCACCGGGTGCTTTTGCCAAAAATAAGCGTGCATGGCGATGGACATGTCTATCACTCCCTGATTCAAGCAAGTAGCTTGAAAATCAGAGTTATAAGTGATACATCCATTATAGCGTTTTTCATCAACACTATTTTGTTCAAGGCAGCAAACACACTCTCTTGATGAAGGCATAACTTCACAGTTCGTACATAAACACCATGGCGATGATGTCAATAACTGCCGTTCGTCTGGACAAATCACTTGAGGATGCATGTCCTCTTCAGTCTCTTCAGTTGGATGAGCGACACCTGCTTCAGAATACTCGCCTTTTGTTTTCCTTGACACTTTACTGGGCTCAAACGCATACCCAGTTATTTCTTTATCTGTAATAAAATGACAACAATTATTCACAGATTTATTAATGAGAATGAGAATGAGATTAGGATCTCAAGTGAGTATTTTTTTCACTTTCACTGATGTATGTCCTTATTTTGTAAAAGTGTTATTCATATTCATGTTCATGCGTAATTCGACATAAATTTTCATTTTTGAAATTATCTTGGAATTAGAATCACTCATAGTCTCTCAAGCGAAGACGATATAATGAAGGTTAGAATATAATATGAGCTGAGACTGATCCAAAAAATTTGTGCCACGATGTTATTCGTGAGATGCGAGTAATAATGTAAACTTAAAATTTACATGTATTTAGATGATTTTGTGATTAGGTTACTCTAAAAATCTTTTTGGACGCTCTAACGAAAACCTCAATTTGAATGTGAAATATTAATAAAACCAGGTAACTGCAAAAGTCTATTTTGAGTTTTGTGTCCACTATTTTTTGTCATTTATTTTCTTTTTTGAGTTTGATACTTAAAAAAAGATAAAGAAAGTAGGATACAAGTGACAAATATATTCAATGCAATTATTTTTTTGCATTTTTCAAGACACGATTCGATAGGACACAATGCACTGGACTCATATCTGGTATCAAATTATTTTTATATCTGATATCAAATTAATGCTATCTGGTATCAAAAAAATGCGACAAAAATTTATCATAGTCATCGCGTTCATTAGTTCATTGCGCCTAATTCATTCAGTTCATCGCTAATTCGTAATTCTGACAAAATCGCAAATTATGCTGTATTAATGTAAAATATGAAACTAAGGGCGTTATCATAATACTGCATCAGAAATCTAATATGTGAAATACTCAAGTGAAATATCCTAAAATTATATCATCTGGTATCAATAAATGCGATAAACATTTACCATCTTCATCGCGTTCATTAGTTCATTGTGCCTTATACATTCAGTTCATCGCTAATTCGTAGTTCTGACAAATTCGTAAATGATGATGTACTAATGTAAAATATGAAAATTTGGGCATTGTCCTGACTCTGTATTATAAATCTACCGCACCAAAATGAAACAGGATCACTTACTTTCTTTAGAAGCTGCCATGATCGATTGATTGGTGATTCCGCTTGCTGTTTCAGCGTCAGCAAGAGGCGAGTCCGCGGCTGATATCAATAGGCTGTACTGTTGTCTGCTCCTTTGACTTCCCCGAATGACGTCACGAGAATACTTTCATCGGCTACGTGTATGTTAATGCATCTCGATACGAACGAATGAATATGCACACAGTTCCTTAAACATCATGAGCTATCTAAACAGGGTAACATGAATAATTGGGCGGACTGGATCTTTAAGCGCGATGAATGTTTTCGACAGCACATTTCGTTATGGAATTAGAGCAGCGAACGAATTTGAAATTCTTGGTCCGCCTGGGAAAGTCTCCTACGGAAGCATTCAAAATGCTGCAATTAGTTTACGGGGACGAAACAATGGCCCGGTCTTCGGTTTTTGAGTGGCACAAACGATTCAGAGACGGACTCGAGGAAGTGGAGGACGCCGCCAGGATTGGAAGACCATCGACCAGCAGAACGGAGGAGAACGTTGATCGCGTAAGACAGATGATTGGGAATGATCGTCGGCTGACTGTAAGCATGATAGCTGACAGTCTAAGCATCAATCGAGATTGCGTCTGGAAGATCATCACAGAAGACTTGGGCATGCGAAAGATCTGCGCGAAGATGGTCCCGAAGCTGCTGAACGACGACCAGAAGGAGCGGCGTGTCCAAGTGTGTGAAGACATCATCGAGCGCCTCGAAACCGAACCGAACTTGCTAGCAAAGGTCATCACGGGCGATGAGTCATGGGTCTTTGAGCACGACCCAGAAACGAAGCGTCAAAGTTGCTAGTGGAAAAGTCCTGGGTCAACGAGGCCACAGAAAGCGAGACAATCAAGATCCAAAATCAAACTCGTGTTGATCGCCTTCTTCGATATCAGAGGAATTGTCCACGCTGAATTCTTACCACAAGGTCAAACGGTCAACCAGCATGTCTACAAAGAGATCTTACGACGTTTGTTCCGATCAGTGCGTGAGAAGAGGAGAGACTTGTGGCTGGACAGCTCGTGGATGCTTCATCATGACAACGCGCCGGCTCACAACGCTCTGAGCATTCGTCAGTTCTTGGCCGAAAAGAACGTCACCGTCCTTGATCAACCTCCGTACTCCCCCGACCTAGCTCCGTGAGATTTTTTTCTATTCCCCAAGCTGAAAGAAGTGATCAAAGGAACACATTTTTCGGATGTGGAGACCATCAAGAAGGCCGTGACGACGGAACTCCGCAAGATCCCGCAAGATTCCTTCCAAGAGTGCATGAACGCATGGCAGAAGAGGATGAAGAAGTGTGTTAGACTCGGAGGGTGTTACTTTGAAGTGGAGAGGGCTTAAATTTTTGCTGTATTTCAAAATAAAGTTTTTGTGAACACAGTCTGGATACTTTTCTGGCACACCTCGTATATATATATATATATATATATACCCAAAGTTAGGAGTATTATATATATATATATATATATATATATATATATATATATATATATATATATACCCAAAGTTAGGAGTATTATGTATATATAATAAAAGAGTAAGTAGTTTTTGTCGATTCGTGAAAATTGGGCGGCATGAAAATTTCCATGTGTAGCAGTAATTTGAATTAATCATAGGTAGTCATGATATTTCAGACATCATGGAACCGTAGATGCGCTTTGCTGAGGAAGTGGGATGCAGAGACTTTCTGTAATCTACTTCTACACTAGCAGTAAAATTTTATGACTTATCTTTCCACTACGACGACTTGTAGTTTGACATCGCAAAAATCGTCAAACTACATGAAATTCTGTTTATTAGTTAGTTCAGAATGCGAAGTTATTAATTGCAATTACTTGTGTGCTACGTACTTCACTATCCACATGATAATAAAGTCATTTGAAAGTATACAAGAATTTACTTTTGAAGGACTGCCTATGTAAACAGTGCCAAAGTCAAAATCTGAATCAATTTGCATTCTCCAATCAAGACTGACGGTTTTCGCCACAATTCAATTTTTTGACACCATTCTGCAACATCGGTGACTATGATGTTGATTTAAATGGCCACTCAGCCGCTCGCTCAGGTGTAAAATCACCGATCAAATGAAGCACCGAAAGAAAACTTCAACAAACCCCTGCTTGCTTGTTCAAAGCACCAGATAAGATACTTGATCCCAATGTTTCGTTTCAAGATCAGCTGCAGCTCAGCTGATCATGTATGACTGGCATGATGCGGTAGGAGTCCCACTCAGCAATAGAGCAACTGGTGTAGTATACAGAATGAAAAAAGTTGCTCGTTGGATATAAGATGCAGATTTGATTATAGAGTGTGGTCTACGAAATTGTGTGCCTCAATTGTCATGAAGTTTTCATCGGAAGTACGATACGTAAACTCAACTTAACTCAACGAGATCTCAGTATAAAACCATGTAACAAATTGTCAGGTGGACTGGAACAAAATATCAGCTGGAAAGCAAAAATAAAAGTAGTATGACATCAAAGAGATCAATCTCCTATCAATCTCCGTTTTGCTACAAAGCGCTGCCATTCAACAAATGCCGACCATCAATTCATGAACAATTCCTATACTTGACACATTCACATTCTGATTCTATGTAGTGTACGTACTTTCATAAATATGTACTTCATAAATATTCTCCATGTTTTGCATAACTATCTCTTTGACCATGAAAATTTTATATTTTCTTTGTTAACATGTACACAAAAACCAGTTACACTTTTGACAAGGCGGTATTCGAAAGCTTAAGTTAGATTTATAAAAGCAATTGAAACAGCAACAATGCTTGTTTCTGAATAGTTAAGAATAGCAAGTTGTTCGATCGTGGGTTTTTTCCGACGTCCATATTTTAAATGACAATATAATGTAATGCTTACTTCAGGTCACTCTTCAATAATTTGCATATTACTTTTCAGAATTCAGAAAATGAGCCTTCATCTGAGGTAGTTGCTTGATGCGACCGCCATGTATGTATGAAGAATCGACTACTCCATCAGCTCAATTTCATAAAAAGCTTTGCTTCTATATAATCTTTCGGTCAATGATGTATTCACATCATTTTAGCGATGTTTTATGATAGCTCATGCATATTCTGGTATATCTGATGGCTTGCGATGCGACAAATCAGTATCGCTTTATGTTGTGCGTCATGTTTTTTTGCGCAGTCATTTTAGAATAATAAGCGTAGGAATATATTTTGTTTAGAATGTCCCTTAAATTGTTTAGGCTTTGTGGAAATTCGCTATATTTACATACTGTACATTTTGTCGGTTTCTGAAAGTTATACATCCGAAATATGTAACTTACAAGTACAGTCGAAAACCTAGAGGGGATTGTTAAATGCAAGTCGCTCAAGTTTCAGTTTCTTTTGAATTTAAGCACACGTCTGTCATTATATGCATAATAATATACACATATAGATATGTACTTGTATAGGATATGTACAGACAGGATTACATATAGGTTAGTCCGTAAGAGGCCTGTCACTTGCCTTTACACAGGTTGTACATATAGTGGGAAGTGATAGCTAAATACACGCGCACATGTGGCATAAAAAACATGGGCAAACAATATGAAGGTCAAACATGCAAAATTTTACATGTGCTAAAATTAATGGGGTTCATAGGCCAGTATACCAGGTCTGCTTTGCATTTCGAGTCCCGTAAATACTTCTATCTCCTGAACGGTTCATCTCGCTTTAACAGCTGGCCTCAGACTCAACGTATATCACCTCATCTAATGAACATTTGATGCCTGATTCGCAGATTTAAAATGTGCTGAATGTCAACAGAAGATAATTAGTGTTGCCGTAACATGCTAGTGTCACAGTTCTTCAGATGTGCCTGACAATAGCTCCTTTGGATCAAAGGGGGGGGGCAGCTCTTTACTTCAGTAAATTTAAAAAATGGCATTTTAGCAAATATGCCTTTATCTACGTAATAAATTCGCCACCAAGAGCTCACGTAAATGCATGTGATATGGAGTAAGGCTATCAGGAAAAGTTCATAAAATAGCATAAAACAAAAATCATCAATTTTAAGATATACCGACGCGTACAATTTATCAGTAAGATTAATGCGACCAAATACTAATTACAAGCATGATTATAAGGCTCATACTTAACGATAGATAGTACGCAGATGTCATCAATACGCATTTGATGTGCCAGTTTGCGTGAACAGGACCGAAGCACCGGTCGAAACATGTCGCTGAATTAAATACGACTACACCGGTCAATCGTGGTTTTCCCTCCGTTGCTTGAAGAAGATGTCATCAATGTATCTTGACAGTTCAGATAACAAACAAGCGAGATTATTTTCTTTTTGCTTATTAGCTTTTCTGTAACCAGATACACAATGCAGTGAAAATATTTCAACTAATACTGCAATTTCCTACCATGAGTAGGCCTATCTCACTTTAAATTATTTCAATAAAAATGTTGCAAGGTAATGAGCACTTCATTAACAACAAGCTTGATGTCAGATTTGAATTGGGACATGTTTAACTATCAACCTTTACAGGTGTATTTCACATACAAATTGTGAAATCAATATCAAAAATGTACTTTAAATGATTTACACAAGGAGTACGCTATCGATTTTCAATTTCTCCAAAAGTTCTTATGAAGACTATATGTTCGAAACAAGTTCAAACCAGTATCCTGTCTGTTAGCTTCAAGTTTTAAAGATGAATCGTATAACAGATTGCTAATTACCATTTCCCATGTGTTCAAACTATTCTCATTTTCAAATCATTGCTTATCTTCCAGTGAAAGCATGAGCCGCTTCGATATTGATAAGCCGTTGTGGGATCTTTCTACTTTTACTGGTCGCCTTCGTCATTTTTTCTGGGTAACGGATCCACGAACGGTTATAACCGGTAAAGCGAAGCTGCTTAAAGCAAAGGAAATTGTCGATAGCTACAGGTATGTCAATCGTGTTATGTGTTATGTCATAAACTCAATTTCACAATGATTTTCACTAAATCTTTAAAATCATTTCTTTTTGCATTCGAATGTGTGGAAAATAAATTTTGCACTTTCAATTAATATTTTCAGCTTTTCGTCTTTTTCCTCCTTAGTTTTCTTTTCTTTATGTTCAGTCTTTTCTATTTTATGCCAGTGTCTGTTCATCCGTGTTTTTTATAATTTGATTCCTCCCAAGTATCATTTGTTTTGAGCATCAAATGATAGAATCCTTTACATTGTCAGATCTACTGTTTGTCATTGATCAGATTTAGAAATTTGACATGTTTTTCCAAATTGACGTTGTACAAGAATGAGCTACGGTGCCTATTCTGCATGTTGCGATTTATTTGACAACCAGAATTGCTTTCAACTGTTCAGTCCGGTCACCATCACGAGTTTCCGCAGGGAACGAGTCCGAAAATGTGACTTACGCAGAATGATGTACACCCTCTGCTCTCTACGAAACTGCGCGTCTGTCAAATTCTACCTGGTTCCGCTTCTTGTCAGATGATATTAAAGAAAAGCACATGTATATCCATCGGGACGCAAATTGAAGTTTTTGTTTAAAATGAAATTTACCATGTTTTCTCTGATTATTAGTACATTATATTATTATTTGTTTCTCTGATCAAAAGTACAAGGTCTTGAGCCACTGCCAGTACCCAGCACGCGCTTTGGGTGATCTGCCGATCTCTCATATTTTTTCATCTCCTTTCTCTTCCCTTTTACCTAATTTTTACAGCGACAGAGTGTGAAGATGCTGGTAGGCTTAGTAAACTGGAAACCGGTAGATGGAGCTCTTCAAGCAAGCAGCTGCAGTGTGATGGTCGCACTACTAAGTAGGAATGCTCAGTAGTGAGGTCCTGTTGTAGAAATCAGGCGGCCCTCTTTAGGGATGCCATGCATTCCCTTAGTTAGGGAGGGACATCGAAAAGATGGTCTAAAAAAAAGGCGACTCCCCTTTTCACCTGGCTGGCCGAAAGCGTTTTAGTGTTCAGCTTTGCAACATGGGTGGCTGTTATACACGCGAATCTTAGCTGAGTTCATCACTTTCTTCGGACTAGTCGACCCAGTATTTAGCGCTTCCGGAAACACAGGTTTGTGAGCCTCAGGCAGTCAACCATTTAAACTGTCATGTATACATGTTCACACTGTTCCGTGGCAAAGCATGGGTTTGTGTTTCTCTGAGCTCAGATCTGCAAACTTCTAGAGTTCCTTTTTTCGATCTCGATCGTGCCGACTGCCAGATGTTTTGGCTCCGATTTAATCATGGAGGATTTAATATTGATGGTCAATATATCTTCATCGCAAAGTTTTACCGGTCTCCAAACTGTAGTGATGATGAATGCTTCTTTGCTCAACTTAATTCTTCTGTTGAAAGTATTATTACCAGCTATCCCTCGCAGAAGCTGTTTCAATGTCCACAATTCTAATTGGTTGACTTCTTGCCGGCGTTGAGCTACAAGTCTCTTCCAAATGTTTTAAATGACATAGAACCATTAGTTCTCTCCAATCCGATTTCCAGATCGTCAAGTATACTTTGCCAGTATACTTGAACTTTTTCTTCCAAAGAATCCAGACTACTATTTTGATGTAAAGATTGTAGCAACTGTGGGCGGCTCTAACCACTTTCATTACTTCTGACCAATGTTTCATTACGGTAGCCACTAAAATGAGAACTAGCCATAACTTAGCCGAACTAGCCCAAAACAGGGAACTAACCCTATACTTAAATCTTGAAAGCAGCTTTATCTTGTCATCACAAAATTATTCACTAAAATGAAAAGTCCAATGAAAAAGAATCAACGTCTTAAATTCATTGTTAAAATTTAGAATTGATGCTGATACTTTAAACTAGCCCCAATAGCTGAGAACCACCTATAGCTTTAAAAAGCGTTGATTTTTAACATCAATCGAACTTATACTTGAAGAAAAACACAAGCAAACGAAAACTTTCTACTGCTTTTCTGCAAACGCAATTTTATCACTGAGAACCAATCCCAAATACTGCGAACTAGCCAAATTATAAAAATGTATGGTGCATTCTATCTACAGAATCGTATTCGACAGCGCAGTCAACTTGCATCCGACGAAATCGTCATTTGAAACTTTGATTCTTATTCATAATTCTTGCTGTGAACCAGCCCCAAATTAATTCTGAGAACCACACAAAATAATCTTCGCAGAAAATACTCCATTTAGATGCTAAATAGTTGGTTGAGTTTATCTCAGCATACAAAATGTGTGAAATGCAATTAAAGCTTGCATCTAGATTTCTTCAACTTCATTAAGTTACCAGAACTTTCACGAACCAGTCCCGAATATTGCGAACCACCCAGATAATGAAAGCTCACATGCAGAACTACTACACCACAAATTTGTTGCATTTCATTTCCTCTATCGTAGGAAACAGAAAGAATTTCCCATCAAAAAATCCCGCACTTTCGAACCAATCTGGAAACCACTGGAACCAGTTCCAATCTGTGCGAACCACACAAAATATGTCGGACTGAGTATTTCAAGAGATTCTTCTTTCATAGTTCAAGATATCCCTCTTTCATAGGGTAGCAAGATTGTGGAATAGCTTCCAACATATACTGGTGCTGAAGCATTCAAGAGAGCCGTCAATAAGTTTCCACTAAGCTCTATGAAAAGTTGATAGTCTGAAGAATTTTCGTCTTATGTATTTCTGTCATGTTATCTTGGTTTTTCATACCATCATCTTTTCGCTATTCCATTTTTACCTCCACGAAGTATACAGATATGAGTTCTTACTTAGTTATCAGACATTTTTCATATCTGTTTGTTAACTTTTCTACTACCTTATTTTCAGTGCTTCTATTATAAGCCTGTTTAGGTATACAGTTATGACTTATATATGTTTCCACTGTACTGTGACACAGTCACTTAGTTATTGAGTTATACTCCTTCATCATCCCGCACTTTCCTTTCTTCAGTTTTCTACTTTGTTGCCTTTGATCTTCTGTTGAGGGACACTAGTAGTAAGCACAACCCAGACGCAAGTGCAAAATGTGAAATGCTGACTCAGCCCTCACCCCCACCCCCACCCTCTGGAAGGAAGGTGAGGGAGTTCGTCAAGGATGTGCTGGGAGGAATGGGTCCGTGAGGAGGAAACGGGTCCCCCACCCCCACCCCCACCCCCACCCCCACCCCCTCCTGTCACACTTCCACCTTTGGTTGTAGAGATGGTAGAAAGTCGTGCCATAGCTCATTTGAAAGCTGAGAATTAGAAAAATGCAGTGAAAAGCTCGGTTTGGACTCATTTTCTTGGGTTTAGGGAGGAAAGTGGCAGGAAACTGTCAGTTGGAAAAAGTCAGGTTTTGGTGGTTTTGGGATGAGAAAAGTCGTTTTTCGGGCAGAAGGAGTGCTCGGATGGGAAAATGGAGTGCAAATTCGGACGTTTTGGTCAAAGTTGGGTCTAGGAACATCTTCCCAACTCAATCGGAGAGAAAAAGTTCTGACCCCCACCCCCACCCCCTCCTGTCACACTTCCACCTTTGGTTGTAGAGATGGTAGAAAGTCGTGCCATAGCTCATTTGAAAGCTGAGAATGAGAAAAATGCAGTGAAAAGCTCGGTTTGGACTCATTTTCTTGGGTTTAGGGAGGAAAATGGCAGGAAACTGTCAGTTGGAAAAAGTCAGGTTTTGGTGGTTTTGGGATGAGAAAAGTCGTTTTTCGGGCAGAAGGAGTGCTCGGATGGGAAAATGGAGTGCAAATTCGGACGTTTTGGCCAATTTTGGGTCTAGGAACATCTTCCCAACTCAATCGGAGAGAAAAAGTTCTGACCCCCACCCCCACCCCCTCCTGTCACACTTCCAACTTTGGTTGTAGAGATGGTAGAAAGTCGTGCAATAGCTCGTTTGAAAGCTAAGAGTGAGACAAATTCAGTGGAAAACAGGGCTTGTTCGTATCTGCCTTCGTTTAGATGTGATGTGTCATTTAAGATTTTGGTAGATTGGCGAAAAACGACAGAGTTAGAATGTTTATGAAAATCGCTCTAGGGGGTGAAGCAAGCGTCGGACGGGCAAACAGAGACCAGATTTGGAATCAGCGTCAAGTTTGAGACAAATGATGTTTTGACCCCCACCCCACCCCCCTTATCGATTGCATATTCACAGGGTATATAAGAATGGAATCGGGAGAGGAATTTCACTAAGTTGAGAAACTGACTACAGGTAAGTCGTTTCTCTTGAGTTCCGATATCGGACTTCTGACTTTCCATTGCTGATATCAGCTAAGATGTCAGACTTATAGGTTAGTCAGTATAGCATGACTGACCATTTGATGATAGTAGGCCGAAATCTTCAAACGGCTATAACTTTGCTTCTACAAGTCCTTTAGACTTGATTCAAAAAACATTCGACAGCTCTTGCTGTGCTGTAGGTGACAGACTACTTATAAACGTTTTATGAGTAGTACTAAAATACTGAAAAATTTAAATTCATATTTAATGATAATAATTAAAGTTTTTGAATAAAAAGCAGTCGTTTATGAGTCTCTTGTAAATAACTCCACCGGTTTTCATGTCAAAACTGGGGCCCGGATACCAACACAGTGATATGACGCACGCTCTGTCCGCCCGAGGTTGGATTTGTGGGTCGAGGCCTTGGAGCTGGGATAAGATCCCCTCTGAGTAATGCCTGTAACGGATTCAAGAGCTTAACACCCAAACGGTTGCTGGCTTGCTATCAGGCCTTCTTCGTCTAGCCTCAGTAACTTAGGCTTGGCAACGTCTATCGTTTGTCATTGTAACTTGGTAAAAATGGGATGGTTACTGCAAGCATTGACGTCAAACCTTTTCGCGTCATTGGGGATTCCGTCTTTGTGTTGGGAGTTGGTAACAGAAAGCACGGTGACTGCCGATGTCCATACATGGTAAAACTGCTGTTGTCAAGTTAAAAGCATGACCAAATAAGGAAGGTCTGAATCATAGCTTTGTGCTCGCTGGGTATATAAAGCGCGACTTTTCTCTAGTCTTCACTCCTGTTTCAAGTTGCAAGACGAACGGTGAGTGCTCTGACAAGGTTTGCTATCAAACTTTGGGATTTAGGATAAAGCTAGGAATCATACTCTTTAACTTTGGTTGACGATTTTATTCCAACGTTTGCTATCAAATGTTTGATGACTTAGTCTTTCAATGCATATCAGCAAGTAGTATCCTATAAACACTTGCCATCAAATTTTACTCTATCTCTACAGAATCATAATGACGAAATCAAGCAATGCAAAAATGTTGGTTGGCAAATGTAGTTGCGGCAAGATTGCCAGAGGTAGTGAGCTGAGGAAGCATATTAAAGAGGGGACGGTGGGCGTGCATATGAGAGAGGTGTTGTTGAGAGTGTGCGTCCATCATCGGGTGGTATGTGGGGAAGGGAATGAGGTGGCATTTATTAAGGATCACAACGAGTGTCCAACTGGTAATATACTCGTAGCTATGGCAGGGTTCAAGGAGTGGTTTGAGGGAGAGTTGTTGGAAAGGGAAGAGGTGAGGAAGGCGGTGGCAACGATTGAGGGCGTGGTTGGGGAGAAAGTGGTGACGAAGGTGAGTGATGAGAGTTCGAGTGAGGAAGTTGAGTTGAGAGCGGAAATGAAGAAGAAGGATGATGTTGATTTGGATAAGGTGATTAAGGATTTGTTTGGGGATATCGGTGATCTGGAGGGGGAGGGTGAGGAAGTGGGTAAGCCGATGGCAGCGTCATCGCCACGGCGGGAAGAGGGGTGTGATACGGAGGCATTTGTTAGGTTGAAGGATCGTGTGATGGGTTTGGAAAGTGTAAATAGAAAAGTTTTGAAGGAGAATGAAGAGCTGGTGGCGAAGGTTGAGGGGTATAGGGCAACGAGGGAAGAGTTGGAGAGTATGAGAAAGAAGGAGAAGGAATGGATGGCGGAAAGGAGCGAGTTGATGAGGAAGGCAGGTTTGGTGGAGAGTTTGCAGGCGAGTTTGTCGAGGAAGGATGAAGAGATAGAGCGGATGCGAAGCGTGGTGAAGGAGACGGAGGAAGTGAAGGGTATAAATAAGAGGTTGGCGGGTGAAGTTGAGCGACTGCATGAGTGTTTGAAGAGTAGAAAAAGAAGAGTGTATGAAGTCCATCTTCCCCTCTTTGAAAATAATATATGTGACGTCCCCACAATCACTGACGACCCTAATGTGACTCAGCAATGCTATGAGGGCGACGGAGTCCGGTGCCTACATATCAATTTGAACATCACTGGAGAGCTGGAGGACTTCGTCGTCCGAAAAGTTCGGAAGAAGTTGCCCAGTAAGTTACTTCAACATTATCATTTCCTTTTCGCCTCTAATCTCCTATTCTTTTTCTTTCAGAGTGTCGGTGGACGGAGAACGACCCATGGGCTCTTTTAAGGGCCAACCTTCTAATGCAGCTAAAGCGGTCCCAAGCCCGCCACATATCTTCGGATATGGAATGCAGAGGGGAAGAAAAATGATGAATGGAATGAAGGGAGGACATTCATGCGCCACACGCAACACATCACAGACTTCTCTCTTCGCTAGTGAACAAGCTCTTGTCGGTGTCGTACAAAAGTTTTACTGCAGCACAGGTTGATGTATAGTTAGAAAAGTTTGATCATGACGTTTATTCGTGAGTGTCGTCAGAAAGTGTATCATGGTTTGTAAAAGTTTTACTGCAACACAGCTTGATGTATAGTTAGAAAAATTTGATCATGATGTTATATGAAACACACATGTCATAAAATGTAAGCGTTAGTGTAGTCAACTAGTTTTTACTACAACTCATGTTTGTGAAAGTAAAGTATTAGATTATACAGAGTCATCAATACTGTCAAAGGTGTACAAGTCATATCAAGCATATTCAACTGAGTGTCCATTCCTGACACTCATGATCATTTGAAATTATTTGAAGATGAAAAGTTGCATTCGTTTCCCAACTTCATGGTCTGTAGCAAGAGAGCTTGGCTATTCATTGAAGGCTATAGAAAGTGTTACAAATGTAAATGAAAATATTAAAGCTGACGCTTTAGTTGAAAGACTAATGGATCTAGATGAGCATGCTATGAATCATCATTTGGATCGAAGATGGATAGAGGATTTTTCCATGCTGCAATGTAATGATAGTGAAAAGGGGATGAAATTGGTGCGATCTGGAGTGAAAAAGAAAAAAGTGACATTTGCAACTGATTTGTCAAGTAACTCTACCAATAAAAGTGACTTTAGAAAGAAATTGGAAGAAGAGACGTTTAAATTATTATGTGAACGGAACTGCGTTGAGTGTTTTAAAAGGGAGCGATCCCTTCTCTTTTTACCATGTTGTCATTCTGTTATGTGTTCTACGTGCTATGTACCTTTGGAAACTATGTTGTGTCCCATCTGTGATCAAGAAATAATTTCAACAGTCAATGTATATAAATGATGTTGATGCAATCCTAGTCGAATTTAAAACAGTCATCTATGACCATGACACCACTGTATCATCGTCTCATTGAAATGAGAAAGCATGATTATACAAGGCACTGGATTCTTGTGTTGGAAAAACTATTATCATCCAGTGATTGTAGAGAGATGATACATCGTTTGAGTAATGCAATCATCATTCACGCAAACTGTGAAGATGTTGACTATATGCTATCTTATAATTTTAAACCAAATCAGTTTACGAATACACTTTCATCACTGTTACATCATGGTATTCTTTCATTACCTTGCTTGGAGTTATGTATTCTACACGTTGCTTATGGGAAGCCTTTTCCACTTAAGCACAATTGATGCAAAGGCATTAAACTTTAGAAATATCGTCATACAAACAGATTGTTCATGTCTGGCTCATAACATATCAGCAAACGACACAGCTGAACTGTTTCCATTGAACTATAGTACCTCACTGAATGATACATTACGGCTACCCACACATGTATCTGCTTCTGACTATCCTACTGGTACTGTGGCTGTTCTCAGTGTATTGCTTTTTACTAGTGCTGTACTCAATGTCTTCCTCTATTTCATTGCGTTTACGACGGTGATGTTTCGACGCTGCTGTCGTGTTTAAGCAAAGATCACTCTAACATCCGCCTGTAAAAATGTCTAGACGTCGTTCATCTCACCGTTCACGCAGACAAAAGTGTCAATCAAATGCAAACAAAAAATTCTGTCTCACGCTTCGTCGCTTATTAAAATTAAAGCCATCTCATCGATGTGAGGCAATGAAGCTGGCAAACAATGCCTTCATTCGTAAAATGTGTGCGGAAATACGAAAAGTGCGTTATATGACATTAAATAGCAAAAAGGCCAATGCAATTGCCAGACATGGTAAAGTTCTTCGTACCTTGAGCAATCCAAAAACATCAATTCCTACAAAGCGCAAACTATTATCACAACGTGGTGGCTTCTTACCACTTTTAGCGCCTATCATCATGGCAGCTGCCGGTCCTGCTTTGGGAGGTTTAGCTGGTCCTCTCGCAAATAAAGCCATTAATGGATAGATACTAAGTTAAATGGTATGACTTTTCATCAAAAACAATATGGATTTCCGTTTACGTTGTAATCGCACTATGTGTATCGTAGGACCCTCTCATAGTGGGAAGACACATTTAACACTGCAATTGTTGGAGCGTCGTAATGAGACTTTTGACTGCATACCGAATCGTGTTGTTTGGTGCTATGGAATTTATCAACATAACTTACATCGTGAATTGGTTGGTAAGGGTTACTTGGTTCAACCGGGGATTATCAGCACTGCTGATATTCAACCCTATGATATTATCATTCTTGATGATTTACTTAACGAGAGTAAGAACTCACAAGAAGTAACTGCTATGTTTACCAAGGCTGCTCATCATAAACCATGCTTTATCATTTTTATTATGCAAAATCTTTTTCCAAGTGGAAAGGAAGCACGGACTCGAAGTCTAAACACACATTACTACATCATCTTTAAAAATCCTCGCGATAAAAGTCAAGTTGAATTCCTATCTCGACAAGTTCTTCCTCGCAAGTCAAAAGCATTGATTGAAGTATTTGAGGCTGCTACGGAAAAACCCTATAATTATTTATTTTTGGACTTTACCCAGGAGTGTCCTGAAGATTATCGCTTACGCAGTCATCTCTTTGAGAAACCCATGATCATATATAAATTGTTATGAGTGGTTTTCAACTCATGATTGCTATTCCACAAGAAGAATATATACATCTGACTACAATGCAGAGTGTTCATCAACCTTGGGCAAATCAAATGTCACAACTTAATCAGCAATATGAACAAGAAGCTGTGCAAAGTAATAATCCATATGATCGTTTGATAAAGCAGAGTTCTACCTTAGAAGAAATGAAACAATTGAAAGAAAAAATACGCGATGATCTTTCGCTTGGTTCACCCAAACCCTATCGCAATCGCGCACTGAGCTTATATCGAAGTCTCGAACCCAACTTGAAAATCACACAACGAGGTGAAGTGGTGGGTGATGATGGTGCAGTCATTAGGGACTCAAGAGTGGAAGATTTAATTAATCATGCTGTTCGTGATCGTCGTCGTCACTTTACACCTACAGGATGGGAGTTCTTTTTAAAAAGTATGAAGAAATTCAATGTCCCAAAAGCAATTCTTGGTCGTGATACCTTACAGGAAATGGAAAATGATTCTACACCTAGGAAGAGAAAGTTGCAAAGTGTAGAGAGACCTAAAAAGAGAATCAAGCAAACTTTGAAAACACCCGAGAAGTTGCCGAAGCGTATACCAAAACCTTCAACACGTTAGCCATCATTTGATTTTATCACAGACTTTTAATGAAGAAGCTATGCTGCATCCCATGTTCAGAGTTGCCAAACATTCATGTGTCATTGAACTGCTTAAGTACATGTTGTAAAAGTGATTCATACAAGACGGCTCAAGAAAGTAGCAAAAGCAGGACTCAAACACAAACGCAAACCCTGATGGAGAAAAAGACTGATACTTTGAGGCAAATAAACAATCCCTCTTAATAGACGATGGATGAACATCTGAAATCAATTTACTATAACCCAAAGCATTATGCAGGTTATGCTTCAGTGAAAAAGTTGTCACAAGCAAGCGGTTATTCACAGAAACAAGTGAAGAGATGGCTAAAAGCTCAACCTGCATATACATTGCACACACAAGCTCGAAAACGTTATCCTACCCGTTCTTATATCGTTCATGATATTGATGAACAATGGCAAGCAGATTTGGCTGATGTTTCTTTATTAGCGAAAAAAAAATAAAGGCTATCGCTTTCTCCTAACTGTCATTGACTTATTTTCTCGTTATGCTTGGGTTCAACCACTCAAGACAAAGCGTGGTGAAGAAGTGGCCGAGACTTTCCAAAATATTTTCAGTGAAGGACGCATTCCCACACGTATTCAGACTGATCAAGGGAAAGAGTTTGAAAACAGACATGTGCGTGCTTTATTTCGCAAACACAACATTGAACTGTTTAGTGTGAAAAGTGGATATAAGGCTGCAGTGGTCGAGCGCTTTAACCGTACACTGAAAACTCGCCTATGGCGCTATTTCACTGCAAAAGTAACACAAAAGTGGACAGATGTATTACAAGATACTGTACACGCTTACAATCATTCTGTCCATCGTATGATTGGTCACAAACCTGCTGACATAACTCCAGACATTGTGGATACAATCCGTGAAATCAATGCTAAACGCAGGCAACCATCACAAGGTAAAAGTGACATTCAGGTTGGTGACAAAGTTCGCATTTCCAAGGTGAAAAGCGTGTTTGCGAAAGGATATCTTCCCAATTGGACGGAAGAAATATTTACTGTCTCTGAGGTTAACAAGAAATTTAAGCCCACTACCTACAAGCTTCGCGATTATCATGGTGAAGAGATTGAAGGGAGTTTTTATCGTCATGAGATAACACTCATCACCAAAGAAGATGATGACTACATGGTTGAAAAGATACTTCGCCACCAAATGCGACAAGGGGAAAAGTGGAGCCTGGTGAAATGGGCTGGCTATCCAAATTCAATGAACAGTTGGATTCGTCATTCTGACCTTTATCGTGTTAGTCAACGTTCCTAAGCAAAGTAATGAATTGTGTAAATATAAATAAATAAATACCTATGGATCAAACTGCTACGTTTTATTCTGCCCCCTCCTATGCTAGTCATGGAGCTGGCTTTCCCGTTTATGCTGGATCGAGACGTCAAAAAGGGGGTAGTCTATTGGGTGCTGTCAAAGGTATGATGCTCCCCACTATCGCAAATGTGGGAAAATCAGCTTTAAAGGAAGCTGTAGGATTAGCAGCAGATGTAGCAAGTGATGCGCTTTCAGGAAGATTGCCGATTCGTGAATCGCTAAAGCGTCATGGAATACAGCGTTTGAAGAATGTCGGTAAGGCTGGTATCAGGTCTGTCATCAGTCATATCAATCCACTCTCTACTTCAGGCAAACGTAAGCGAAGAGCATCTCGTATACCTCCTAGCAAACGCAGACGACGTGGACTGTTTTAAATATGGAATGTAAAACCACACCCCTTTGCTTATTTGACAGAACACCTATACAGACGGATATCGTTAGAAATTATGTATCCATTCGTTATCCACAGACGAGTATTGATTCTGGTAGTGTCATTGAATTTTTAATACCAGGAAATGATGCTGAGTACATCGATGTAAATGACATCAATCTACATGTTAAGTTTAAGATAGTAAATAAGGACGGTACCAACCTTGATGATAAGGACAAAGTAGCCGTGAATAACTTGGCAATAGCAACGCTCTTCAAGGATGTATCATTGACCATTGGTGAAACTCGGGTTGAAGGTGGTCAACACAGTTATCCCTATCTCGGTTATTTTTCAACAGTCATGCAGTTCCAGCCACAAGCACAAAAGAGTCACATGGCTGTTATGGGTTGGTGTAAAGATGAAGCTGGTAAATTTGATAGTGACAAAAACAAGGGATTTGTCATTCGTGAAAAGTGGACTGCAGAAAGTAGGGTGTGTGAATTGTATGGTCCCCTATACTTGGACTTTTTCCGTCAATCACGTTTCTTAATGTCAAAAGTAGACATGCGAGTTCATCTCTTACCGAACGATCCTAAATTTGTATTGAATTCTTATGGAGCAAAGACTGAGTTTAAGATTGTGTTTGAAAGTGTTAGACTTTATGTGCGACGAATGACAGTGAATCCTTCGGTGATTAATGGTCACGAGATGGGTTTGAAGAAGTATGATGCTCTTTATGATGTAAATCATACCGAGATCCATAGTTTCACCATTCCTCGTGCGCAAAAGAGCTTTGTTAAAGATAGTTTGTTTCCTATACAATCACCAAAAATGATCATTGTGGGATTGATTGCAAATGATGCATACAATGGTAATATATCGAAGAATCCCCTCAACTTTGAACACTTTCGTTTAAATCAAATCGGATTGTATCGCGATACCGATTGCATTCCTGGTACTCCTTTTTGCCCAGACTTTGCTAATGGTCATTATTCTCGCTCATATCAAAATACTATGGAAACCTTTAAATACTGGAATACTGATGACACCAATGGTTTGACTTATGATGAATTTGCTAAAGGTTATACACTTTATGCATTTGATTTGACAGCAAACAATGAAGCAGGTGCTTCTTATCGTCCGGGTACTGCCACGAAGGGTCTTAAACTAGAATTCTTCTTTGAAAAAGATTTGACGAAAACAGTCAATGTACTCATCTATGCTGTGTTCGATTCCACCATTCGAATTAACAGACTACGTGACGTTTCCGCTTCTTATAAAAGTTAATGAGTTGGTTATCTGATGCAGAGCTAGAGAGAGAGTCGTTCAAGAACATGGTGATGAACGCACTGTTGCAGCATTTCGAGGTGTGTTTTCCATTAATAATATGCCCACAGTTTTACCAAAACCACCCTCGTTCATTATCATGAATACTGATACAGCACACCTACCGGGCAAACGCTGGAAAGTTTTGTTTATTGATAAAAACTATTGCGGTGAAATCTTTGATTCATTGGCCTTACCAAATTGTGATTATGTCACACGTTTCATGAACCGTCATTCACGAAAATGGATTCGCAATGCTTTAGCCTATCAACATCCCTTGTCTTCAACATGTGGAGCCTTTGCCCTCTACTTTGTAATGCAACGACTACATTATGACTCTTTACATGATATTTGTAAACATTTTTCACATGATACCCTTGTCAATGAAAAGCGCATTCGTAACTTTTATAAAAGCCTTCAATAAATATGTACGATTAAAATTTGTTTTCTTTATTATACTTCAATGGAAAAGTAGATGATGTGATTGAATAGGTTGTATTTAGTCATCAAACATGAATAGGTAGAGATAAGAAGACATTGTTCACTTGTCACATTCATGCTTATGAGTGTTGGTTTGTTTAAGGTAAGTCATGATGCGAGGATGTATACGTTCTCTATACTTGTTCCAACTTGAGGATGTGAAATGTATAACACCATATTGATCATGAAGAGCAATGAAATCTCGTCGAATAATGAATAGACGTCCACCTAGAGGGATATAGTACATTGGATGATGCATGATATGTAAAGCATCGTGGAGGTTATCCATTTGAAAAGTCGATAAACTTATTTTAACGTGTCGATGAGTATCGTAAAAGGTAATGCGTCGAGCCTTCCATGTAACATGACACTGAGAAGAGAGCTTGGCAATCATGGTTAGTTTTAGACACATCAAAAACGTTTGCTTAGTCTTCTCGTTTAAGCAAAACATTCATTAGAAATAGACGAAGTCATGTTAAGATTGATCATCCTATTCTCATTTGCAATAGTGACATTAGCGGGACGAGGATTAGATGATGCAGTTCGCCTCATCAAATCACCTATTCATGCAACAAGACCTATTGAAGATGTAATTCTTTCCGGCATAGCCGATCCTTGGCAAAATCATGCTTACAAACTACAGATTTTACGTCAGCGAATGGGTCATGCGTGGGAAATGGTGCTAACAGATTATGGCTTTAAGCGATCACCTGTAGGTGGCATCGATTTAATCAATCCTGTACGTCGCATTGCAATGGAATTAAAAAATAGCTGTCGTGTGAGCTCATCAATAAAACGTGAAATATTTCATACCCTTGCAGATTTTAAACGTAGAAGACCAAGATATCAAGTCATATTTGGTTGTATCAACTATCGCAATATGAAAGAAGGCGGTGCAAGCATACTTAGGGGAGTGCATTATGTGAAAGGGCAATCACTCTTAACCAAATTCCTAGGACGACAGAAAGTACCTACTGTGAATAGATTGAAAGCAGCAGTTCGTTATGTCATGCGACTTAACGCCTAAGCAAACGTCGCTTTATGTTGATACTTTAACATGGAGTTTACAGCAGTGTTTCCCAGTAATGCTCAACCTGAGCGATATGAAAATACAGCTGCTGAGTTTGAGACTGATTTAACACAGCCGATTGACTTAAATGGTGATTGGGAAGTGGCCCTGCAAGATTTGAGCTATGTGAATAATATAAGAACCATTGCAAATGAAGAGATTACATTAGGCACTGCAACGAATCAAGACTTGTACTTTCCAAAACTAGAGCGAAATGATAAAGTACATACCTACAACTTGAATGAACATGCAGCAGAGTGGAATTCTATTCCTACAGTAAACACCCGTCGGGGAAAGCGAGCTGTTGATGAGATTGTAAATGGCCCTACTTTAATTATCACTGCAGATACAGACATACCCATTGCTAAAAATGCTTCACCCCTGAAATGGAAACAACCTACAAACCCATCATTCCGTCATCGTTTAGAGCAATCATACTATTATATGAAAATTCAACGCCTATTAAATGTTATGAATGATTTGGCAAAGGATCTATGGTTCTGGCAGATGGATCCAAATCTACATGAAGTTACCCTCTACATGAGACCGACTACTATTTCCCATGGATTTTATGTGAGTGGACCTCTGCAAAAGATATTGAATCTTAAATCACGGTTCTTTCTACCTATCACAAAATTTGCAGAAGTAAAAGGAGGCGGTGCCTTCCCTTTGAGAGCTCAAGTGTCCATGAAAGTATCAACGCAGATTAAGAAATATCCAAATTGGCACAGGAAAAAATTTAATATTACCCTTCTTCCCCTTGATCGCATGCATGAGCGCTTTGTGCTTTTTAAATCTGGTACTGTTGATGACTTGATCAAACAGGTAAATGAAATAAATGGATTATCTATGTCCATCACTCGAGTACACAATAAAGCAAGGATTGATTTCCGAAATGATTATGAGCGTTCACACATTGGATTTGTTCACATCAATTCTAAATTTCGTGATTTGCTCTCTTTAAAAACAGACGTCTTATGGTCATACCATGAATGGGGGAATGTGAAAATAACATCTGAACAGCAATCCGATTGTCGAATGGTCCTTTATTTCAAACGTACAGACCCTGTTTTACGTCCCAGTCTTACATGGAAGCCAAATGAAAAGTTACCGATACCTCCAAAGCATTATAGCAATGGTTATGATGTTTGTACATACTTGAACAAGGGTGTATCAAATCTACACTCATATCATTTTGACTATGATCCTAAAGAAAATACATTCTGTATCAGTGTACATGGTAAAACGGTCATTCACATTTCAAAAGAGTTGACAAAGATTTTAGGATTCAAACGTGACATATTCTACGACGAGAAGTACTGTGGCTCAACATCCTTGCTCGATATGAATATCAATCACTTCTACATTTACACTAACTTTATCCATTCAACACAAGTTGGTGGTCAAATGGTTCCCCTTTTAAGATATATTCCTATTGACAGTGGCGACTTTGGTGTGACCATGCACAGGGAGTTCCTGAACAAGGTATACATTCCAGTCAATGTATCACGATTATCCCATTGCAAATTTGGTATCTATGATGATAGTGGTAATCCTATTCAATTCATTGGTGGTCGTACTGTCTTAACACTTCATTTTCGTCAGATAACATCAAATCACTAATGTTGCGTGTGGCGCAATCAATGTCTTTTCTTTCTTGATTAGGTGGCCGTTAAGGCCGTGGTCTCATAAAGACCGTTTGGGGCATTCTCTGTCTCATCAAAGGGCTTTTCACTCCTGAAAGTCAGCCTCGTTTATGAAAGGCTCACTTTCAAACCGTTTGTAGAGTGAGCTGCTTGCAGACTTCAATCATTTGTCTCTCTTCCTCTTCCTCTTTTTGTTGAAACTTTCTCTCAACTTCCTTCTTCGTAGAAGTTGAGGTAGCAAGAGGTGTGAATGTTTCCTCTTTGTCGCACATGACTATGATAGTAAAATGCAAAACACTCTTCTTTATATATGAGAATGATGCAGTGTGATTGATAAATGGCTGTCGTCCAATGAGAGAGCACGAAGCAGGGAGAGAGAATCTATATCAGTGCGGTGCAATGACCATTTCCTCATAATACCATTAAAATGGATACACCACCGAACGCCTATGCCTTGCTCATTCCCAATGCCCCTCGCAAGAGGCAAGTGAAAACCATTTACGATGGTGAGGTCGAGCCGCTAGAGTTGGAGGCGGAGGAAACCATCATCATCTCCGACGATGAAACCATCATCATCTCCGACGATGAAACCATCATCTCCGACGATGAAACCATCTCCGACGATGAGACGGAGACGTCAGAGGTGCAGTATGGTGACTGTGATATTCTGCGAGGTGCATTCCTCAGTGTGTCAGCGAAAGACATTGTAAATGAGAATGATATCAACATTTTACGAGGTTGGCAAATGCTCTTCTCCCCAAATAGTCAAACTCGCAATGAAGAGGTGTTTGATTATGTTAATGTTATGTTTCGCCTTGTGGTGAAACGCATTGCCGATTTGGAATAAATGTATATCATGACAGTGTTGTTTTTTATTTTGACATAAAGATGAAATTCTCACTCATTCGACAGAAGTAAAAGTTTTAATCATTTGTAAGATGGGTAGGGTTAGAAATAAAGTTGATTGTAAGTTAGAAATAAAGTTATACCCATGTCGCTGTTTGTAAGATAGGTGAAATATAAAATGAAGTCAGGATCACTTCACTGTTTGTAAAGTTAGAAGAAAAAAGTTGACGTTGTAAAATTAGAAATGAAGTTGTTGATTGTAAGTTAGAAATGAAGTTATACCCATGTCGCTGTTTGTATGATAGGTGAAATGTAAATGAAGTTTGAATTTTCTAATAGGGAAACATTTGGCAACTGTCACCAATAAAACTTTCTAACACTGTGAAAGTAAGTTACAAGACAATCTACACTGTGCAGTAAAACCTTCTAAAACTTTCTAGTGATGTGATGACTTCGGTCAGTCATACAACGTCAATGATCAAACTTTATTTTCACAAACGTGTGTCGTAGTAAAATTATTTGACTATACTAAACTTTGCTTTTGCAAACCATGATACACTTTCTGACGACACTCACGAATAAACGTCATGATCAAACTGTTCTAACTATACATCAAGCTGTGTTGCAGTAAAACTTTTACAAACCATGATACACTTTCTGACGACACTCACGAATAAACCTCATGATCAAACTTTTCTAACTATACATCAACCTGTGCTGCAGTAAAACTTTTGTACGACACCGACAAGAGCTTGTTCACTAGCGAAGAGAGAAGTCTGTGATGTGTTGCGTGTGGCGCATGAATGTCCTCCCTTCATTCCATTCATCATTTTTCTTCCCCTCTGCATTCCATATCCGAAGATATGTGGCGGGCTTGGGACCGCTTTAGCTGCATTAGAAGGTTGGCCCTTAAAAGAGCCCATGGGTCGTTCTCCGTCCACCGACACTCTGAAAGAAAAAGAATAGGAGATTAGAGGCGAAAAGGAAATGATGATGTTGAAGTAACTTACTGGGCAACTTCTTCCGAACTTTTCGGACGACGAAGTCCTCCAGCTCTCCAGTGATGTTCAAATTGATATGTAGGCACCGGACTCCGTCGCCCTCATAGCATTGCTGAGTCACATTAGGGTCGTCAGTGATTGTGGGGACGTCACATATATTATTTTCAAAGAGGGGAAGATGGACTTCATACACTCTTCTTTTTCTACTCTTCAAACACTCATGCAGTCGCTCAACTTCACCCGCCAACCTCTTATTTATACCCTTCACTTCCTCCGTCTCCTTCACCACGCTTCGCATCCGCTCTATCTCTTCATCCTTCCTCGACAAACTCGCCTGCAAACTCTCCACCAAACCTGCCTTCCTCATCAACTCGCTCCTTTCCGCCATCCATTCCTTCTCCTTCTTTCTCATACTCTCCAACTCTTCCCTCGTTGCCCTATACCCCTCAACCTTCGCCACCAGCTCTTCATTCTCCTTCAAAACTTTTCTATTTACACTTTCCAAACCCATCACACGATCCTTCAACCTAACAAATGCCTCCGTATCACACCCCTCTTCCCGCCGTGGCGATGACGCTGCCATCGGCTTACCCACTTCCTCACCCTCCCCCTCCAGATCACCGATATCCCCAAACAAATCCTTAATCACCTTATCCAAATCAACATCATCCTTCTTCTTCATTTCCGCTCTCAACTCAACTTCCTCACTCGAACTCTCATCACTCACCTTCGTCACCACTTTCTCCCCAACCACGCCCTCAATCGTTGCCACCGCCTTCCTCACCTCTTCCCTTTCCAACAACTCTCCCTCAAACCACTCCTTGAACCCTGCCATAGCTACGAGTATATTACCAGTTGGACACTCGTTGTGATCCTTAATAAATGCCACCTCATTCCCTTCCCCACATACCACCCGATGATGGACGCACACTCTCAACAACACCTCTCTCATATGCACGCCCACCGTCCCCTCTTTAATATGCTTCCTCAGCTCACTACCTCTGGCAATCTTGCCGCAACTACATTTGCCAACCAACATTTTTGCATTGCTTGATTTCGTCATTATGATTCTGTAAAGATAGAGTAAAATTTGATGGCAAGTGTTTATAGGATACTACTTGCTGATATGCATTGAAAGACTAAGTCATCAAACATTTGATAGCAAACGTTGGAATAAAATCGTCAACCAAAGTTAAAGAGTATGATTCCTAGCTTCATCCTAAATCCCAAAGTTTGATAGCAAACCTTGTCAGAGCACTCACCGTTCGTCTTGCAACTTGAAACAGGAGTGAAGACTAGAGAAAAGTCGCGCTTTATATACCCAGCGAGCACAAAGCTATGATTCAGACCTTCCTTATTTGGTCATGCTTTTAACTTGACAACAGCAGTTTTACCATGTATGGACATCGGCAGTCACCGTGCTTTCTGTTACCAACTCCCAACACAAAGACGGAATCCCCAATGACGCGAAAAGGTTTGACGTCAATGCTTGCAGTAACCATCCCATTTTTACCAAGTTACAATGACAAACGATAGACGTTGCCAAGCCTAAGTTACTGAGGCTAGACGAAGAAGGCCTGATAGCAAGCCAGCAACCGTTTGGGTGTTAAGCTCTTGAATCCGTTACAGGCATTACTCAGAGGGGATCTTATCCCAGCTCCAAGGCCTCGACCCACAAATCCAACCTCGGGCGGACAGAGCGTGCGTCATATCACTGTGTTGGTATCCGGGCCCCAGTTTTGACATAAAAACCGGTGGAGTTATTTACAAGAGACTCATAAACGACTGCTTTTTATTCAAAAACTTTAATTATTATCATTAAATATGAATTTAAATTTTTCAGTATTTTAGTACTACTCATAAAACGTTTATAAGTAGTCTGTCACCTACAGCACAGCAAGAGCTGTCGAATGTTTTTTGAATCAAGTCTAAAGGACTTGTAGAAGCAAAGTTATAGCCGTTTGAAGATTTCGGCCTACTATCATCAAATGGTCAGTCATGCTATACTGACTAACCTATAAGTCTGACATCTTAGCTGATATCAGCAATGGAAAGTCAGAAGTCCGATATCGGAACTCAAGAGAAACGACTTACCTGTAGTCAGTTTCTCAACTTAGTGAAATTCCTCTCCCGATTCCATTCTTATATACCCTGTGAATATGCAATCGATAAGGGGGGTGGGGGTCAAAACATCATTTGTCTCAAACTTGACGCTGATTCCAAATCTGGTCTCTGTTTGCCCGTCCGACGCTTGCTTCACCCGCTAGAGCGATTTTCATAAACATTCTAACTCTGTCGTTTTTCGCCAATCTCCCAAAATCTTAAATGACACATCACATCTAAACGAAGGCAGATACGAACAAGCCCTGTTTTCCACTGAATTTGTCTCACTCTTAGCTTTCAAACGAGCTATTGCACGACTTTCTACCATCTCTACAACCAAAGTTGGAAGTGTGACAGGAGGGGGTGGGGGTGGGGGTCAGAACTTTTTCTCTCCGATTGAGTTGGGAAGATGTTCCTAGACCCAAAATTGGCCAAAACGTCCGAATTTGCACTCCATTTTCCCATCCGAGCACTCCTTCTGCCCGAAAAACGACTTTTCTCATCCCAAAACCACCAAAACCTGACTTTTTCCAACTGACAGTTTCCTGCCATTTTCCTCCCTAAACCCAAGAAAATGAGTCCAAACCGAGCTTTTCACTGCATTTTTCTAATTCTCAGCTTTCAAATGAGCTATGGCACGACTTTCTACCATCTCTACAACCAAAGGTGGAAGTGTGACAGGAGGGGGTGTGGGTGGGGGTCAGAACTTTTTCTCTCCGATTGAGTTGGGAAGATGTTCCTAGACCCAAAATTGGCCAAAACGTCCGAATTTGCACTCCATTTTCCCATCCGAGCACTCCTTCTGCCCGAAAAACGACTTTTCTCATCCCAAAACCACCAAAACCTGACTTTTTCCAACTCTGACAGTTTCCTGCCATTTTCCTCCATAAACCCAAGAAAATGAGTCCAAACCGAGCTTTTTCACTGCCTTTTTCTCATTCTCAGCTTTCAAATGAGCTATGGCACGACTTTCTACCATCTCTACAACCAAAGGTGGAAGTGTGACAGGAGGGGGTGGGGGTGGGGGACCCGTTTCCTCCTCACGGACCCATTCCTCCCAGCACATCCTTGACGAACTCCCTCACCTTCCTTCCAGAGGGTGGGGGTGGGGGTGGGGGCTGAGTCAGCATTTCACATTTTGCACTTGCGTCTGGGATGTGCTTACTACTGACACTTTTGGTGCACAGACTCGTCCTCTTTGGTCTAGCTTGAATCTAAAAAAATCAAATTTCATAATAGACTATTGTCAAAGTACAGATGAAGTGCTAATCAACATATTCATTCATCCATAAGTTTACCTAGGTAATTATTGAATGATTAATAGCATTTCTCACAATGGTTCTACAAGGTCTGTGCTACAAACAGTGCATGCCAAGTGTAAAATGGAAATAATATCTTAAGTCACAGTATTTCTGATGCAATTGTTATGTAGATGTTCAGTTGGTGTATTTTTCTGCTGAATATATAACAGATCTTTAGGGGATATTTTTAGTGCACATATGTTTTCAAAATCCTCTATGTGAGTTGTATTCAGCACGGCTTTACTATCCCAATAGAATCAAACATGCTCCCAACAAGTGTCTTATGACGTTTTCATGCGATAACTGATAAAAAAACTCGCTTGTCAAAGACATCCATCATTATTTTCCAGGAGATACTCAAACAAATCAATTTTTTGAAAAAAGTGGAATTCAAATTTCAAACTGCTATTTTTAGTAACAAGATGCTGATGCCATTGTCACGAGCATGCGCCAATTGTGTAGTTTGGTAATTTTGGAAACGATTGAATCATAGGAACATCAAAATTAGAGGCGGAGGCTCCGGGAAGACTATCGGTACATATTGGCTAACGGGCATATGCGAAAGCTCACAATTACTTCCTATTTTTCAATTTTATGCATAACGTTGGAAACGTTTTATTAAAATATGCCTACTCTGCTATCCGACCGGATATCCAGTGCATCCTTAGTCTTGACATGATCGGTTACTTAGCGGATGCTTTAAACAAATCTGCTTATGTTTGGTTAGTGCACCAGGTGCGTTTTTCAACTTTTATTCAATCATTAGCTCTCCAATCAACTATTTTCAAGACATTGTTCCTTTACAGTTGAATGATAATTTCGCATTTTATCAAAGAACTACTTTGCACTTAATGAAAAGCAAAATATTCGTAAAACTTTTTAAAAAAATTACTTGCATCTAATTATCATGATATGTTATATGGTCGATTTCGCATGCTTGTGTTTAGATAGCACAATTGCTGTATACTATTATATACACACCATTATTCATTCAATAATGGTCGGAATTCTAAGACAGTTTCAAAGAGACGTTTAAACAGAGAATATTGTACTTCAAATGGCAATGAAATCCAGATGATCTTTTTGTTCATAAAAGTTCAGCACACATGGTTCTCATTCAAAATTTTGATGTTTTCAGTGATCAATTGATTCAGCATTACGTCCACTTAGTGAGATCTTACCAGTATTCACTCAGATGTCATTGACTTCAATTAATGGAATGGATCGCTTTGCCAGAGTGAGAGTGTGGACAGATAACACTGTGTGTCAGTCCAGCATTTACAATGATTGATTGCACTTTGCCTCAATTTTGCGTCATGTTTATGTAGCCGGGTTCAATTTTGTGAACTACTGCTTATCTGTTTATGATGCAGTATTAAAGCGGTGAATGAAAACGAGTGTTACTACTAAACTGGAATGCTTTGTCTCTGGATACGAAACCGGGTTGGGTATCTTGATTCGAAATTCCAGCTCATAGATACCTGTTTATTTGTTTAATAAAGTTGAAAAAATGCATTGGAATATTTTTTACCTTATGAAAACAGCATTATCGTCACTTGAAATGCGATTTCATTTTACATCTATTCAGCAATGTTGTGATAGTTTTGTGCGATAATGGATATGTGTTTTGTCAAAACATACGACGCTAGTATGATTGCTGATGAATAATGGAGCAGCTTGGATAATTGAGCTGAAGGTCGGAATGATACAGAAGTTTTGAAATCGCACAAATGAAGTTTACAATATTAGTCGCAGCAGCAGTTGCTTTGACTTATTTCAGGTTCAGAGTGACATTAACCACTATTAATAATAATAGCAACTTCATTATTGTCCCTCAAAGGCGGTGAGCACATTACAGAGATGACAAAGTTTAAAAGACAATTAAAAATAAGACACATAAATGAGTAGAATGAGCTATTTGCAGTACTTTATAAAAGAATCACGAAAACGAACGCTTTTTGTTAATGGACGCCTCAGTTCACAATGATTTCTGGTTCTTTCACTGACTCGTTCATCGAAAAATGATCTCAAGAGATGCGATGGAGACAACAAAACATTTTTGAACATTCGTTGACACATTAAATCTCCTGCTGAGAATAATGATGTGTCATGAAGGTTTTCACCGATGATTTTGTATATCCTTCTCTTGAAGTCAACAACCTCCTGTGAAGATAGTCAGCAACATTACAAAATGTGCTGTAACCATACAGCAGGATAGGTCGTATAAATAAGCGGTATGCTTTGAACATCAGGGAGGCGGGACAGCCACATCTTTTAAGTTGCAATATAAGACACACACTGTGACGCTTTTTTTACAATCTATTCAATGTGATTATTCCATTTTAAAATTCGAGAAAAAATACAGCGCAAAAAGTTAAGATTTAAGACATTTTGTTGAACAGAATTTTCGGGAAAGTTGACTGCAGCTGTTTGTAATGATGTTCTGCTGACAATGTCCATAAGACTTTGATGGGTTCACGACTTAAGCCGTGCTGCTGAGTCCACTGGAAAATGTTGTTGAGTTCCATCTGAAAATTGTCTTTAGAATTATTTCGCGTAAAATACAGCACAGTTAAGTCATCCGCGTATTTGATACACAGTGAATTTTCACACTTGGTTGACATTGCGTCCACTACTAACGTGAATAACAGCAGACTAATAACGCTTCCTTGAGCAACACACTAGATATATTTTCCCATGAGGAAACGTTGCCATTACCCCATTATTACCATTGACTATTGGACCATTTTTAAGGTGAATGTATGCCCACACGAATGGCTAAGCATTGGAAGATCAACGCTGCCTCGTTGATGAATACAGAAATTAAAAAAATGATTTTTTACCCCAAAAAGGTGGAAGTTGCATGAATTTTCTATTTGAAGTCCGGAGGAAATTCAAGTTTCTATTTCAATGAATTCCGATGATTTTGGAAATATTGTCAATTCTAAATTTGAAAGCAAGCTAGAAATTTGATGCCGAATGCGGTATATGATTTTCTCCTTTATTGAATGTCTTTCTTTTTCAATTTTTTTAGATTTGCTGACAATACTAAAAGATAAGAAAAGCAAAGTTTTTCAGAATGCAAATTACTATTGAAATATCTTACCTTGAATATAATAATATCTTGTATGCGATATTTTAATTCTAACTTTTTTTGACAGTTAGAATTGAAAATGTTTCCAAAATCGACGGGAATTTATTGACTCATACATTGAAAATTTCTCGGGACTTCGATTCGAATGGAAAAGCCATGTCATGTATTGTGCATAAGTTTTGGATTGAAAATTCATTTCCATGTAGAAAGAAAAGGGGCTGTGTAAAATGGAAGGACTAGAACGGTCACACACCTGAAAACAACATCACGACGTAGTCACATGTTGCAATTTTAAACAAAATCTAAAGAAGGGCGACTTCCCAGTGGCTTTGATCACAGTGCCATACCTTGCTTTGAAAGTTTTGATGTTAAAGTTTAGAGTTTTAATGTAACGTTATCTAAATGAAAAGATTTTTCATAAGATTTTGCGTCTTTTCTTAATTCTCTTCAAAACGGAATATTTCAATGAAATAGTCTACAATACTTTACATTAGCCCTATCCATATCAGGGTGGGGTCGTTTCAGTCTCTCCTTCCACTTAAAACTAATCTGACTGACCTACTCTTTTGGGACTTTCAGTTGTAGCTTATTTATTTTAGTTGTAGCATGTCACCAGAATCGTTGGATTTGGTTCACTGGAAGGTCAAAGTTCGACATCGCAAACAGCAAACACTCTTTCCCTAGCGCTGCTAGGCGGCGGTCGTCTCGCGTCTGTTGTCCTGCGCGTTCCACCCATCTTGCTGCAACGTTTTTCTGCTCCGCCATTTCCGAGCAATTTTTAATCATCGTTGTGTCATTTATCATCTTCTACGTTTAAAGTATGCCAAAGTGTCTTCGTAAAGTCCTCAAAATTGACTTATATCCTCGAATGTTCGAAAAATTCAACAATCGGCCCCACTTGTTGCTTGTCCGCTCTTCCTCCAACGTGCATGACGTCATCCATCTGCTTCCCTATGCCGACTGCATCCTATGTCTGTGACTCATAGTGTTGAATACGTCTGCGCGAGTCGATCAATCTGATACCATCAGGACATTGATATAGAGACATCTACTCGCAATGGCAACAATGGCAAAGACTGTTAATGACTTGGGATCTCCTGTCGTTCCTATCTCTTGTACACCTGATGCAGAAAGGAAAGTGGCTCATGAACTGATGACATCACATCATCGCACATACAGTCGCAGTGACCTTCTGAAGTGCAGGGAAAGTGTAACATGGAAACCATCGCGACGAGTTAGGCGCGCGATTTGGTATTTCGGAATTTCCAGGTCCCGTTCAGATGATGAGTCTCCAAACCAAAATATTCGTAAATTATCGGACCCGGTCAGCGTTTCCCGTACATGCACAAACTGTGACATTATCCCAAGACCTATTCCTGTAAGGATGTCTAAACATCGTTCGTCATCTACCCAAGGTCAGTCAGGCTGTAACCTGAATAACCTTTTATCCTTAACTCCGGCTACCATCTCCAGTCATCAAATGAAAGCGGAACCACTTGCAAATTATCCACCTAATATTACCTACTGTAATGCTCGTTCCCTACGCTACAAGACAGCTGAACTTCACGCTTGTGCATTAGTAAATCGAGCCGACATCATTGCGGTAACAGAAACCTGGTTCACTGATGACATTGACGACACAGCTATTTCCATTCCTGACTATAGTGTGGTAAGAAGTGATCGTCGGGATCGCCTCGGTGGTGGATGCTGCTTCTACGTATTATCTGACATGAATTTCACAGTGTTGAGTGAACTCGCAACAAACACGATATCGATACTTAAAATTGCGTTATCTTACGTTTCTTCTCCAGACATAATCCTATCTGTTGTCTATCATCCACCGAACGCCAATGTCTCACTCACTCAAGACTACTTCTACGAAGAAGTGGCAACATCTTTGAACGCTTCCCCATCCGCGCAAATTATCATCCTCGGTGACTTTAACTCCATGGACTGCTCAGAACTCTCAGACACATTCGGGGTGTCTCAGATCGTTAACTTTCCAACCAGAGACAACGCGTACTTGGACCATGTCTTCACGAACTTTTCCCTTGACACCTGGTCCGTAAAGAAGTTAAGCCCTATTGCAAATGCTGACCATGCTTGTATTGGTTTGATGAGAAACGCTCAGACTCACAGACGACGTCCGTCAACCACGTCGAAACTTCGCACAAACGTTCCCGAAGCCCTGAACAAATTAAACGATGTGGAATGGTTGTGTGTCATAGCGGAACCTGATCTCAACGAAATAATCAAAATTTTCAATGAAATCTTAATCGAAGTGATAAACTTTTCTTCAACTCATATCCACGTTAAACATCGTCGAAATCCACCATGGATAGACCGCACGGTATGCAAATGGCGCCGGGCCAAAACAAAAGCCTATCGTCAAAACAAAATTGGGAAAGTCGCTTTCTTTAACAGAATAATCAATCTTCGTATCGCTACTAAGAAGCAAATGTTTGTCAATGATAAGCTTAACCAAGAACTTAGCCCTAAGCAATGGTGGTCTAATGTCAAGTTTCTCAACAACCGGCACCCCGCTTCTACTGCAACTCCGAAAGCTTCCAATAAACTTTGCAATTTTTTTTACGTCAATTACTAATATGAAAGCTACAGACGAACCTGAAATATTCCTTCCTTCAGGTACTTTCTTCCCTCCTCCTGAAGATAAAATGATTCTCGAGCTTCTAGGTTCAATCAAGGAGCACACCGCAGCAGGACCTTCTGGCGTCCCGAACTGGTTGCTGAAACACGGAAGAGAGCATATCTTGGAACCGATAGCTTGCATCATCAATCAGATATTCAGTGACCTCCACTTTCCAGAGGTATGGAAATCAGCCGAAGTTGAGATCTCCATCTATGCCTCAACATTATCGTCCTATCACTCTCCTTGACACAATATCAAAGATCTGCGAAAGAATAATCTGCAAACAATACAAGAATCAACTAGAGCTACCTAACCAACATGCTTACATCAACGATTGCAGTACAACCAATGCTCTTATTTCAATCTTTGACAAATGGACGCTATCGCTAGACCAGGGATCCCCATACATTCGAGCAGTGATGGTCGATATGACAAAAGCTTTCGACAAGCTTCGGCCGGCGCTTCTCCTACAAAAGCAAGTAGACCAACACATCGACCCCAGTCTCATTAATCTTACACAAAGCTTCCTGAATGGTAGAGCGCAATCCGTCCGTCTCAATTCAGTCTTATCAAACTGCTATGACATTACTGGCGGTGTTCCCCAAGGCTCTGTACTTGGGCCGTGGTTGTGGCTGACATACATAAGTGATCTGAACCTCTCAGAAGACCATGACATCTACGCTGACGATATCACCATTTCGATCGCCTCTTCTTGCAAAAACACTAATGATATGAAAGTCAGGGCTCAAGGCTCCATTGATCATTTGCAACATTGGTGTGACTCAAATAATATGCAGATTAGCTCCACCAAAACAGTTGAACTGATAGTTAGCTCGAAAAAAGCCTATGAAAAACCTTCGCCAATCCTTATCGATGGTTCGCCAGTCGCGCAGGTGCATTCTATCAAACTTCTTGGAGTGACTGCGGATGCTCGGCTTACATTCCGAGAACACATCATGAGCTGTAAGCGAACAGCATGTCAACGTATCTTTTGGTTGCGGACCCTACGACGTTTCGGTGGAAACCATACTGGACTTCTCCGTCTATATCGAAGCCACATCCGCAGCCTTTTCGAATATGCTGCACCAGCATGGTTCCCATTTATTACCAATGACCTAAAATCTGTCATCAAACGTGTTGAGCGCACATCACTAAGGACTATCTTTCCTGAAAAGAGCTACGCTGAAGCTATTCGGTTTATTTCATCGCCGCCTATCATTGATCATCTCAACAGTCTGTACAAGAAACATTTCCTGAAAATCCTGTCCCCATACCATCCTCTCCACCATCTTCTTCCCCCAACCAGACTGCAAAGCGGTTTGAGAACCTCACGACAAAAGGAATCCCTGTACATTCCAAAAATTCGAACGACACTGCGTAAAAAACCCTTCATCATCTCTGGCAGCAAATTGTATAATTCTGGACACATTTGATTATTTTGTATGAATGACCTTTTATATTGTAATCACGAACGCTCATTGTCGTTTCGGAAATAAATTTGATCTCTCTCTCTCTCAACCATTGCAAAGATTTATAGCCAGAATTCGGAAATTTTTTTAAAAATTTTGGAAACTTGTCAAAATTAATGATTCTATCTTAATTTCCATTTATAGTGTGAAAATGAATACCAGCACTAAGAAACCACACGGCAACTATGCTGTACCTTTCATCTAATGTCATTTGGAGCAATACTTAAGAAGCGGCCCCTTCCGGGATCGCTGCAGAGTCCGGTATAGAAGCCAAAAATAGGCAACGGATTCATGCTTAAAAAATTCAATTCTTCCGAACATCTAGCAATATTGACCGCTGCCTATCTGGCCAACTGGTAGGAACATTAGCGAGCAAATGATTTCCATAAGTAATCAGTTAAGGCTAAAAATCGGATTTTTAATGTTACAGGAACCATTAATAGATCAGAGTTAGACCCATGCTGTTCATTTCTCCAAAACTTTGCTAGCCCTTTCATGCATGAATTATTTTCGAAATTAAAGATTAATTGTGAAAAAAATTTCAAATACAATTTGTAGGTGCTCCAGGAATCGTGCGAGGCTGTGAGTGATGCCATTAGAATTGCGTTGATATCCTCTTTATTTGTTGACAAAATTTTGTCGTTGTGGGATCAACATGAGTGCGCAATGTTGTCTCAAAAGATGTCCTCGAAAGACAACATGCATGAAAGAGTCAAGATCGCTTATTATATGCGTGTGTTTAAGTCGAGCCAAGACCAATTTTTTTTAGAATGTGAAATGACTTTTTCGGCTGCACAATTTCTGACAACTGATTTTAGAAGCATTAACAATTATAAAGTAATTGCTGTTGGGATGGAGCTGGTTGACCTACTTGACTAATCTATTATCGATATTCCAATTTTGGAACGCAAATAACCGACGTACTCATCTGCGCATTGTATGGTGACTATCTGACGAGGTATGCACGTATTATCCGATAGAAGTCAATGTTCTTCCAAGTTTAATATTCATTCACTGCTCGGTCCGACTTGTGTCCAAACTTTGAAGCAACTGTTCAAAATCTAATCTACAGCTCGATATGGAATCGAGATGTTTTTGAAATATTTATCAAAATTTATTAAAGTAACGTCGAAACTCGCTTTTCTAGCTTCATTGGAAGACAAGGTAATGACTGTAGCGTTAGCCTGGCTATTCGTATATATTTACGTGGTTTCCAAACTTCCTTTCTGCTTAAGCTTTCCAGTGGATAAATTTTCCTCTTTTACTTTGTTGCTTTCATTGTAGTAGGCTTAACTGTTGAAACATGATCAATTATTTGCAGTGTGTTGTTTTATTGTTTTTCTTCGAGATCCACCTATTGAAACCTTGATAATTCCTGTTTAACATTCTGACGAGTTTGTATTTTTATATAATAAAGTTCGTGCACAAATATAATCGCAACTTTCTGTAGTAAAGCCATGTGTGAATTTTCATTAAAATAAAAAGAATCCTTTCAAGACAAATAAGCCCTTCTTAAGAGTAGTTGCGTAAGTAACCGCATACTTATGCTAAATATATTTGATAAATACTGTACTTTACATCCCAGTTAGGCAATTTTGTATTCAAGATTAGGCGTGCACCGGACTGGACTCAAACCAGACTGTAGAAGAAGTTTGGCTGGATAACCGGACACCAAATAATTCAATCTAAAAAAATCATAGGGAGTATTAAAGCACAATACACAATTCATCTTGCATGATATCAGTTGAATGCTTTCCTTTCAATACACTGAAACTCATTTTGCATCTTCTAACACAATACTGCATTTTGCAACGCTTTCGGGCTTTCTGTGGGTATCCAATGAATTGGGAATTCCGAGGCGTGAGTGAAATTTGAGAAGATAACCAGTGGAAATCACAAAACAAATATGTTGATGAATCTTATTGACTGTAATATATATCTTACGATATTGAAAGGCAATCATAAATGAATGCCGTGAAAAACAAGGAATTATACGCACAATGTATGCATTGGCAGTATCTATTGCTTTCAAGTCAACATTCGTGTATTTTTTAGTCAGATAGAACAATTAAAAAATGGCTGTCATAGTATTTTCTCAGAGTCAGGAACCGCAAGTCTTTCATTTCTGAATTTCTTCGAAATCATTTGGAATCTCTCCTTTGAGTTTCGCAATGCTTGTCTTTTGAATGCTTACTGATTATATTCAGAAATATCAAAAATTAAAACACCTGATGATTATTTTATTATTATCTCGAGATTGTATTAATTACAGAAATTAAACAAAGAACATTATGAGATACAAAAGTAAAGAACCATAACACGTAATAGAAAATTTTGATCTGCCTCTTTATTGCTGTCTTTTCACTACAAAACTTTATAAGAATACGTTCTTGAATTTTAGCATCGAATTAATTCAAATTTGAAGAATATGTAGACTTATATTATTCATTTCATAGAATGTTTAGTAATGATGAGCAAATTCATGAAACAATAAGCATTCAGTAATAGTTTTTACTTGATGTCTGACCTTACCGATATCTGTCCCGCTTTACCGAACGTCCCTTGCATCTCTAACTCGAGAATCTGTTTTTGAAATATCGTTTTTTTATAACTGAATTACAAAATGACGTGTTTCATTTCTGGTGGATAAGTATCTTTCGCTTTTCAGAGCGGGTGATGATCATCCAGAGCTGTCCCGTGAAGAATTAATATATGCCAAGAAGTTGGTGGAGAGTTCTTTTCATCCCGATACTGGGGAGCTTCAGAATGTGGCTGGACGGATGTCATTTCAAACTCCGGGAGGAATGACGATCGTTGTTGCTCTGCTCACATTTTATAAGTAAGGGTCTTATCTAATGAAAAGAAATGTAGGCGAAGTAATCTGCATCAGTCTTTGGCTTCACTTAAATGTATAAGTTTGCTATTTGGGTACCTGCATATTGCCGAAAACTTCGTTTCGTTTGTTTGGGGAATGGTGGATTGAGCAGATAGCTTGTAATATCACTATCGCAATGGCAAGCTTGCATGAGGACGAGAACATTTTGAGTTTGCTCAGACATGGGTTTTAGACACTGGCAAACTACGTGCCCAACTTGCGGTCCGTGTACCTACATCCGCAACCACATGAAAATATGTGCGTGTCATAGACCTGACACTCAAGGGGCAACTAATATTTCCGAGAGCGAACCTAAACAGTTTTCATGCTATGTATGACAATGGAATGGATGGCAGGACAAGCAGGTTTTGTCGCACGACCGAGTTTCATCAAAAACTGTGGAATGTCTCATGTCAAGCAAAAATGAAACATGAATGTAAACAGGTTTGCATTTTGGACCAAAAGAGGTAGTCCCCTTTTTTACATTTATATGCATTGAAATGAGCTGCTCAGGATAGCCATTTGCCTTCAAGCTAAACAAAAAATAATGCTTTGAAAGCTAATGGCTATTCAGAGCTTTTGAAGCTTTCTTCTATGTAAAAAGGTGTGCAGCATTATTTTCACTTCGCTTATAACTCTTCGGTGGCTGTTGCTAGTCATCCGTATTTGAATTTTATGTAAGAAAATGTGTTAGGATCATGGAATATGACATATTTTAAATTTCTAGAAGATAAAGTTTTTACAAGCACGAACATGAATCATTTGATTTATAATCAAATGCATAGACCATCTGTTTTCGAAATAGTTTGTTATACCGATACAACTAGCGTTGAGTGGCAATCACCTGACATGATGAACGAAAAGTCGAATTGCTATAAAGTTCACGTTATGTATGAGGTGATTGAAATAAACCGAGTGTTTATGAAAATTGTCTCCATCAGTTGGGACATTTGAAAGCTCTAGATGCAATGTAGGTCCTCGCGAGGACAATGAATCTCATCACTCTCTGCACATTGACAGTGGCATAATTCACACGATAGCCTGGGTACTTCAAGCACTGTCGGTGATAAATAAAATCTAGTATTGCAACTATATGCTCGTACAAATGACAAAGGTCATGCAAAGTCACAGATAAAGCAGTGAAAATGCTTTATGTCTGGAATAATTTCCTTAGACTGCTATAATTTCCCTCGCGGCAAGTCAAGTAATTTTATTTCTGTTTACCGGTTATCATTTCAGCTATCGGAATCGGATAAATGAATGCGAAATCGGACTTTGATGACTGGCTGATCACTTGTGAATAGTTGTGTGTAGTAGTTTTCTAAGAAATCAACTGCAGTATCCCCACAAATGTTGATATCTACCCGCAGTTTAAATTGCTCACATTTTGCGGAATCTATTAATGATACTCGCACGTTAGCTCAATACGAACTCACCCGGTCTGCTCCACCATCAATATCAACTTTGCTTTAACAATACTTGTTTTCAATTAATTCTTCATTTGACTGATCTTCCAAATTTTCCATGATATCTAGCGAGGAGCCTAGCAGTGGGCGTTAATGAATAAACTTTATTCACTGCATGGAGCATGCGTGTGACTAGTCCTACTAGAAAATCAAATGGCAAGGAAAAGTGCATCAGACAAGTGTAAGAAAAAGTAAGTCGTTAAGGTAATTTAATTTAAATGTTCGATATCTGAATACCACCTTTCTTCTGAAGATATGAATTCGTATACGATGTTACTGTTGCAAGATTAACATTTACACCTCTGACTTTAATTCGACATCGTTTTTGTTAAAGTATTTTATCTCAAAATTTTACCATTTCGAGAAATCTTCAATTGAAGTTTTGCCTTGCGCATGCATTTGTTAAGGAACGACAGTTTGGCTTTGTAGTTTAAGTGACCTGAAATATTGAGTCAGGCAACGATATTTTGCCAGAATGTAGATATGTCTAACTATTTAATACTGTGATGCTATTAACTCAAGATTTCAAAATTTTTAGATAGAGTGGTTAACAAAATGATGCTGAATTGGAACTTCTCCAAAGGCTCTCTCTATAAATCTTGAAGGATTTTTCGGCGTTGACATGATGTAATTCACGCATGATCTATTAATGAAATCATGGCATAATTGTTTTGGAGAATCATATCAAATCAAGATTATTTTTTCATTTGACAGGACGACAACTCAGGTGATATTCTGGCAGTGGGTGAATCAGTCATTCAACGCTCTTGTCAATTATACAAATCGCAATGCGGAGTCCAATACTTCCACGCAGTAAGTATTCTTCGACGTTGTATTCTGTAAGTGGTTAAAATTAAGAGGTAATTGAAGTCAATATTTTTATAAAATGCACTATTTAAGACAGATAAACCCTGAACACGGCGATCGATGTAACGCAACGTCCATGGAATTTTTTGTGCGATATTATTAACAAATGTGGTATTGCTATTGCTTGCGGCTTTAGACGCTGTAAAACTTGTAATGTTCTGTCAACTGATGACTCCATCGTTTCTCCAGTATCAGTGCTATCATACAAAGTTAACGCAAATACTACCACATGCAATACAAAAAGCATCATAATTTACTCTTTTCGCTTCGAAAACTAACTTTACGTATATTGGCGAATCAGGCAGATCTCTGAGAGAACGAATAAATGGATTTCGATACCAATTACAAAGATGAGACCAAAGTATTATCTTTTCATAGCGTTCAACATAACCATGACGATTCTGAAATGAAAATTACAATTCTGAAACAACTTACAGAGAAGGTAAACAAAGAAAAATAGAAGAACTAAAATTCATAAGTCAATTAATGACACATTGGCCACATGGTCTCAACATGCAACATGTCTTTCAAAGGTCGCCTATCTATGAGCCTAAATCTCCGATATCCAATGTGCTATGGTCACATCATTAATGTATCCCTAGAGAGTGCTATGACTTACTATATTTTACCTTATGCCCGTAGACTTTATCTTCAGCTTATTTTCTTATACCTCATTGTTCATGCTACGTGTATGCAACAACCACACATTTTGAAAATGTCCCCTAGTTTGTAATTTTGCTTCTTTTAGCTTCCTGACGAAGATTGAGGAAGTTCTCTAGCCTCAAGTGAAACCGGTTGACGATGTTTTATACATCAACATTGAATAGATTGGAGAAGACGTTGAAATTTTTCAACTGCAACAATTATTTGAATCGAATATCGATCCGTCTTTGAGAGGTGTTTTTCAATTAGAGATTAAATGTAGGTTAATATCCAAGTGATTCATTCTTTAGGCTACATTTCATATGATGTAGCTTCAAATTGTGTTTACTAATCCAGGTAGTTGGACATCATAAAAGTTGCTTACATCGCATAATTCATAGATTTGCATATATTTCCACTTCTGTGAAATAATAATTGGTGAAGTACAAAATGCTCTAGTTTGTGATTCATTTGATACAATTAGTTTGTATTTCTCTCTAAAAATTGCTCAATTTCAGATGCGAAAAACACGAGTATTCTCTACTACACACTGTAAAACAGATTAAAAATAGTTTGCTGTATACTGATGAGTGATGAACATAGTATTTCAAATAATGTTTGTGAATTCGGCGGAGCTAGTCAACAGAATCATTGTTTATTGCAGCGTGATTTTATTCAAATCAGACTTAAACTGCATCTCAATTTCAGCCTTCATTTCAGCCAGTTCATGAATCTGGGATCAGATCCTACAAATTCGCTGTCATCATTGAGTAATTTAAGTTTAAAGATAAAAGTGGTTCCGCTAACTTCACACACGTCTTCAAATAACATGTTTAATGCTTTGTTTTCCATGAATAATCCCGTCAAAAACACACTTATTTCGATGGACCTCTTCACGCCTGATTTTTCTAACAGCACCGCTTCCATCGTGAACATTTACAATCACGCCCTACATATGAGTAAATTTATCATTTAAATTTTAGTTTTTATCTAAATTCAAATATATACTGGCTTGACACATTTAAATTGATTTGATCTTCTAACAACTTTGATAAAGATGTTGCAAATTCTCTTTGATCTTACAACCCTTTGAAATAGCTCCAAAAGTCTATAGATGTCGTCATCCTGCGTCAGCCGCTGTGTATTGTTACTTGGAATAATGTTTGTTTTCAATCTTATGATAAGATTCACATTACCTCATGAACGCATATCCTGAAAAGAAGTGCCTACTGTATAATAAGTAACTTATGCACGTAAGACTTCAAGTTAACGGCATGTCAAAGGTGAAATTGATTTTTTTAAATCCGCGGAATTCTGTGCTTGTTGAAAATTAGTGTCCTTAGTGATGACCATCAGGCCTACACATGTAATAGAAGATACGTCGTGCATGTATAATGCGTGTATGTGTTTTCATGTTTTCAAGCCGAATATTTTCTTCATACTCACTGAAGCAGGCATGCATACCTATATAACATATAGCTCTTTAAATATCATAAATTAAATGACGCAGTCATTATCGTCAATTACTTCTATCATGTTTACTCATTGTTGCTTATGATAGGCTGTCTATGTCATTGTCTATGAAGTTGAAAAATTCACAATGAATATTTGTTAAAATTTGATGATACGAGAATAATTGAAATTCTGCTGGAGTATTCTGAATGAAAATGCAACGTTAATGTTTTGAATTTGTTTTCTAATCCACAGACAACTCCTAACTGCCTACGTCTCCGCAACTACAAGTGCGGTGGTTGTTTCTATTGGGTTGAAGCGCTTCCTCGCCAAAGTGAGTGACTACTTCGGTGGTAACTGGAGTTTAATGATATAGCACACGTAAACATTTATTGAATGTAAGCATTATTGCAGTTAGTGTTATGAGCGTGATTGTATTTGTGTAGTTGTGCTTATCCAAGTATCCCTTGACATTTTTACACTACTGGTATAAATTTGGAAGCTCACTGGTAAGCTAGCACAGCTTCATTAATGCTCATCTAGTGATTTGACATTGGAAGTTCACATTTCTCTGCTTTGAATAAGCAATAAATGTAGGTTGGATCGCTATTCTTATTGATTAATCGTTGATGTGTCATCGCTCTAATATTTTAAGGGACGACGAGTCGTCTCCATTTTTGCTTTAATTATTCGCAAATCTTGGTATATATAGGGCCCATTAAAAACCTTTCGATTGTGTCTCCACTCTGATTGATGTTTTTTGTTAATTGCTTACCTAGGGGAGAGAGTTGACGCTCTGTGTTCAAGTTTGTAGAATGGTTTCGTATATAAGGAGTTTTGTAAAGGGAGTACATGTGTGGTTGCTGCATTGATTATCAAACTGAATTTTTCGACGCTGCTTGTCGAAACATTCATGAACTGTCTGACTTCGTGAATTCTCTACTGTCGCTACTCTGCACAGCGTAATTCACAAGAATTACAATCAATCATTTCTGCAAACAAGTATTGAAAAGTTTCTTCAATTGATTTTTGTCGCTGGTATACAAGGAGATATGGATTGCTGTACCTGTTTCGTTTAAGATGAAGCGTTAGGTTGTCTGAAGGAAGTGGTGACTAAATCAGTGTTAGATTTGTGCATCTCAATCATTCCCATGTATGATCATGAATCGAACCGTCGAAGACATTTGAATACCTCGGTACTGTTTCTAGGATCGAAGGGGCATTTAGAATATAAAAAGAGTATAAAAAGGCTGCGATTTAAATGAAGAACAAAGATGATGTAAAAAATGCCTTGACCGTGCATTATAAAAGAATCAGAAAATCTAGGAAAAGGCCAAGTGTTTATTTTGATTGAAAATATAGAAAGTGTACGAATTAGAAAAATTAGAGCAAACTCCGATACGTATTTCATTGACCACCGGTCAATATCATCAGGGAGTATAAAAAGGATGATGACTTCATAGCTTTAACTTTAGTACAAATTTCAAAATGATATTGAGAAGGGCCTACAGATTGCATTTAGTAAAATAAGAAATCTCTGTAGTCTTCCATCTCAGCCCGGCTGTTTAACTTAGGCTTAAACTTATCTATATAAACAGCTTCACTGAGTCTGAAGTTTGCACTATCATGGTTTCGGCCAATGATATCAACTTTGATATTGCCTGTGTTATTATCGCATTGTTGAAGGTGTCTACGTACAGATGAGCGATTGATGGTGATGTGCTCTTTAACCCGATTATCATTCTTCTTTTTCTTGTTTTGTTTGTCTTTTTTAAGATTGGATGAAATCATGAAGATAGTCATTCAATGCAAGAACATTATCGAATTCTCGTTCGCTTGTTACACGATCTTTTCTTGTTGTACATCGTTGAAATTTGTACTAAGTTAAAACTATGAAGTCATCATCCTTTTTATACTCCCAGATGATATTGACCGGTGGTCAATGAAATACGTATCGGAGTTTGCTCTAATTTTTCTAATTCGTGCACTTTTTATATTTTCCATCAAAATAAACACTTGGCCCATTCCCAGATTTTCTAATTCTCTTATAAAGAACAAAGAGCTATGTCGAAGCTTCATCAATGTTTTGAACAGAATAATTTTGCCAATCTCGACATAAATAAATAGAACCTGCACGCAAAACTTAGTCCCATTGAAATTGAATTTCGTCATTGATGCAGGGTTGTAACAATTACACATTTTTTTCAATTACAATAAATGTTGAACTTTTACAATTACAATTGCTTTGAAATCAAAATCTTTAATTGAAATTACAATTTCACGACTTTTATTCAGTTACAATTACATATGTGACTTTGCAATTACAATTACAATTACTTCAAAGGCTGTGATTAATTACACAATTACAATTACATTGATTTTCCGAGCAATGTTGGTCGCGGTCATTTTTTCATGGCCTATAGCCATGTTGGGTACATAAATAGGCCTTCTTATTATTTCCCTACATAGGACGTCTAAATGTATTTACCTAATGCTAGATGTCGATTGAACTCGAGTGAAAATGACAGAATCGAAGACGAAGACAATTGAATTATGTCACTCTATTTTTCAAAGACGGCTATTCATTATATAGTTTTTTTTCTATTGTATGAAATACTTCTTTGACGTGTCATATACTAACAAGATTTTACGAGTAGAAACGTATCACGATAAAACAAAAGAAGTATGAAAATTTAATACCTCAATTTTCAATATGGTAATCCTTGGATTTTGTGTTTCGTCTAGCCGAAAAGACAAAAGTAATTGACGTGTAATTGACCGACATTTATCGTCAATTACAATTATAATTCCATCTTAGAAATTCAATTACGAATATAGCTACAAATACAGTTGAACTTTCGCAATTACAATTGCTTTAAAATCAAAATCTTCAACTACAATTACAACTACTTCAAAAAATGAAATTAATTACATTTACTATAATTGTTCCAATTCTGCAGTGATGAAAATCTGAGAATAGGCAAAGTGTTTATTTTGATAGAAAATATAAAAAAATGTAACTGTTTAACTTAGGCTTAAACTTATGTATATAAACAGCTTCACGGAGTCTGATAGTGCAAACTTCAGACTCTGTGAAGCTGTTTATATAGATAAGTTTAAGCCTAAGTTAAACAGCCGGGCTGAGATGGAAGACTACAGAGATTTCTTATTTTACTAAATGCAATCTGTAGGCCCTTCTCAATATCATTTTGAAATTTGTACTAAAGTTAAAACTATTTAATTTATTAGTTAATTAAACTATGAAGTCATCATCCTTTTCATACTCCCTGATGATATTGACCGGTGGTCAATGAAATACGTACCGGAGTTTACTATAATTTTTCTAATTCGTAATTTTTTTATATTTTCTATCAAAATAAACACTTGGCCCATTCCCAGATTTTCTAATTCTTTTATAATGCACGGTCAAGGCATTTTATACATCTGCAGTGATGCATGGAACCGTAAACTAAGCAAACTGATGAAGCTGCATAATCTCCTTATTAAACTTAGGAAATTTAGCTATTCTCTATAATCCGCTCTGACCACACAGAAATTAGAAAATGAAGCATCTTGCATACCGGTTTTACTCGCTATTGCCACATAACCACTCGTGCTCTGACTGGTTTTTAGTTTGCAAGTTCTCTTGGCCGGTTTTCATCTCTTGCTACTGTGTTGTTTCGCCCACTGTTGGTAGCAGCTAATGGCAGTGAAATGTCCTTCTTCCTCTAGTAGTTCATGGGTTACCTTTCTGCGCACAGTGGTCACGTATTCTTCGTTTATCGTTGAAAAAGAGAATGATGTCTTCCTGTACGACTTCTTATGGAGCTTCCTCTGCGAATTGCTTCGATCATCGAATGCCACGAAAGCCTCTGCCTTCCTGTCATTCGAAACTCTCCACTTGATAACCTACTCGTTGCCGGTGGACTATTTGTCGAACTTCACATTAAACAAGTACTTGACTTTCTCACCATCACAGACAGTACTTGCATGTACTCTTCTTACTCCTCATTTATTGTCGGTTCGGCCCCAGGTTTGAGGGTGCGACATTCAGGCTACGTCGATTATCGTTCGCATGAGTGCGTCTCCTCCACGCCGTCCGGTCTTGCGCAAGTCGAGGGTTGAAATGTAGGAGCTCTATATCCTTCCTGACATTATGTATCTTTTTTTTCTTTGATCGCCTTCGATCTCCGGATCCGCAATGTGAAGATCGATTATTCTCCTCGCCCCTCGGCCACTTGCAGTTGGACATATGATTCTTTGGAGCTGACCGTACCACCTTAAGCGATTTTGTCGCAACTCGGCATCCAAATTGCTCAGGCCAAGCATCATCCGTTGGTCGCACATCGAGCGTCGCTCATAAAGCTTGACCGCATACATCCAGTGTATTCTTAGTGAGTTCTTAGCTCTTGGTGAGGCGTACGTTGATGTGCCATGTCTCCTTAGCATAAAATAATAGTAATGATCATAATAATCAACGTATATTTAAAGAAAATTACAACAGCCCCAACAATAAGAATCGTAGGGCCCCAAAAGTTAGACTTTTAAGTGAACCGAAACATAGTAAGAAAAAAAGAATGCTCGTTTACAAAGTTACAAGGTAAAGCCAACAGCACGCTTCTCATAGTTGGTTGTGATTTTCAATAAATTCAACATGATTTACAGCAATTATGTAGCAGGATGGAAGAGATTGATGAAAGAGGATTACGACTTTAAAATCTGCACTTTTTCATCTAACAGTCGCGTCGCAGTCTTAAAATTCAAAACTCTCAGCATTGATGTCAAGGTATCACAGTGCATGAGTAACATTGCTTTTTACTGATGACTGGAACTTCCTAAGTTTTACATTTGTGCCTTTGATAACTTCGTGAAAAGCTAATGAATGCGATTATACAGTAAATTAATAAACAACGAATAAATGTCATGTGTCTCTTGAAAATTTAACAAAACTGTTAATACCATTTTGCACTTAAAAATTTCTCTAACTTCATGTGAAACATTGATATAGACTGTTTGTATAGACCATGTGCATTGTACATGTATGTCTGATTGCATTCTTCCGTTTTCTTTAGCTGAATCCATCGACTTTTTATTCATATGAAATTTCACATCAATGTGTTGACGCTGATTAATTAATGGACAATTAAGAATATGCATGTAGTAATAAAAATAGTCACACTCAACAAAATTAATAAAATTCCTTTTATTCTATATTCAGCTGAATGTCGACTACTTCATTTACAGAGGGCACATCCATTCCTCCAGCGTTTCGTTCCATTAGCTGCAGTTGCATCAGCGAACATCGTTAACATTCCATTAATGCGTCAAAAGTAAGTACCCTGTATCATTTACTCTTATAACAAAGCAGGATGATATGATAAAAATATCCTACAATAATATCTGAAAATGCTATTTTACTTTGATGGTGTGCCGACTGTTGGTTAGTTTGTGTTGCCACCCGGCGCTCTTTATAGTGAGGGAATGAAGTATCATTTATTAAAAGCACGGTATCACAACATACCGCATTTTTAAAGATTTCAATGACTATCGAAATGCAAGACTTGTTCTGAATGTGATGTTACTAATTATACAATGATGCAGTATTAATTGCATTAGTTTGTACAATAGAAATGTGGTCTCTGACGTAGTGATTAATTGCTCGCTTAATGATGGTTCTTGGGATCGAACCTCTCGTCTTGAGTGTCATTGGAAACCGGCAAGAAGGGCGTCCGGTCTAAAAGTGTCACAAGCAAAAATCTGAGTGTGTCAACAACGTCCAGTGGCAATGGAGCCCCCTATTTTTCATTACATGATGTCTGCGAAGACCCAATCATCTGAACTGTAGATGATCTCTCAATCATCTGAAAAAATGAACTTTAATACTACAACTAGGGTTTTTAAAAAACATGTTTTTTATTCGCTTGTTTTTTAATAGGTGTTTTTTATTGTTTTAAATGTTTTTTATTGTTTTAAAATGTTTTTTGTTTTTTATTCATTTAGCGCAACGGCATTTTGTTATCAGAAGACATATACTTTATAAACGTTGTATTGTGATTAAAGGTTTGCTTTGCTGTTAATGGTTATTTGATTTTGCCGCCTATTACTAGATTTTAAGTCTGCTGTTTCAGTCAAAACACAAGAACAGTTTAGTGCGAGAAGACCTTACTCGGTCTTGGAAGATCAGTAGATTCAGGAGGATGCGAAGAGGTTGATGGTGCAGCTGATGATGTCACTGAGCTGGCTATACCATTTCCATCCAGGTCAAAAAAAGTTGAACAAGCAGTCTGGGTCGGCTGTATTCCGCGTTCCCTATTAACTTTTTTGACAACATTTTCAAGGCAATTCTTACATTTCACGAGGTGATCAAGAAGACGCGATGTCCCAACTTTCGATGTCCATTGACAAAAGACACACTTCTTCTCATCTTTCTTCTGATCGTCGGATTCAGAGGATTCAGAAAATAAAAAAATATTTGGTCACAATCTTCGATTTTGGTCTTCCGCGTACTGTTGACATGTCAATCGACGAATAAGAAGTTGAATGAAAAACAACTGTCAGTGCATTAGATACCTATCCTCTAAGTTGAAATGTGATTGGTTGAGTCACGTTAACAGCAAAAAGTTTTACATCTTTTCTCGAAATCAGCATCGAGAAGGATGGGGCTGAGACTGACTGTCCACTTCATTGTCTTGATAAGCCACACCTCAAACTCGCCGTCACTTCAAAGGGAACCGATGCTTCATAATTATCGAAAATTTTACTTGCCATAATTTAGAAATCACTTATGCTATTGACATCTCCTTCAAATTTGGTTAACAAACATGTTTATCCCAGTGAAATCGGTAAAGAAATAACGCGGTAAGAGCGAAAAAATCATTTCGATGCTTTATTAAACGTCTGTGGTAGCAATGTCGCTCAAATACACATCAAAGAAGCCGACAGTCACCAAATCAATTTTTTGTAATTACTCTTCGTGCAGGTGGCCATTTTTAATGAAAGAAACTGCAAAATGATCCCCTTTATTCACAGAACTATATATACAGAGCAGACCAATGTACTCAAAATTCCAAAAAATGCTTTGATACAATGAGACTCAAAATGTTAGTCAAATATGAAAATGACAAATAGGGATTGGCAGCTTCTAAATACTAGATGCTATGATCGCTTGAGGGAATGGCTCCGATGAGTTTATTTTGATTGACTGCAAAGGCTTTGCTATTTAAGCCCTTGTTTGCTCTATTTCTATCAAGCTTGTCTTACAAATTTTTGCAGTTTGAGGAAATTAGGAGAAGTTTTGATCGATAGAATGGATTCATGATCCTTTTTATTGATGAATTTTCATCTTTTCAGAAATAATAAAAAACAATAAAAAACGCCTGTTTTTATTCTGTTGTTTTAAACATGTTTGAAAACAAATGTTTTTTTATTGTTTTAAAACAAGAGGTTTTTTTTAAAAATCCCTAACTACAACACTTTAGTGACTCGTCTAAATGTTGCTCAGCGAACACAGTTCACACGTAGAGTAAATATGTTAGGTAAAGCTGCAGTAATTAACACTCGCAGCTCAGTGCATACAAATCCCCAATATGTATGCAGTTTCGATTTTGTTAAATGAACTCGAGTGAGACCCAGTACCAGAATGAGATGAACAAATTTTTGAAGTTTTGAAAAAATTGCTACGAAATTAGCTAGTTATGATAGCAGTACAGATGGAATAATGGTACATATTTTACAAATCCTCCGTGTCATGACAATCTTGGAGCAGGGGCGTAGTGCGTCCGATTCCTCAAGGGGCACAATGCAATAGTGCAAAATTTGATAGACTAAGTAGTCACAGTGAAATATGTGCCCGTACTGCTTCTCATTTTTGCATGATAAAAAGGTAATACAGGCTTTGAAAAGGAAAGCTAACATAAATAATATCAAGAGGTAAGATAATATCCGAAGTTAAAAAGGAAACAGTAGGTATTATTCAATTTTGATTGTAGTGTAGTCCTACTTTTTGTAGTAACCGTATCTATCTACACGTATTTGATAGTTTAATGAAAAGCAATTGATTAAAACATACGTTTATTGAAATTGAGAACAAAATCTGATTGGAGAACATGATTAACGTCGATCACACATATTCCAAAACACGTCTCTAATTCTCGTCACGTCTTCTTTTTGATCTCTTTGGGTTTCTGATGCAATAATTAGGAGATCTCTCAAACGATCTTGATCCATTGTGGTCCGTAGCGCCGATTTTACGAATTTCAATGAGCTGAAAGAACGTTCACATGATACTGATGTAACCGGCAAGGTCATTGCTAATCGATAAAGTATATTCAGATTAGGGTATGTTGCCGTCATCTTATTGTCAATCATCAATAGCAAATAAACAGACTGTAAGTTTTCACAAACAGAAATATCTGATACAGACTTTTCATTGCAAAATAGTTTATATTCAGATAATGCAGCTTTGTATTGGATATCTTCTCGAAAGATTTCGCACAGAGTTTCAAATTCTTTCCATTGTCCTTTTGACGGTTGTAATAATGAAGACAGAGACCTTAAAAGAGGACTAACCAGAATAACCCAGGGGGCACGTGCCCCCCTGTGCCCCAATGTCACGACGCCCCTGTCTTGGAGAGGTAATGGTTGCTAATTTAGCAATTGGATGGGTTAATACTATTACTTCAATGCTCAGTCTTATTAATAAGAGCATTTTCTTAAACGTGATCACATCACAAAGGACAGCTGCTGCTGAAGGAGTAAAGTAACACAATAGTAGTAAGTAAAGGTCCATAATAAACACAGCGCGCCCCCCCCTCTGGAACGACAGAGTGTCGTGGTGTGCCGGCCAGGTGGGTCCACGTTCACAAACTGTTCGCTGACTCCCCCCCCCCCCGAAAACGACAGAGTGTGAGACTCGGGTGAGTTGGTCCGACCGCCTGGTTGACGTGGGCGACCGTCCAGGTTGACGTGGGCGACCGTCTAGGTTGACGTGGGCGACCGTCTAGGTTGTCGTGGATGGTGAAATGGCTGCCAGATTCGGATTCAGCGTAAAATTCTGCATCTGTGGTGTGATTTCCAGCTCAATCGGCGAGAAAAAATTTTTCTTCAAAATTTTGACAGAGTTAGAATTTGGGACGTTTTGGTGTGTAGCGCCAAAACGAACCATCGGATGAGAAAACGGAGGCCAGATTCGGATTCAGCGTGAAATTCTGCATCGGTATGGTGAGTTTCAAGTCAATCGGAGAGAAAAATTTTCGCTGACGTCCCCCCCCCTCTGGACAGCTCGCTTCGATCTTGGCTTCTAGTGGACGGATTTTGTCGTGCCATAGCTCGTTTGAAAGCTAAGAGTGAGACAAATTCACTGAAAGAATCGGCTTGTTCCTATCTGTCTTCGTTTAGATGTGAGACGCCATTTAAGATTTTGGGACATTGGCGAAAAACGACAGAGTTAGAATTTGGGACGTTTTGGGCTGTAGCTTCAAAACGAAGCATCGGATTGGAAAACGGATTTCAGATTTGGAATCAGCGTGAAATTCTCTATCTGTATGGTGAGTTTCAAGTCAATCGGAGAGAAAAATTTTCAACATTTTTCGGAAAAACGACAGAGTTAGAATTTGGGACGTTTTGGTGTGTAGCGCCAAAACGAAGCATCGGATGGGAAAACGGAGGCCAGATTCGGATTCAGCGTGAAATTCTGCATCGGTATGGTGAATTTGAACGCCATCGGAGAGAAAAAAATTTCGCTGACGTCCCCCCCCTCTGGACAGCTCGCTTCGATTTTGGCTTCCAGTGGACGGATTTTGTCGTGCCATAGCTCGTTTGAAAGCTAAGAGTGAGACAAATTCACTGAAAGAATCGGCTTGTTTTATTATCTGTCTTCGTTTAGATGTGAGACGCCATTTAAGATTTTGGGACATTGGCGAAAAACGACAGAGTTAGAATTTGGGACGTTTTGGGCTGTAGCTTCAAAACGAAGCATCGGATTGGAAAACGGATTTCAGATTTGGAATCAGCGTGAAATTCTCTATCTGTATGGTGAGTTTCAAGTAATCGGAGTGAAAAAATTTTCGCTGACGTCCCCCCCCTCTGGACAGCTCGCTTCGATTTTGGCTTCCAGTGGACGGATTTTGTCGTGCCATAGCTCGTTTGAAAGCTAAGAGTGAGACAAATTCACTGATACAAACGGCTTGTTCCTATCTGTCTTCGTTTAGATGTGAGACGCCATTTAAGATTTTGGGACATTGGCGAAAAACGACAGAGTTAGAATTTGGGACGTTTTGGGCTGTAGCTTCAAAACGAAGCATCGGATTGGAAAACGGATTTCAGATTTGGAATCAGCGTGAAATTCTCTATCTGTATGGTGAGTTTCAAGGCAATCGGCGAGAAAAAATTTTCAACATTTTTCGAAAAAACGACAGAGTTAGAATTTGGGACGTTTTGGTGTGTAGCACCCAAACGAACCATCGGATGAGAAAACGGAGGCCAGATTCGGATTCAGCGTGAAATTCTGCATCGGTATGGTGAATTTGAACGCCATCGGAGAGAAAAAATTTTCGCTGACGTCCCCCCCCTCTGGACAGCTCGCTTCGATTTTGGCTTCCAGTGGACGGATTTTGTCGTGCCATAGCTCGTTTGAAAGCTAAGAGTGAGACAAATTCACTGAAAGAATCGGCTTGTTCATATCTGTCTTCGTTTAGATGTGAGACGCCATTTAAGATTTTGGGACATTGGCGAAAAACGACAGAGTTAGAATTTGGGACGTTTTGGGCTGTAGCTTCAAAACGAAGCATCGGATTGGAAAACGGATTTCAGATTTGGTATCAGCGTGAAATTCTCTATCTGTATGGTGAGTTTCAAGTCAATCGGAGAGAAAAAATTTTCGCTGACGTCCCCCCCTCTGGACAGCTCGCTTCGATTTTGGCTTCCAGTGGACGGATTTTGTCGTGCCATAGCTCGTTTGAAAGCTAAGAGTGAGACAAATTCACTGAAAGAATCGGCTTGTTCCTATCTGTCTTCGTTTAGATGTGAGACGCCATTTAAGATTTTGGGACATTGGCGAAAAACGACAGAGTTAGAATTTGGGACGTTTTGGGCTGTAGCTTCAAAACGAAGCATCGGATTGGAAAACGGATTTCAGATTTGGAATCAGCGTGAAATTCTCTATCTGTATGGTGAGTTTCAAGTCAATCGGAGAGAAAAAATTTTCGCGGACGTCCCCCCCCCTCTGGACAGCTCGCTTCGATTTTGGCTTCCAGTGGACGGATTTTGTCGTGCCATAGCTCGTTTGAAAGCTAAGAGTGAGACAAATTCACTGAAAGAATCGGCTTGTTCATATCTGTCTTCGTTTAGATGTGAGACGCCATTTAAGATTTTGGGACATTGGCGAAAAACGACAGAGTTAGAATTTGGGACGTTTTGGGCTGTAGCTTCAAAACGAAGCATCGGATTGGAAAACGGATTTCAGATTTGGAATCAGCGTGAAATTCTCTATCTGTATGGTGAGTTTCAAGTAATCGGAGAGAAAAAAATTTTCGCTGACGTCTCCCCCCCTCCCCTCTGGACAGCTCGCTTCGATTTTGGCTTCCAGTGGACGGATTTTGTCGTGCCATAGCTCGTTTGAAAGCTAAGAGTGAGACAAATTCACTGAAAGAATCGGCTTGTTCCTATCTGTCTTCGTTTAGATGTGAGACGCCATTTAAGATTTTGGGACATTGGCGAAAAACGACAGAGTTAGAATTTGGGACGTTTTGGGCTGTAGCTTCAAAACGAAGCATCGGATTGGAAAACGGATTTCAGATTTGGAATCAGCGTGAAATTCTCTATCTGTATGGTGAGTTTCAAGGCAATCGGCGAGAAAAAATTTTCAACATTTTACGAAAAAACGACAGAGGTAGAATTTGGGACGTTTTGGTGTGTAGCACCAAAACGAGCCATCGGATGGGAAAAACGGAGGCCAGATTCGGATTCAGCGTGAAATTCTGCATCGGTATGGTGAATTTGAACGCCATCGGAGAGAAAAAATTTTCGCTGACGTCCCCCCCCTCTGGACAGCTCGCTTCGATTTTGGCTTCCAGTGGACGGATTTTGTCGTGCCATAGCTCGTTTGAAAGCTAAGAGTGAGACAAATTCACTGAAAGAATCGGCTTGTTCATATCTGTCTTCGTTTAGATGTGAGACGCCATTTAAGATTTTGGGACATTGGCGAAAAACGACAGAGTTAGAATTTGGGACGTTTTGGGCTGTAGCTTCAAAACGAAGCATCGGATTGGAAAACGGATTTCAGATTTGGAATCAGCGTGAAATTCTCTATCTGTACGGTGAGTTTCAAGTAATCGGAGTGAAAAAATTTTCGCTGACGTCCCCCCCCCTCCCCTCTGGACAGCTCGCTTCGATTTAGGCTTCCAGTGGACGGATTTTGTCGTGCCATAGCTCGTTTGAAAGCTAAGAGTGAGACAAATTCACTGAAAGAATCGGCTTGTTCCTATCTGTCTTCGTTTAGATGTGAGACGCCATTTAAGATTTTGGGACATTGGCGAAAAACGACAGAGTTAGAATTTGGGACGTTTTGGGCTGTAGCTTCAAAACGAAGCATCGGATTGGAAAACGGATTTCAGATTTGGAATCAGCGTGAAATTCTCTATCTGTATGGTGAGTTTCAAGTCAATCGGAGAGAAAAAATTTTCGCTGACGTCCCCCCCTCTCTGGACAGCTCGCTTCGATTTTGGCTTCCAGAGGACGGATTTTGTCGTGCAATAGCTCGTTTGAAAGCTAAGAGTGAGACAAATTCACTGAAACAAACGGCTTGTTCCTATCTGTCTTCGTTTAGATGTGAGACGCCATTTAAGATTTTGGACATTGGCGAAAAACGACAGAGTTAGAATTTGGGACGTTTTGGGCTGTAGCTTCAAAACGAAGCATCGGATTGGAAAACGGATTTCAGATTTGGAATCAGCGTGAAATTCTCTATCTGTATGGTGAGTTTCAAGTAATCGGAGAGAAAAAATTTTCGCTGACGTCCCCCCCCTCCCCTCTGGACAGCTCGCTTCGATTTTGGCTTCCAGTGGACGGATTTTGTCGTGCCATAGCTCGTTTGAAAGCTAAGAGTGAGACAAATTCACTGAAAGAATCGGCTTGTTCCTATCTGTCTTCGTTTAGATGTGAGACGCCATTTAAGATTTTGGGACATTGGCGAAAAACGACAGAGTTAGAATTTGGGACGTTTTGGGCTGTAGCTTCAAAACGAAGCATCGGATGGGAAAACGGATTTCAGATTTGGAATCAGCGTGAAATTCTCTATCTGTATGGTGAGTTTCAAGGCAATCGGAGAGAAAAAATTTTCGCTGACGTCCCCCCCTCTGGACAGCTCGCTTCGATTTTGGCTTCCAGTGGACGGATTTTGTCGTGCCATAGCTCGTTTGAAAGCTAAGAGTGAGACAAATTCACTGAAAGAATCGGCTTGTTCCTATCTGTCTTCGTTTAGATGTGAGACGCCATTTAAGATTTTGGGACATTGGCGAAAAACGACAGAGTTAGAATTTGGGACGTTTTGGGCTGTAGCTTCAAAACGAAGCATCGGATTGGAAAACGGATTTCAGATTTGGAATCAGCGTGAAATTCTCTATCTGTATGGTGAGTTTCAAGGCAATCGGAGAGAAAAAATTTTCGCTGACGTCCCCCCCTCCCTCTGGACAGCTCGCTTCGATTTTGGCTTCCAGTGGACGGATTTAGTCGTGCCATAGCTCGTTTGAAAGCTAAGAGTGAGACAAATTCACTGAAAGAATCGGCTTGTTCATATCTGTCTTCGTTTAGATGTGAGACGCCATTTAAGATTTTGGGACATTGGCGAAAAACGACAGAGTTAGAATTTGGGACGTTTTGGGCTGTAGCTTCAAAACGAAGCATCGGATTGGAAAACGGATTTCAGATTTGGAATCAGCGTGAAATTCTCTATCTGTATGGTGAGTTTCAAGGCAATCGGCGAGAAAAAATTTTCAACATTTTTCGAAAAAACGACAGAGTTAGAATTTGGGACGTTTTGGTGTGTAGCACCAAAACGAACCATCGGATGGGAAAACGGAGGCCAGATTCGGATTCAGCGTGAAATTCTGCATCGGTATGGTGAATTTGAACGCCATCGGAGAGAAAAAATTTTCGCTGACGTCCCCCCCCCCTCTGGACAGCTCGCTTCGATTTTGGCTTCCAGTGGACGGATTTTGTCGTGCCATAGCTCGTTTGAAAGCTAAGAGTGAGACAAATTCACTGAAACAATCGGCTTGTTCCTATCTGTCTTCGTTTAGATGTGAGACGCCATTTAAGATTTTGGGACATTGGCGAAAAACGACAGAGTTAGAATTTGGGACGTTTTGGGCTGTAGCTTCAAAACGAAGCATCGGATTGGAAAACGGATTTCAGATTTGGAATCAGCGTGAAATTCTCTATCTGTATGGTGAGTTTCAAGTAATCGGAGTGAAAAATTTTTCGCTGACGTCCCCCCCCTCCCCTCTGGACAGCTCGCTTCGATTTTGGCTTCCAGTGGACGGATTTTGTCGTGCCATAGCTCGTTTGAAAGCTAAGAGTGAGACAAATTCACTGAAACAATCGGCTTGTTCCTATCTGTCTTCGTTTAGATGTGAGACGCCATTTAAGATTTTGGGACATTGGCGAAAAACGACAGAGTTAGAATTTGGGACGTTTTGGGCTGTAGCTTCAAAACGAAGCATCGGATTGGAAAACGGATTTCAGATTTGGAATCAGCGTGAAATTCTCTATCTGTATGGTGAGTTTCAAGGCAATCGGCGAGAAAAAATTTTCAACATTTTACGAAAAAACGACAGAATTAGAATTTGGGACGTTTTGGTGTGTAGCACCAAAACGAGCCATCGGATGGGAAAACGGAGGCCAGATTCGGATTCAGCGTGAAATTCTGCATCGGTATGGTGAATTTGAACGCCATCGGAGAGAAAAAATTTTCGCTGACGTCCCCCCCCCCCTCTGGACAGCTCGCTTCGATTTTGGCTTCCAGTGGACGGATTTTGTCGTGCCATAGCTCGTTTGAAAGCTAAGAGTGAGACAAATTCACTGAAAGAATCGGCTTGTTCCTATCTGTCTTCGTTTAGATGTGAGACGCCATTTAAGATTTTGGGACATTGGCGAAAAACGACAGAGTTAGAATTTGGGACGTTTTGGGCTGTAGCTTCAAAACGAAGCATCGGATTGGAAAACGGATTTCAGATTTGGAATCAGCGTGAAATTCTCTATCTGTATGGTGAGTTTCAAGTAATCGGAGTGAAAAAATTTTCGCTGACGTCCCCCCCCTCTGGACAGCTCGCTTCGATTTTGGCTTCCAGTGGACGGATTTTGTCGTGCCATAGCTCGTTTGAAAGCTAAGAGTGAGACAAATTCACTGAAAGAATCGGCTTGTTCCTATCTGTCTTCGTTTAGATGTGAGACGCCATTTAAGATTTTGGGACATTGGCGAAAAACGACAGAGTTAGAATTTGGGACGTTTTGGGCTGTAGCTTCAAAACGAAGCATCGGATTGGAAAACGGATTTCAGATTTGGAATCAGCGTGAAATTCTCTATCTGTATGGTGAGTTTCAAGGCAATCGGCGAGAAAAAATTTTCAACATTTTACGAAAAAACGACAGAGTTAGAATTTGGGACGTTTTGGTGTGTAGCACCAAAACGAACCATCGGATGGGAAAACGGAGGCCAGATTCGGATTCAGCGTGAAATTCTGCATCGGTATGGTGAATTTGAACGCCATCGGAGAGAAAAAATTTTCGCTGACGTCCCCCCCCCCCTCTGGACAGCTCGCTTCGATTTTGGCTTCCAGTGGACGGATTTTGTCGTGCCATAGCTCGTTTGAAAGCTAAGAGTGAGATTAATTCACTGAAACAAACGGCTTGTTCCTATCTGTCTTCGTTTAGATGTGAGACGCCATTTAAGATTTTGGGACATTGGCGAAAAACGACAGAGTTAGAATTTGGGACGTTTTGGGCTGTAGCTTCAAAACGAAGCATCGGATTGGAAAACGGATTTCAGATTTGGAATCAGCGTGAAATTCTCTATCTGTATGGTGAGTTTCAAGTAATCGGAGTGAAAAATTTTTCGCTGACGTCCCCCCCCTCCCCTCTGGACAGCTCGCTTCGATTTTGGCTTCCAGTGGACGGATTTTGTCGTGCCATAGCTCGTTTGAAAGCTAAGAGTGAGACAAATTCACTGAAAGAATCGGCTTGTTCCTATCTGTCTTCGTTTAGATGTGAGACGCCATTTAAGATTTTGGGACATTGGCGAAAAACGACAGAGTTAGAATTTGGGACGTTTTGGGCTGTAGCTTCAAAACGAAGCATCGGATTGGAAAACGGATTTCAGATTTGGAATCAGCGTGAAATTCTCTATCTGTATGGTGAGTTTCAAGGCAATCGGCGAGAAAAAATTTTCAACATTTTACGAAAAAACGACAGAATTAGAATTTGGGACGTTTTGGTGTGTAGCACCAAAACGAACCATCGGATGGGAAAACGGAGGCCAGATTCGGATTCAGCGTGAAATTCTGCATCGGTATGGTGAATTTGAACGCCATCGGAGAGAAAAAATTTTCGCTGACGTCCCCCCCCTCTGGACAGCTCGCTTCGATTTTGGCTTCCAGTGGACGGATTTTGTCGTGCCATAGCTCGTTTGAAAGCTAAGAGTGAGACAAATTCACTGAAAGAATCGGCTTGTTCATATCTGTCTTCGTTTAGATGTGAGACGCCATTTAAGATTTTGGGACATTGGCGAAAAACGACAGAGTTAGAATTTGGGACGTTTTGGGCTGTAGCTTCAAAACGAAGCATCGGATTGGAAAACGGATTTCAGATTTGGAATCAGCGTGAAATTCTCTATCTGTATGGTGAGTTTCAAGTAATCGGAGTGAAAAATTTTTCGCTGACGTCCCCCCCTCCCCTCTGGACAGCTCGCTTCGATTTTGGCTTCCAGTGGACGGATTTTGTCGTGCCATAGCTCGTTTGAAAGCTAAGAGTGAGACAAATTCACTGAAAGAATCGGCTTGTTCGTATGTGTCTTCGTTTAGATGTGAGACGCCATTTAAGATTTTGGGACATTGGCGAAAAACGACAGAGTTAGAATTTGGGACGTTTTGGGCTGTAGCTTCAAAACGAAGCATCGGATTGGAAAACGGATTTCAGATTTGGAATCAGCGTGAAATTCTCTATCTGTATGGTGAGTTTCAAGGCAATCGGCGAGAAAAAATTTTCAACATTTTACGAAAAAACGACAGAGTTAGAATTTGGGACGTTTTGGTGTGTAGCACCAAAACGAACCATCGGATGGGAAAACGGAGGCCAGATTCGGATTCAGCGTGAAATTCTGCATCGGTATGGTGAATTTGAACGCCATCGGAGAGAAAAAATTTTCGCTGACGTCCCCCCCCTCTGGACAGCTCGCTTCGATTTTGGCTTCCAGTGGACGGATTTTGTCGTGCCATAGCTCGTTTGAAAGCTAAGAGTGAGATTAATTCACTGAAACAAACGGCTTGTTCCTATCTGTCTTCGTTTAGATGTGAGACGCCATTTAAGATTTTGGGACATTGGCGAAAAACGACAGAGTTAGAATTTGGGACGTTTTGGGCTGTAGCTTCAAAACGAAGCATCGGATTGGAAAACGGATTTCAGATTTGGAATCAGCGTGAAATTCTCTATCTGTACGGTGAGTTTCAAGTAATCGGAGTGAAAAAATTTTCGCTGACGTCCCCCCCCTCCCCTCTGGACAGCTCGCTTCGATTTTGGCTTCCAGTGGACGGATTTTGTCGTGCCATAGCTCGTTTGAAAGCTAAGAGTGAGACAAATTCACTGAAAGAATCGGCTTGTTCCTATCTGTCTTCGTTTAGATGTGAGACGCCATTTAAGATTTTGGGACATTGGCGAAAAACGACAGAGTTAGAATTTGGGACGTTTTGGGCTGTAGCTTCAAAACGAAGCATCGGATGGGAAAACGGATTTCAGATTTGGAATCAGCGTGAAATTCTCTATCTGTATGGTGAGTTTCAAGGCAATCGGCGAGAAAAAATTTTCGCTGACGTCCCCCCCCTCCCCTCTGGACAGCTCGCTTCGATTTTGGCTTCCAGTGGACGGATTTTGTCGTGCCATAGCTCGTTTGAAAGCTAAGAGTGAGACAAATTCACTGAAAGAATCGGCTTGTTCCTATCTGTCTTCGTTTAGATGTGAGACGCCATTTAAGATTTTGGGACATTGGCGAAAAACGACAGAGTTAGAATTTGGGACGTTTTGGGCTGTAGCACCAAAACGAACCATCGGATGGGAAAACGGAGGCCAGATTCGGATTCAGCGTGAAATTCTGCATCGGTATGGTGAATTTGAACGCCATCGGAGAGAAAAAATTTTCGCTGACGTCCCCCCCCTCTGGACAGCTCGCTTCGATTTTGGCTTCCAGTGGACGGATTTTGTCGTGCCATAGCTCGTTTGAAAGCTAAGAGTGAGACAAATTCACTGAAAGAATCGGCTTGTTCCTATCTGTCTTCGTTTAGATGTGAGACGCCATTTAAGATTTTGGGACATTGGCGAAAAACGACAGAGTTAGAATTTGGGACGTTTTGGGCTGTAGCTTCAAAACGAAGCATCGGATTGGAAAACGGATTTCAGATTTGGAATCAGCGTGAAATTCTCTATCTGTATGGTGAGTTTCAAGTAATCGGAGTGAAAAATTTTCGCTGACGTCCCCCCCCTCCCCTCTGGACAGCTCGCTTCGATTTTGGCTTCCAGTGGACGGATTTTGTCGTGCCATAGCTCGTTTGAAAGCTAAGAGTGAGACAAATTCACTGAAAGAATCGGCTTGTTCCTATCTGTCTTCGTTTAGATGTGAGACGCCATTTAAGATTTTGGGACATTGGCGAAAAACGACAGAGTTAGAATTTGGGACGTTTTGGGCTGTAGCTTCAAAACGAAGCATCGGATTGGAAAACGGATTTCAGATTTGGAATCAGCGTGAAATTCTCTATCTGTATGGTGAGTTTCAAGGCAATCGGCGAGAAAAAATTTTCAACATTTTTCGAAAAAACGACAGAATTAGAATTTGGGACGTTTTGGTGTGTAGCGCCAAAACGAACCATCGGATGGGAAAACGGAGGCCAGATTCGGATTGAGCGTGAAATTCTGCATCGGTATGGTGAATTTGAACGCCATCGGAGAGAAAAAATTTTCGCTGACGTCCCCCCCCCTCTGGACAGCTCGCTTCGATTTTGGCTTCCAGTGGACGGATTTTGTCGTGCCATAGCTCGTTTGAAAGCTAAGAGTGAGACAAATTCACTGAAAGAATCGGCTTGTTCATATCTGTCTTCGTTTAGATGTGAGACGCCATTTAAGATTTTGGGACATTGGCGAAAAACGACAGAGTTAGAATTTGGGACGTTTTGGGCTGTAGCTTCAAAACGAAGCATCGGATTGGAAAACGGATTTCAGATTTGGAATCAGCGTGAAATTCTCTATCTGTATGGTGAGTTTCAAGGCAATCGGAGTGAAAAAATTTTCGCTGACGTCCCCCCCCCTCTGGACAGCTCGCTTCGATTTTGGCTTCCAGTGGACGGATTTTGTCGTGCCATAGCTCGTTTGAAAGCTATGAGTGAGACAAATTCACTGAAAGAATCGGCTTGTTCATATCTGTCTTCGTTTAGATGTGAGACGCCATTTAAGATTTTGGGACATTGGCGAAAAACGACAGAGTTAGAATTTGGGACGTTTTGGGCTGTAGCTTCAAAACGAAGCATCGGATTGGAAAACGGATTTCAGATTTGGAATCAGCGTGAAATTCTCTATCTGTATGGTGAGTTTCAAGGCAATCGGCGAGAAAAAATTTTCGCTGACGTCACCCCCCCTCTGGACAGCTCGCTTCGATTTTGGCTTCCAGTGGACGGATTTTGTCGTGCCATAGCTCGTTTGAAAGCTAAGAGTGAGACAAATTCACTGAAAGAATCGGCTTGTTCCTATCTGTCTTCGTTTAGATGTGAGACGCCATTTAAGATTTTGGGACATTGGCGAAAAAACGACAGAGTTAGAATTTGGGACGTTTTGGGCTGTAGCACCAAAACGAACCATCGGATGGGAAAACGGAGGCCAGATTCGGATTCAGCGTGAAATTCTGCATCGGTATGGTGAATTTGAACGCCATCGGAGAGAAAAAATTTTCGCTGACGTCCCCCCCCCCTCTGGACAGCTCGCTTCGATTTTGGCTTCCAGTGGACGGATTTTGTCGTGCCATAGCTCGTTTGAAAGCTAAGAGTGAGACAAATTCACTGAAAGAATCGGCTTGTTCCTATCTGTCTTCGTTTAGATGTGAGACGCCATTTAAGATTTTGGGACATTGGCGAAAAAACGACAGAGTTAGAATTTGGGACGTTTTGGGCTGTAGCTTCAAAACGAAGCATCGGATTGGAAAACGGATTTCAGATTTGGAATCAGCGTGAAATTCTCTATCTGTATGGTGAGTTTCAAGTAATCGGAGTGAAAAATTTTTCGCTGACGTCCCCCCCTCCCCTCTGGACAGCTCGCTTCGATTTAGGCTTCCAGTGGACGGATTTTGTCGTGCCATAGCTCGTTTGAAAGCTAAGAGTGAGACAAATTCACTGAAAGAATCGGCTTGTTCCTATCTGTCTTCGTTTAGATGTGAGACGCCATTTAAGATTTTGGGACATTGGCGAAAAACGACAGAGTTAGAATTTGGGACGTTTTGGGCTGTAGCTTCAAAACGAAGCATCGGATTGGAAAACGGATTTCAGATTTGGAATCAGCGTGAAATTCTCTATCTGTATGGTGAGTTTCAAGGCAATCGGCGAGAAAAAATTTTCAACATTTTTCGAAAAAACGACAGAATTAGAATTTGGGATGTTTTGGTGTGTAGCACCAAAACGAGCCATCGGATGGGAAAAACGGAGGCCAGATTCGGATTTAGCGTGAAATTCTGCATCGGTATGGTGAATTTGAACGCCATCGGAGAGAAAAAATTTTCGCTGACGTCCCCCCCCTCTGGACAGCTCGCTTCGATTTTGGCTTCCAGTGGACGGATTTTGTCGTGCCATAGCTCGTTTGAAAGCTAAGAGTGAGATTAATTCACTGAAACAATCGGCTTGTTCCTATCTGTCTTCGTTTAGATGTGAGACGCCATTTAAGATTTTGGGA